>OY744526.1:58686425-58726425 GCA_963556195.1 Sepiola atlantica | reverse complement strand
TTTTAAGGAATCTAAAGACACCATTGAACATTTCATTCTATTTCATCTTGGGTCACTAGGAGTAATTATAGGTTAAGTCTATAAAATAACTGAAATGTATTCGCACGTAAAAATACGAAATTCCAATTTTTAAATAGATTTTCATCATTTTAAAAAACAAAAATAAAATGAAACAAAAAATATCTCAGGTAAGAATGCATTTAAAAAAAAAGTCGAATCCTGTAAATAAGTTTAAGCTTTTAAATAATTTGCATTTATTTTAAATCATCTGAATGTCTGTTCGATTCGTCAGAAGAATTAACCATTTTACAGCTGTCTGTAAAAGAAAATGTAGCTTTTGTTACGCCACCGCACTAAAAAGTAATTATTACGTGTCTTCGTTTATATGAAAACTAACATATTAACAGTTTTTTTTATTACTGTACCTCATATTACAAATGTTATTCAAAACTTTTTTACAAGGCCGAGATTGTAAACATGGCTATATGTGATTTTTTTTCATCTTACGACAGTTTCCGACTAGTTATGTATTTCCATACGGGCAACGCCGGGTAAATACCGCTAGTCACTCGTGAGAATTGCGGTTGAAGTCATATTCACTGTAATATTATATTCAGAAACCTTTATTATTTTTCACAACTTATTTAACCGAATACTTGCCAGACGAAAACTTCCGTTCTATTTCATTACTAATTTCATTACTGTTTTATTACGGCCACGTTTTATTACAACACTGGGGACTGAATAACACATTGACTGACGAACTAAACAAGAAACGTCTAGACTTATACCAATCAGCTGGCTGAATCAAAATCATTAATCACGTAGAGTATATACAAAATTGTCTCGTTTAATATAAACATTGTCATCTTATATTTATACACATCAGCATACAATCTGTGATTTTACATTTTTATCTACTAGCAACAGAAGCTGTCCAAAGGGCACAATTATATTTGTCTTTCACGGAGGCTCGTTGATATCTTACTTATGCATCATTATTAGCATTCTTGTTTAGACTTCAATTACTTCAACTGAATGTACCTCGAAAAACTCACTGAACCTGAACCCCCCAACCTAAACACGACATGCAGCAAAATCCCTACATGCTAGAAACTGTTCTACTCTCATAGCTTCTTACCTCGGACAGATAGCTTTAAGAATTACTTCACTGCTCCCTCTCACCCAGCCTGTATCAACGTGCAGAAATTTAAATGAAATGTGAACAAACATCTTGCTGCACAACTCCCTACTTCAAGAGCCCCCGATTAATCTGGGCCTTAATAACAAAAACCTCATACGTTTCAGTGGTAATATGACTTGTTTGAGATGAATCAAAGTAAACAAAAAAGAATAAACTAATAATGACTATTATTTCACACACTAGAAGCTTTAACACAAACCATTATCAGGGATTGCTGACTAACAATTATCAATGATATTCCCCAAAGTGTGAGTGACAAAAAGTCTCCTCAAATTTTCAGAACTCTCCACCTCATTTGATAATCTTTGCAAATCATTTTGCGTTATAACAACAGTCGTTTACCGTCGATTTCATGCTATCACTAACCATTGGTTTTCTCTAGAATTTGAGTGGCAATAAGCCTCCTTAAAGTTCTAGTACGCTTGCAGCCTTAGACACACCACACACACACACCCACACACACACATAATCATCATCATTATAACAATAATAATAATAATAATAATAATAATAATAATAATAATAATAATAATATTTATATATATATTTTTATTTTTTATTTTTTTCTTCCTTCTCACTAGGTGTTTTTCACAAATCATTACCCGTGACATTTTACTGATAAATTACGAGTTATGTTCCCTGGTTAATAAGTTAAGGCAAGTTATCCTTGATTGCCAGTACTCCTGGCTTTTTCCATCACTTGTCCAACCAACTTGATTATATCGCATCAGCCGTTTACCATTGTGCTAGCGCTAATAACTGATGATGGTTTTATTTGAAATTTGATAGAAACTTTTGGAAATTATTTTAAAGGTCCATATTCTGATTCCATATTAAAGTGAAAGTGTTTTACTATACCCGTTTTATTTATTTGTTTTATTTGTTTTACTTTGCAAAATACTTAACCCCGTGTTTCAGATTCTTTTTTTAATTTTACATTTTTGGACATTACACAATTTGTTGATATATTTACGTTTCATTGTCATTTTATTTACATTATTTTTTCTTCTCACTTGTAGCCCAGAAAAAGTTAAATCATTTACTATTTAAACAAACCAAAAAGTAAACAAACATTTTTTCTTGAGACTTAAGTGTAGATATATTTTTTTTCTGTTTCACCCATTATGTCTTTTTTTATATTCTCCTTAAGTCTTGAAAAAAAAATTGTTTAGCTCTTTCAAAGATTTTCCAGGGATATTACTAGCGAAAAAAAAACAGTTCTGCCTACTTTTATTTCAACTGTTCCCTTCAGCGTGGAACTCTAAAAAGCAGAATGTTAATAAGACAGAAAAAATATTTTATTCTTGTTGAAAAATATACAATGTCGTAATTGAAGCTGAACGATTGGATGGCGTGTTAACAGGCATTAAAAAATCTGCACCAGCTGGAGGCTGATGGGCTTACAACGGAGCGACAGCATGAATAGTAAAACCGTTATGTTTTTTAACATATCGGTCTACGAAATCACAGTGTGATAAATCAAAATGGCGGCTGGATAAAACACAAGGTATTGATATGCAACAATAATATAAACGGTATGTACTATAGTTAGCATATTACAAAATAGTGTTAATATTCCAAGATCGTTTTGCGACCTTGATCGTACAGAAGCTTTTCACATCATCGTATGAAGTAACATAATTCGTGTGCTTGCTGAAACTATATATTTCAACCACTTCCTTTCATTAAGTGCAACTTTCCAACGTCACTTAAACATTTCCGTTTTTCCCTATTTTTTTCTCATGTTACCTTTTTTTCAAATTGTTCTGATGTGTTTCTTTGAAAGTTGTGTGAAAAAATAGTTGTTAAAAAATTAATGTTATTTTACATTTATTTAAAAGTTTGAATATTAATATATATTCTATGATCTTTAAAATGTAATCTTTATTTATTCACGCACATGTTTTTAATTTAGTAACAAAACCAGGTTCTGGTACAGCTTTTAGACAAGACAAAATCCGACTAGCTCAGTGTCATGTTATGATTAGATTAGGGTTAAAGAAAACAGTTCGGTTTTTGTCCAGTTGAAAGCTGTACCAGTACTCAAAATAAAATTACTAATCATTGCAAGTGTTCGAATATTTTTATATTATAGATTTAATTTTTTAATTTTTTTATCGATTTTTCCGGATTTTATTTATTTATGTAACGATAAGTTGTTTTTTTTAATTTGATAAAATTAACCTCTGTAACATTGGAGTCTTTTTAACGTTATTAAAAACTTTAAATTGTCTTATATGTTTGTTTCTTAGTTCTTTATAAATCTCGTTGCTAAATCACATATGCGTAACGTTTTTGTGAATGTGAAAAACTGAAACGTTACTAAAAAGTCTTAAAACTATTTTGTCTTCTCTTTTTAACTCATCAGTACTCTTTTAACTTATCCGCCTTTTCGCGTATTTTACTTTTATCATACGAGTATGTGAGGGTATTGTTTATCATGTATCCAAGAGAATATTAAATCATTAATCCCTCTAATGAATGTTTTTTAACTTTTAAGTTGTCTTTTCCGTATGCGTGAGTATGTGAACCACACGGGTGTGTGAGCGTTTCATCGCCAGGGAATTTTAACGTGTGCGTTTGTGTACCGTGTTTTTTTAATGTTCGTTACAATTTAAAGCGAACTTTACCTTTTTCATTATTTGCTTGCTGCTACATTGAGCGTCGTGATTATTCTAATATGTCACTTCTTTTCCCTTTTTCATGCCGTGATCGCTATCGTCGTCATAATGATAGCTGTCTGTTGATGCATACCATGCGACTAGTGAAAAAACTTTCTTTAAATTTACAAAAGGGAAGTCTTAAGACATGGGACTAGAGGTCAAGGGTGTTTATTTTCTCTTACATAAAATACACGCAGAGAAAAGAGACTGTATAATATTAAACCCTGTTCTTAGTTATTTTCTGACTTATCCTGTTAGCGAAATACCATTACAGACTAGACAGCCAGACATGGCGGATATCAAACCGAGACTAAACTGAAAGTTTTAGCCCATATTTTCCACGTCTGCTTGCTTCTAAATCCATGGCAGACTCTCTTCAAACTATCGTTTCTTTGTCCCGACAACAAGTAACGTAATTGGGTCTTGATCTGTCGACCCTATATCTGACCTTTATTGACCCTCAATGCTTTGCCCTCTTGATCATAAGTTAACATGTCTATTACTCACTCGTGGGAAAAAAAATTCGTTTCTACAAAGTTTTTGTCAGCCCGACATACATCCAGGCAGATAATTTCGATATCAGTCACAATCCATACTAGCTAAAGTACACTTTTTTCAAAATAGGGACCCTCATTATATAACATTTACTATCTAAATTGAAAAACTAGAGATAAAATTTAGTATTTGTATTATATTATTAACAGCTATTGAGTAAGTATTATGGTAGATTGTATTCTCCAGTATTTCCCTAGTGAATTAGTCTAGAAGGAAAACTCCGAAATTAAACAAATGGCGTAAATAAAATAAGTTAAAGTTGCAATTACCATAATATTTAAATTAAGTTTTTGTCAATTCCTTGTTCGACTTTATTTATTTGAAGTTTATATTTTTTATTTGAATTTGATATTTCTTTACTTTAAAGTTGAGATTTTGTAATGTGAAGTTTATGTTTACTAATTATTATTACTTATTTCTCTATCAATCGGAAGAGTACGAACTTTGACCGGCTATATTCTTTTGTTGACACTGGTTTCCACGGTTGCTTCTAAACCCCGACACCTTCAGAAAAGACCGGATTATAGTTACAAATATCTATCCCAAAACAAGCTGCTGGGATACCGACAGTATTCGAACCGTGCATGCCAGTCCGCATCAGTATCTTCTTTGCCATCACACTCCTATTTTAAGTTGAGCTGTTTTAATCTGAAGTTCAACTGTTTGTATTCGAGATACAACCTTGCAGTTGTTTTGAAATATATCATTCGTTATTTATTATGTTAGCAAAACCACATTATTTTTACACTACATTCACTAATATGTCTAGATTGTGTATTAAATTGAGATAATTATTTCTTTTTAAGCAATTATTTTTCTTCGGTACACTTTTTTACTATTTCATATTATCGATGCCATTGCAAGCTATGAGAAAATGGATTTTGCTGCTCAATGAGACGTTATACTATTATTAATATAAGTTTAAGAGGAGCTCTGCAAGATCTCGTTAAGAGTCATAATACCCATCTTCTAGACAAAAGTTATTTTCATTTTAATATGTATGACATTATATGCTTTTACATGAGTCATTGGCACACTACTACTGTATCAGTATATTGACAAAACATACTTCAAAGTAATAAGACATTTTTTAGAATACCATTATTACTTTTTTATTGATATTTAACCATATACTTTTACATGGTACAATAAGTAGTGTCGCATAAGCAATTATCAAAACATTGTTTAGAGTAAAAAACGCTTTTGATTGAATATTGTATTTCTGTTTTTATAAGTATGGCATCGTCTTATTTGACATGTTTTGATTACTAATAGCTGTTTCATTAGACATCAACATGATTTAGAGTCTTCACACTCTTGTTAGAATAAGATTGCTTTTGTTTTTAAAGTTACTGTATTATATACTTTTTAAATAATGTTGTGACACATTGTGATTTTTGTCGATATTATGAAGCCACAGTTTAGCCATGCCATCTCCGCCATTATTAATTAAGGTACCACTGAGCTGATGGATGTTTAAATCATGGCTTTTTCATTGGGTAAAGTATCTCAACTTTAAACAGCAATAGCAACTTTACTAGACTAATTCTAATATTGCAATGAGCAGATAATTATCTTGTTAAACAAATGTTTATGAAGCCAAGAACTTCCAATATGCGCAACAATAACACAGTACTACTTCCCTGATCACTAAGACATAGTAATATTCAAGGCCGATATTCACAATTTCTTGTAGAGCAGTCTTCTAATTCTGCCCATTCAACCAACTGTTAACAGTCCTCTCATAGTATTGTTCATCATCCAACTGACAATCTCATTAACACATATCCTCGAGCATAATTTTGACTTGGGATGTATATCATTAGTATAAAAACACTATCGTAGAATTTGAACAAAAGCAAAAAAAATGAGACATTTAAAGGCAACAACTTTGGGGGCAGTCAACAAAAACACTTAAAGTGGTGTCTATTTTATAAACGGGATTGCTACAAGTTTCCCGGCAAAGGTATTTGCATAAAAGTCCGGAGTCACAGATTCACGTATTGGGTTATGTCATTCCTGATGGAATATGCCTTTTCAAGTTCTAATCACATGGGATCCACTCTGGTAATGTATGCACTAACAGTCTTGAGAAAGATATATAGCAACACTCTCACTCAGCTATGGCTATAATATCAACATATATTCAATAAATACTATACAATTAAGGGTTACATTAAGTAGTATTTAGCCAATGAATAACTGAGGAAGGGTTGATATGCTGAAAAACAATCAAAACAGACCGAACAAAAATACAGACAAATTATTGGATGTAAGTAAGTAAAAATACACAACTGTTAGGTTATACGACAGTCTTTAGTTGCCTGCGATTGAAGTTTGGGTTTTATATAGTTTACTCAATCTTAAACCCCAGAACGGCTGTTATGGTCCAGTAAAATAAGCCTTAATTTTTGCAGAACTTCAAACTAATTGCAACACAAGGTTTTTTTGAACGATGCATTTCTATAAGGTCTCATTTTTAACATACTAAAAGTTTCTAAACTAAATATGCAAATTTGGCATTTTTTTATCAACAGGTGGTATGTATTTAACAGTGAATGTGATGTATGATATTACTCACGCCAAGGAATCATTTGACATTTATAAGTAAACATTAAGATATGAAATGATTGATTTGGAATGCTTCTTTTTTCTTACAGCAAAAGATAACCAATGAAAATGTATTTTATGATAAATCTTTAGTTTTCAAACAATTTATTTCGTTAAAATACACCGTTTTCCCGTACATTTTCAAAAAATATTCTCCCATCATCGAATTATTGGGATATTTTATAAAAAAAAAATATTACACATATTCTTACATGAATTTTTTCAATTTAAAAAAAGATAATGAATATATAATTAATTACACCCCCAAACACAAAGAGGTCATGTTTTATCATTTTTATTTATTTATTTGTTTATTTGTTAATTTGTATGATTGTTAGCAAACTTATGCAAAATAATAATCATCAGATTCCACTGTTTTTTATCTTGGCACAGAGAAGTCCCATAATAAATTCTGAAAGTGATCCAGTTCAATATCTAAATCCAAGATTTTTTTTTTTAATTCGGAAAATCTCTATCATTCATCATTGTTAAATGTTCAAAGAAAATCACATATAAGTCAATTACTTGTCTATTCTTTTGAAATTTTGAAACATAGGTACCAAATAGTATAACATAGCACCAGCTTAAATGTAACCTGAATCTAATACAGATTCAATATTTGGCAGCATTATTCATTTTAACATAGAACATCCCATTTTACAACTTCAAATGAATCTCTTTTAATCTAGCATTTCTCAATCAATCTGTGTTAACTTATTTATGTTTATATATTGTCTCATTTTTAAAAACATTACCAGGTTTCATATTCATAGTAGGGTAACACAATAAAGCGTGGTGGAATGTAGTGCTCTCCAAGTTCATTTGTTATCAAATTATTTCGCAATAATCTAACTCAATGCTATTTTAAAGTTAGCACAAGTCGAACCTCAACACTCTCCAACTATGTGCTGAACAATTAAATCCATGTTTTTAACATGTACATCGTGCTGTATTGCAATAATTTTGCAGTTGCACCGGATCAGGTTAAGAAGATTTTCTGGTGCTGGTAGCACACTAGTTATTTCTGGTATGATGACACCATTGATCAACTTCCATCCCCAATTGATGGGATTTAGAAAACGAGTTACTAACCATATATGTGTTTATTATTATACAGTCATAGTATAGATTTCTGCAGCAACTGTTGTTGAAGGCAAAATATTTTATCTACTGTTATTATTTGTTATGTATCTTTTGGGAAAACTGATGATAGCGTAAGTTGTTGAAGTTCCCTTCCGGCCTTTTCAAGATGCAATAATGCTTTTTCTCGATGATTTACTCTTACAGAAGACCCTTGCACAATGCTGTAAGTCTTTTTATTTTCATAGCAACTGCTTAGCCTACATTGAATAAGCATGAAGATGTGTCATATCAAAGTAAGGCATGAAGAAGAGTAAATGTAAGCATATGCTGGTGCCCAGATAAGATTTTGAGCAGTGTATATTCTGACAGAACTTTCAACAATAAGACAGCATCGCCATTGGTGTGGATACACTGACACTCTGCTTATTCTAAACATACAATACACATCTGTATACATCTATATTTATTAGATTTACCAAAAAAAGGTCCCTTTTCGGTGCTGGAATCATAGTTTATTCACAGCGTACAGATACAGTATTTACTACTTTTCTCAATAGAATTATTCATTTTACTGGATGTTGTTCCTTGTAACTATCAAATACCACAACACATTTGCAATATTTAATATACACATAACATATTTATTGAACTCTAAGACCATGATGCAAAATTATCCAATGTAGTAATGCTCCTCCATCCAAAACAAAGTGTCTACCAGTGGGAAGTGTGTATTCTTGGTATCGAAGCTGGCTCCATAGGACACTTCCTAGAATTACTTTGCTTGTGGATCTTTGAAAACTAATAGAATCACGTATAGATGTTACATAGCTACACCATTTCTATTTAAAGACGTCCTGTATATCAAAGTTTTATTTTGTTGCAACTAATGTTAGGCGTTGAATCAGTGTTTGTAGATGAATATACACTACTTTTTTGTCTATAATCACATCTGTTTTGATTCAAGGGTAACTTCTTGTTTTAATTTCACTTGAATAAATTGTTAAATACCGCATTGCCTTCCATGGATTAGAAAATCTAAAGGCAACCTTTCCCGTTTGATCTGCATTTCCCGAATCCTATAAAACAATACCTAAGATAATGCTGTGCAGTAACTTGTCAGATTATCTGAATTAATTTCTGGCTTTCAAAAAACTGATAAGCGTTGTTAAATCCCTCTTTTTGTCGTGTGTCAGTTACCTCTTTGTGCTGTTCACTGATTTCATAATTGATACCAGTAAACTGCTGCATAACTTGATTTAGTTCAGAACAAACCGGTAACGATTCACTCCACATGACGCGCTGCTTTTCTATCCCTATGTGAGTCTGCCAGTGGATTTGATGCCTCACATAAACAATAAGGTCAGTGGAAAGTCTTGTCCAGTATTACTATGGCAAACAACATGTAACCTACTAATTAAAACAGAATACACGTCAGGATGAGACCTTCATTATGTAGCAATTTGTTCAAGATGTAAAAATATTGTCTTAGCGTACAAATTGTGACTTGTAGCAACAAAGAATGGTAGTATGTCATACAATAAAGCAAAATGGAAACTCCAATTTCCTGTTCTTTTAGTCCCGAGAAAATGGGTAAAAACGTCTAGAATTTCTATATATTGCAACTACAAGCAGTAAGTACGGTTTGTCAAAGTTTCATAGATAGCTATAGAATCTATCATAGATTCTTCATCTACCATAGTATCTACATTAGCAATGAGTTTTGAAAACATTTTTTCGCTGACAATATCAAACTTTCGGTTACATTACTCACTCTGACTTACATTATATTATATCTGTTAACTTATGGATCTTCTTCTTCACCTTGAGTTTCATAGTCAGATATAGTAGTATGTAACGCAGTTAGTTCTAATGGGTATGCAAGAAGTAATATGTGAAGTCACCATCTATTAACAAATGGCATATTTGATACTAAGTCGTGGCTATACATCTATTTCATGCTTTCTGATAATCCTGTTTTTCCATTATGGCCTATACACACAAGAAAGGTAATCTCAATGTGTACTCATTAAATACTAAGCACTACAGATTTCAGACGGCTACTAGATAACTCATGAAATACTCTAACAGAAGTTGTGTCACCTATTCAACCAGGAACATCAATAGAGAATAGTTGCATGACATATTAGTTTGACCTAAGTTAATGAAAGACACAATCTCAACAGTTGCACTTCCTAGATGATTTCAATTGTATACTATTTGCATGAATTTTGACAACCCTGGGCATGGCCATTGCAGATGCGGGAAACTGTTTACATCATATCAAGTAAATATAGGGGTTTAGAAAAATGATCACAAAAATAAAGATGGGTAAATTCACTAAAATAATATAGATTATTCTTGTGATAATGGTAATAATGAATTGTTACTTGTTCAGACCTAAATATCTTATTAGTCATTACTTCATGCTGGGAAATCACATTATTGACAAATCTTCCTGGTGTTAATATGACAACAATACCCATCCCATTAAAGGTGTTATATCCATCAAGGGGGTGTATATTATGGTCAATGTTATCTGCTGCATATAACAAAAATTGACGTTCTGTAACAGGTACATAACAGTTACATAAACATTTCGTTCAAATGAGTTACACGACCAATGTTGTTGTAATTAATCTAACAAACACCTAGAACCAAAATCGTGATTATTGTTAGCCATACAATATGGCTAACAATAATTGTAAATGAAGAATCACCATCCTTGGTCGAATAACTTAAATGCTAGCATGTCCCGGAACGTATGTTTCTTCTCTGTATTTTTTCTGTTGTAATAATCCGTATAAGGTAAACAATACTATCTGGGGGAAATGACAAGGTTTTCTCCAAACTAAGTTCATATGTGGATGGGTAATTGTAGTTGGGAGTCATATATTTATTTCATTGTTTGTCGGTTCTACAGTTTGGTACTGCACTGTTACCAATAATCTGGATCCTTGGCATGTAGATCATTTGCAGAGGATAATGTTTCTACCACTGTATCACTCCACTCATCATTCCGGGATTCATATATTTTGTCTATAGTGTAATCAAATGTTAATATTTTCACAATATGATAACCCTGACTTCCTTGCATTTCTTTGGTAATTTATTGATGTAGCACGAAAAAAGCAGTAATTCTTGAAATCAAAAGCTCCGGTTTGGGATTGTAACTTACAAGGAACTGTTGATATATCGACTCATTAAACGTTTTCATCTGCTTTTATAATTCTAGTGTTATATTATAATTTTCTACAGAAATTATGAGCACGTTACCCTGCACATATACAAAAACTACCTCCATGTTCCTCACATGATTTGGTGATGCTATCACTTCCTTTTCGGTAATTATCACTGCCTTCCGGACATTGTTACCTATTGTACCTTCGTTACAAAGTAAGCACAGGTGTTCAATACTTGCATCAGAAATTATTTAATTTGTAACATAAAGAGATTAAAAGTAAAAGCTAGCAGTGTACAATAGACAAGATATTTATTTCAGTAAGTTATTCTAAACTTTCGACCTATGATATATATTCAAAAAATTATTTAAACATCGCGCAATATATTTTAGTTTTAAATTATTCATTTTGTTTTAAACAAGTTTTTTGTGTAAAAACATGTTATTTTGAATCAAACAATTCGTATTTTTTATATAATAACACTTTTACGTCGTAAAAATATCATGGCGCATGGAAAAGCAATATGGCCGTCAGCGATTAAAACATTGAATTCAAGTTCGATTCTGAAATTATTTTTAAATAGATTAAAATTTTATTTCAAGACAAGAAATACATTTAAGACAACAATCAATTTTATCCTAGATTTGAGCAAAATAGGTAAAATAAAAACGAGGTTGTTCACATTTCTTTGTCATAAACACACTGTTTTCGCAAATCAATACATGTAAAATGTTCATATTTCCCATCAATCAATTTTTCTAGACTTTTAATTTGTTCATATAGACACCTCATAGAAATGCATTGTGCCAAAAAAATTTGTGTTCCAATTAGTTCGACCTTTTTCACTGATTTGACTGGACTATTATGAGAATATAAAACTTATAACACTTTGATTTTATCAATTGAGTTCTCTTAGAAAGAATTGCTTTATGACTATTGTAAGAAGTATAATCTTATTTAAAATGTAATTCTGAACGATAAATGTATTTTCTCTATTACCAAAATAGCTACTTTTCGGGATCGTTATGATATATTCTTAATTACTTACGTAGACTTGCATTCATCAATATTCATGAAAAACCGACTAACTAAAATCACTGTCGTCACAATGAAATTTTCAAGATTCGATCATTAACAACAAGACGCTTGATTTTTCGGTCGACAAGTGGCCATTGAATCCTGAGACCAAGTTACACAAGTGATGTTCACGCTCTTTCGATTGCATTGAAGCTATCAGTCGTAACGCCAACAGCAATAATGGAATCATTTATATCAAAGTTGTGGCGGAAATAACGCAATGAAGGAATGAAAGGCTTAATTTATAGTAAGACGCTGATAATATCCTGTTCATCACATAATGCCGTTTTGTTAACACTGATTGAATTTTAAAAAAGCAATTCATTTTAAAAGGAACAAGACGAACTGTGTTTAATATTAATTAATCATCTAAGTACACGGACACAAGCATATGTCTCTCTCTCTCTCTCTCTCTCTCTCTCTCTCTATATATATATATATATATATATATATATATATATATATATATTTATATATAAGAATAATAAAATATATTTATGTCAAGTAAACGACACAGAAACGTTAACGCAAGAAGATCAGTAAAAGTAAGTTAATTGCCTAATGGTTTCCTGGACATTAGTATGTAATTTCTGGTAGGAATAAAACAAGAAAATGTTATTGTAGCTTACTTGCCATCATACTATTTTCATACTATTACTAAACTCTACCCACGTATTGAGCACTGTTGAAGTAAATATAGAATATATATACGTTATATATTATGTTATTCATCATATTATGTATATATACAAGAAATAGCAATATATATATATATATATATATATATATATATATATATATATATATATAATGTAAAGGATTAAGGCTACCATCATTTGTAGAAAGTATTTTTCAACATTTATTTATTATTTTGTTATTTTATCATTTTATAATTTTATGATTTTATTAACACGTTTCACGCGTTATGCGCTCTCGTCATATATATAAATCCTAAAGGGATTTGAATATATGACTTACATGTTGGTAGCCTTACTTCTCTAAATATATACGTTTCTTTCGTTGTAACTGCACTGACACTATCATACTCTCTTCTCTCTCTCTCTGTCTGTCTCTCTCTCTCTCTCTCTCTCTCTCTATATATATATATATATATATATATATATAACCTATTTAAATAATTACATTCCAGTTCTTTAAAACCACTCACTTGAACGGACAAAATAAACTAATATTTTGCCTTATGACAGCTTTGAAAAAATATGTTTCGCTAAATAAATATTCTTGCATTCATCTTCACTTGATTTAAATATTTTTTAAATCCATAAATACTGTTATACATGTATATATATACATATATATACATATATATATACATATATATATACATATATATACATATATATACATATACATATATATATACATATATATATATATATATATAAGATTAAAATCAAATTTATCGACTTAAGTAGATTTTAAATGGACGATAAAAATTAGCTTTAATGTATGGGAAGCGAGAATAAAGTAATTACATTCAATACTCAAATACTGTAAGTATAACAATCACTTCAATCATTGAAACGTAAGATAAGGCGGAGCTATCGTAGAGTAAGTTGAAATAAGTACATTCATAACATTTTTGTAATTTCTGTTTCAAGAATTCAAGATAAAAAAATGATTAGATGTACGATAGTTTCTAAGGCGATAATGTTTTTTTATTTCTTATTTTTAACTTTTGATTCCTAGTTTGGATCTTCTTCACCGCGTTTACAAAATCCCACGAATATAAGTCGAACAAAAACATGAACTTTTTATAATTTAAGATATAATATATCAACTTATAACAGGTAAAAAGAAAAACACATCCACGTAAATGTATAATACATCTACTAATAATAATGACAACAATAAAATGAGAAAATAAATAAGGAAATCAGAACCGCAAAATACATTATTAGTGAACTATTACTGAGTAACAGTAGAACTAATCAATGAATATCATAGTAATAATGATTATAAGAATGATATTTTAACTAGAACAATAATAGGATAGGAACAATATTTAGTATTATAAATAACGTCAAAGAAAACAAATACAAAAGTGACAAATACGATAACACATGAGAGGAATTTACATGAAAAGAATTTGATATGAATAATCACAATGAAAAAAACAAACAAAGAGAAAGCCAAAGAGAACCACTAAAAACAAAAAAGAAATAGAGGTACACATGACTTTACATATAATCGATATTTTTTTCAAAATGAAAGGGTAATATTATATCTTTATTTTAAAACTTTCAACTAGTAATATTCCGTTTTGAGAACTTAATGAGCCTATTAAAATCATATTCTCTCTCTTTACCCCCTTGAACTTTGAAAAAAAAACTAGATTATATATAAAGGTCGTTTTTAGTGGTTTCCTTTATATGTTGGTTTATGTTTTTTTTGTGTTATTCTCATCGTTCATAAATACATGTTCATGTACATTTTTATGTTCCTAATTGTTATCGCATTTGTCACTTTCCTATTTATTTTCTTTACTGTACATTTTAATACTAAATATTTCTCTTAATGTTCTAGTGGCAATATTATTATTATTATTTACTCACTAGGAGTTATCACACTGGTCATCGTCAGTGGTCACCCACTGCCGACAACCTGTGGTATTCCCTGGAGTCTGAGTGACAACAAGTCTCCTCAGGCCTCCAGTATGCTCCACCTCTTTTCGTTCATCACCGCTGATGATCTTGCGGTAATCGCAACAGCCACCTACCAACGATTTCTCGCTGATAATGGCCATTGGTCTCCTCTGGGGCCCGAGTGGCAACAAGCCTTCCCAAGGTCCCAGAGCTGTCCGCGCTCTTCCAGTGGAGGTCTGGTTTTGCGCTTTCCCTCCTCGACCCTCTGTCCATAATTTTCGTGGCGTCAGCCTATGCTTGCGCCTCTCTCGTTCGGTTGTATTTTCCCCGGTTCTGTTGTTTTGTGCTTCCATGTGTTTGTTCTCCATTCGTTGCTTATGTGGGTTGGTTTCCGCATTCGAGGACATTTCTCAGGATTGTAGCTGTTTTGATCATTACTGTCCTTTGTATTGTCTCAGTTATCCCTTTGATTCCTATTTCTCCTAGTCTTTTCTCCATGTTTTTGGGGACTGTTCCTAGTGCTCCTATGATTATTGGTGTTATACTGACTTTCTTCATGTTCCATATTCCTTTCAATTCTCTGGCAAGTTCAGTATATTTGCTTCTCTTTTCCGTCTCTTTGATCTTCACTCTGTGGTCTGCTGGAACGGCAAAGTCCACGATTTTGCAGGATTTTTCTTTCTTGTTGATTATTATCATATCCGGTCTCCTTGCTGTTATGGGTTTGTCTGTTTGTACATTCATATCCCATATGATTTTGTGTTTTTCGTTTTCTAGTACAGTTTCTGGTTTGTGTTTGTACCGTTTTCTTGCATATTCGAAATTCAGTTGTTTGCACATTTCCCGGTGTACTTCTTTCCCCATGCTGTCATGTCTGTTCTTGTATTCCCTTTGTGCTAGCTTGCTGCATTCACTTATTATATGATTTATCGTTTCGTCTCTTTGTCCACACAATCTGCATTTGCTGTTTTCCTGGGTTTTATCTATCTTTGCTTTAATAAAGTTTGTCCTAATCGCATTGTTCTGTGCGGCCGTCAGCAGAGATTCAGTTTCTCTGTTCAGGTTTCCTTTTCTTAGCCATGCCCAGCTGTTTTCATTGGCTTCATCGCTTGTGAGTCTTATAAAGCGTCCATGTAGTTGTTTTTCTTCCCACTTTTCCTTTCTTGTCTTTTTGTTTCTGGGTTCAGTGCTTCCGGGGTTGTTTGTTGGGCTGGTGTCTCTTGCTGTGGTGATCAGTCTTTCCGTGTTCTGGGTTACATATTTCTCCAGCTCTTTTTTGGTGTCTTCCACACAGTCTTCTATACTTACCAGTCCTCTACCTCCTTCATTTCTTTTCACGTAGAGTCTGTCCGTGTCGTCTTTTGGGTGCAGTGCATTGTGCATAGTCATTAGTTTTCTAGTTCTCTGGTCAAGATGCCTGAGTTCTTCTTTGGTCCAGCTTATGAATGGTCCAGAGTATCTTATTAGTGATACAGCCCATGTGTTTATCCCTTTTACTAGATTTCTGCTATATAGTTTAGTTTCTAAGAGTTTCCTTGTTCTTCGTAGATATTCTTTTCCAATCTTCTCTTTCATTTCTGTATATTTGATTGTGTCTGCTTCCAGAACTCCCAGGTATTTGTAACTATCTTGTTCTCCTAGCGCCCTCATCTCCTCTTGGTTGGGGAGTTCTATACCTTCTGTCTTTTCCAGTTTTCCTCTTTTGATCTCTAGCAGTGCACATTTTTCTATTCCAAACTCCATTTGGATATCCTGGCTGAATATCCTGGTTGTGTTTATCAGCTTTTCCAGTTCTGTTTTGTTTTTTGCAAACAGTTTAAGGTCATCCATGTACATCAGGTGGTTTATTCTTTGTTCTGTATCAGTAAACCTGTATCCGGCATCACACTTTCTGAGTATGTAGTTGAGTGGCATCATGGCTATTATAAACAGTAGTGGTGATAGAGAGTCTCCTTGAAAAATGCCTCTCTGTATTTTTATCTCAGACAGGTATTGTCCTCCGGCTGTCAGTTATTATTATTATTATTATTATTATTATTATTATTATTATTATCATTATTATTATTATTATCATTATTATTATTATTATCATTATTATTATCATTATTATTTTCATTGTTATTATTATTGTTATCATTATTAATATGTATTTATTTACTAATTTCCGATCATTTAATTTAGGTGTTCTATTCTATTATATATTTTTACATAATTTTAGTTTATTATTATTGTAATTTTTAGAACTATTATAAATTAATGTACATCTGTGTTCTGTTACCTGTAATCATTTGGTATCTATTTTTACAAATAAGCTAATGTTTATATTTTTGCTTTATTTCTGTTTGAGATCTTCTATAAAATATATAAAGAATAGCCATGTTGGAATGAAAACGTAAACAAATAAAAATGAATAAAAATCCCTATTTTCTGAGAATCGATTGTACGTTCAATCCTTGTGGATTTGGAATTCTTGGAATTGAAATAAATAATGGTATGAATTTATTTGTCTCTACTTACTTTTTTTTCTCTCTCTCTATATAAACACTATTATGATAATTTTGTTTAAATTCTAATCTACGTACACATGGTTTCCTCCTTTTCCAGGAATCATCAGTATAGAGGATTGATATTCTGCCATTCACACGATCCGAACCTTAGACTCAAGAACTATGAGGCCAACCTAACAACCGCAATGAAAGAAGAGAATGTTAGCATATTTATGTCTATACAAGCGGACATAGCTGAAAGACTGTTATAAACAGTGTTCAACAAGTCGGTCAAACGGAACTTTTCATTACGCATTAAATTTGACAAACTAATAATAATACTCTTAAATAGCCCGTCCTAGTATTTAAAAGACGATGAACAATATTATGATCTATATATTTAAATTGTTATCCACATACACAGATACAAACATACAGACACACAGACACACACACACACACACACACAAACACACACACACATATATATATATATATATATATATATATATAGTCTCGGAAGTTTTTCAACCATTAAAACTATATAAGAGAAAAAAAACATTTTAGTCTAAAGCTGTTCAGTAGAAAATCACTCATGTAAGTCAATTTATTTTTTGTAGTTACTATATAAGTTTGCTTCCAAGAATTAAACTAGTCTTAACATTATTTAAGGGATCATCAGTTGTTTTCCATGAAAAACTGTTTCGGGAATTTAAAAACAAAACAGTATTTTATTTCATGGCTTCCCAGCAGAGTTGATCAGACACCACTTCCATTAAAATACAAAAACATAAACGTTCTGTATATTAAATCTAAGTTTTGCTCCAGATAAATGTTTAGCTAACTTATATTAGTCATTAAAAAATGTAAGGACGCATATTTACGGGCGATATATATATATATATATATATATATATATATATATATATATATATATATATATATATATATATATATATATATAGCTGGAATAGATATGCTAGTAAAGGGTACATTACTGAGACACGCTGAACTAAAGCGCTTTAATAGTGTACATAAACATTCTTCGAAAACATTGAAATATCGTTAACATTAGTAAAATGTAGACAAATATGTATGCTGCAAGTGTAATGTAAATTTGAAATGGTTTAATATTAAAATTGTGATAGTGTAATTTTTATTAATCTTTTTTAGTAATACAACGTATTTATTAATAAAAATACTTCCAATAGCGAGCTTCTTACAATTATGCCATTGGTTTTCGTAGGAGATCAACCACCCACTCCAGGAGATCAACAGATACATATTTGCTAAATATATATATATATATATATATATATATATATATATATATATATATATATATATATATATATATATATATAGAGAGAGAGAGAGAGAGAGAGAGAGAGAGAGAGAGATAGAAGAAAAAAGAGTGATAAATATGCGACGATTGTCCAAATTTATTTCAAATTTCAATTGTTCAATGCAAGGTGTATTCAGTAGAAAACTAGTGTTTATTATTCTTTTCAAAGATCGAAATCTTATCATCAGAGGAGAAATACAGATGGATAAGTTGGCTTTCGAAAAAACCAAAGTTCAAATATTTGAAAAATATGAAAATTATTATTAAAAGAATTTTTGTTAAAAAAAACGCAGTGAAGGAAAAAAAAAGTTCCGTGAAAAAGATATGTAAATTGTCCGGCTGTTAAATTTCCGTTGAAAAGAAGTCCGATAAATTGTAGAATGTGAAGATAAACTCTTTGCGTGGTTACTGACCTAGTAGGATTATATTTATTGAGACAATTAAAGCTTGAATTCTGACACTTACACGGTGGACTTTACAGAGACGATGCGCTATTTATCTCTAGGGAGAGACCCAGACATTACAACAACACCAAAAACAAACTACACAATTTCTTTAAAAACTTCGGATTAACCATAACTATAGAACCCGAGAAAAGAATATCTAATTGCCTTGATCTAACACTAGACCTTAACTCCGAATCATTTAGCCCTTACCACAAACCTAATCTAACCCTATTTTACGTACATAAGCACTCTAACCACCCTAAATCCATCATTAACTCAATAGTCCCTTCAATTTCAAATAGAATTTCAAGACTTTCAGCTAATAAACCTATCTTCGAACAAAATTCTAGTTTTTATAATAACGCACTCCTTAACTCGGGATACACTGATAAAATTAAATATGAAAATAATCCCCCTCTCTAGGGGAATAAACCTTTAAATGTTATTACCTACAAAATGGCTACACAAGATAGACAACGAACTAGCACCAGGATACCCAAGAAACCTAAGAAATATGTAAATAGACACATTAAAACTATTAATATAGTTAAAACGGCTAACCCTCAAGAAAACAGTGAAAATAAAAATTTAAAAAACTAGAAGAAAGATAATATTTGGTTTAACCCACCCTATAATTGCAATGTAAACTCTAATATAGCTAAGGAATTTTTCAAAATTTTAGATAACTCGTTCAAGCACCCACATGAATACAGCACTATTTTAAATAAGAACTCTATTAAAATTTCTTACTCCACAATGCCCAATATAGCACAAACCATCATCACATCTAACAACAAAAAAATTAAATCTGCCCAACAAACAGCACCTACCATACACCCCACTAATAACTGCAACTGCCAAAAATCTAGGGAATGCCCATTAAATGCTGATTGCATACAAAGCAAAGTTATATATTCCTGTACTATTAAACAATACACCATTACACAAATTAATACCAATACACAAATTATTACCAATATGCAAAATAATGCCAATATACAATCTCCCCCTTTTCCCCTCAACCATCCCCATCAGCAACGCCCTCCAGTAAATAACACCCTCCACACTGACCAACAACTACCACTAACTAATAATGGAGCCGATCTCATCTTCCAAGACACCCCATTTTCCCCAACCAATAACCCTAACTTAAACTTCGACCAGAATCCGAGCATACAAACCCTTACATCCCCAATAATATAAACAACACAAATAATATAACAACAACCTCCCACAAAATTCATACCTATATTGGTGCGAGTGCTTTCCCCATAATGACTCGAATCTCTAACCATATCTACTCTTTTAAACACAATAATAATAGTACCACTAGCGCTTCTCTTTCCAACCTAATAAAAAGCTTTAACATCAAAAAGATTCCCTACTCCCTAAGTTGGTCTATATTTAAAAAAAGTCAAACTCATATACTCCTGGTTCTACCTTCTGCCAACTATGTACCTTGGAAACTTATATGATAGCTACTGCACCCAAGAACTTTAATGTTATTAACTCCAAAAATGAACTTATTTCAAATTGCAGACACAAACAAAAATTTAAATACATTAATTTCATTACTCCCTCTGACACTCCTCCTCCCAGCCAATAACTCCCCCCGTTTTTTAACATTTGACAAATCTCTAAACTATATCCCAGGGTAACCTTGTAACTTCTATTCCTAACGCCCCTAATCTCACTAATTAACCCTCCCAATAAATGTTTCCTTCCTTTTGCACCTAACAACTATATCTACCCGTAACATCTTTAGTAGATTGAACTAACATTATTCCTCCTACTTCCCACCAATCATTAACATATCTTATATCTAGACATTTATACCTCATCTGCAATATAGCTCCTATTATCCTTTTACTTCAGCTCTACTCCTAACCTCTTATATCTATCACTTTTTTCTCCTGTCCGTAAACCCACCCACAAACTCCTTCATGGCCTCTTATTCTCACCCCCTTATTATCTCCCACACTTCCACTATATCGTCCTTATATTGGAATTCTCCTAATTGCAACATCTTCCCCTGTAACTTCTTTTTGTCTTCCTTTTAACTACGATCTTTGAATTCCCCTCCAATTGGGTCCATTTATATCCCCCTGTAATTCTTATTAGATCTCTAACACACTAGCATCAAAATGTAAGTCTGCTTAATTTTTAAATCCAACCCTGACCCATAACACCTATATTAATTCAACTGTTACTAGCATTTCTGTCCTATCTCCTTATAGCCTCCATACCCCCCTTGAATTTTTTTAAAAACTAATTGATTGATTCAGGCTTATTGCATAACTACTTATTTTGGCCTATTTTGAATAATCCTAATCCCTCTAACTACTCGCGAGCCATTTTCTATCGGTCTATTCTCCTTTTGCTCACCTTATCTTATCTTTGACCAATTTCACCCCCATCCCCTCAAATCATATTTTCATACTACTTGGAAACCCCTTGCAAGCTTCCCTTATATATCTAATTTAATTTTAAACTGTAATTGTTAATTGTTACCCTGTTACGACTAACTCACCATTTAAACTATAGATTATAACACTGACACTGCACTCAAGTTTTGATTGAACCAACCCAATTCCACCCCCCATTACTTGTAATCGAAACAAATTGTTTCAATTAATCTATCCTTATCACTTACACTGTTCCCCTCTCCTAAATTTCAATATAACCGAGTAGGACAGACTTGATCTTTAATTTCACTAACTCTTTTTCTCATTAATGTATTTCCCTCTCTTGTCTCCTTGGCCATTTAATGTCCCTCTTAATTATTCATCAAACCCTTAATTTGGTTTTAAAATAATTTTTTTTAAATTAACTATTCCCTAGCTCCTTTTAAAATTTAATTTTTAATTTTTAATTTTTAATTTTAATCATTCACTCTCTCACACTCCTCTATTTATTTTACCATGCTTTTAACTAATTCTACTTTAACCCTTTTTAAACCCCCAGAAACCATAACTGGTAACTACAATTTAATTTGCTCTTAGCGGCCTGAAATGTTAGAAGCTCACTCATTTGAATTCTATTTTTAGAATCAGCAACCTCTATACCTACATCCCGCTTCAGATTAATCCCACCCTCCAAAACCTACATCCTACCGCCCGCCCACACCCTCAACCTCCGTGTCACTTTAACTGCATCCCCATACCAACCCTTCCTCCTTTTCCTTTTCCCTTCTTTTTTATTTCCCCCAACTCACAAAGCGGCTATTTAAACATCCCGTACCTCATAAAGCCTCCCCCCTAACCCCAAATCTTTAACCATTCTGCCTTTTTTGTCTCATTTGGATTTAAACCTTGAATGAGATATCATCTGCCTTATTTGGTCCTGGAAGTATATCTGAAAAATGTCCAGTTTCTCTCTTTTCAATCCCCTTTAAGTGCGTCTGAACTTACCTATATTTTGAGCATTTTCTCCACACTACTCCCACGCAAAGAGTGTATCTTCACATTCTACAATTCATCGGACTTCTTTTCAACAGAAATTTACAACCCGGACAATTTGCATATCTTTTTCACGGAACTTTTCTTTTCATTCACTGCGTTTTTTTAACAAAGATTCTTTTAATAATAATTTTCATATTTTTCAAATATTTGAACTTTGCTTTTTGCGAAAGCCAACTTATCCATCTGTATTTCTCCTCTGATGATAGGATTTCGATCTTTGAAAAGCCTTGGCTTAAGGAAAGAATAATAAACACTAGTTTACTACTGAATACACCTTGAATTGAACAATTGAAATTTGAAATAAATTTGGACAATCGTCGCACATTTATATCACTCTTTTTTTATCTATCTCTACAATTGCTCTATCTCGTATATTGAGCTAATCCTCTTCCCAATAGGTTCCATCTACTAAAAGTTTTCACTTTGGTTTATATTTGATCCTATATATATATATCTATCTATATATATATATATATATATATATATATATATATATATATATATATATATATATAAATATATATATATATACATGTATATATATATACATATATATATATATATACATATATATATATATATATATATATATATATATATATATATATATATATATATATATATATATATATACAACAGAGAAATACCCGTCTCAGTATAGATAGAATTCATTCCCCGAACTGAAAAGTTTTTCAGCACTTTCATGTTCCATTACGTATATTAAAATCAAGATATAATGATACTAAGCCTTATTTCTAGAATCTTAATTTCAATGATTCTGGAAACTATCTCACATTTATAGCTTAAACTGAAATTAAAAGAATCTGCATAAATTGGTGTCTAATGACAATAAATAAAAATCAATGCAAACTTGAAATATTTGAATTTTCAAATAGATAGTGTTCATATTATGGACAGTAAGGCCTATTAAAATACTCCAAAGAGACTGAGATTTGGAGAATATTTATTGATTGGTGTGTACATTGTTTACATTTAATTGTTTAATTTTATTGTTTAATTTAAGTGTTTAATTGTTCAATTGTGTAAATGTCGCAAATATGAGAGATGGCTACATGTTTAGCAATTTTGTCTACCCATTTCTCATCCTATTTACAGAAAACTTAATAAAACGAAATGTAACGCATAATATTACCGTCTACGCCTAGCAGATATGTTCGAAGAATTATAATGATCAATTGATTAGTTCAGAAGTGAATGGTGTACATAAAAATATATAAACACATGCACATACATCACTTCATATAAGTCGACATATATAGACATATACACTACAATTTATATGGGAATAACCACTTTACAAAATATTATGTAGTTATTTGTCGGGATAATAAAACATTAATGTTTCTTGATTTATATTTCATATATTTATTAATTTATTTTTATTTGTTTGTTTATTTTCATGTATTCTTATGATGATTATTTTTATTTATGTTGCCTTGTAGAATTTTCAAGGCGTGATTATTTTCTGTTTTCAAATATAAACGACAGTTGCCATGCGTATGATGAGTTGATAAAACTTGCAAATGCCATTAGTACAGGTAACGCACGTACTTGTTTTCTATTTATTTATATTGCTAGTTATTGTTTTCCCCACGTGAGTTCGAATTATATCCTCGTCGCCAACTGTCATGTCTTTAAATATCACCGTCCAGCGGCAAAACGCAATAACAGTGTTATTTGAAGAGACAGCCTGTAACTTCACTAACATGGCGGTCGAGTTCTTTATTTACAATTTAGAAAGAAACACGTTGTGTATGCACTCACAGGAAGATAACTTAGTATTTTCAGTATATTACCACTTAGTTGAACCAACATCATTACTGCTGTAGTTAAGAAATAACAACAGCAGCTCTACTTCTTGATATTTCTAAGTATAAATGATTGTTATGAGAATTTACTCGTGTAGTTCTCTCGCTGTTTCACTGAGAGTCTGTTTGTGTATTACATTTCTGTTTGGTACACCGGAAACAATATGCAGAGTGTCAGGAATATCACTCAAAGCATAACCGACTGATCGCTGCCTTAATTTAAAAAAAATCCTTATTGCCTTTGTAAAAAAGTCTACACATAATACTTATAAAATCATTACCATCCTGTGTGACATTTATTTTATGTATTGAACTATGTTGCGCTTGAAATATATCTGATTGAGTACAAAGAATTAACAACAGATTTTAAGTATGATGTTAGATATCGTCATGGTTTTGTCTAATCATTCATATTCGTTAAACTATCGTGTACTTCAATCTTGGCTATATGTATAATCGCAATTTGATGATTATGTATGTAAGTTGAAGTCGTATGTCTGTTCTGGATGATTCCTGTCTAATTTCTCCCTTGGTTCAATAAATGATTAGATATATTCTGTCAGTTACTTTGTGGGGGCAGGGGCGGCTTATTGGCTCAATGAATATCGTCGTCAACTGGAGAATAAGCTAATATTATCAGACTATTTACACACTAATAGTCGAGTTGCCAAAATGTTGACCCTGCAATGTTAATTACTGTAAACTTTTTTTGTGGAAATGTATTTCATATGGTTAGGAGAGCAAAATTAGCTTGGTTGCTATTTGTGTAACATTCAGCATTTTTCAGAATTCAAGATGGCGGCCTCAGCTACTTTGATTTCGACCAATTTTCAACTTTTCATCTCGATGACATAGAAGGTCGTGTAATACCTCTTTTTATGGGTTTTCCGGGATGGGGAGTTCATTTCTGAAGTTATTTTTGGGAACCGGGGTCGATGTCAAGGTCAAATCAAAGTTCAAAGGTAAAAAAATTTCGCATGGGGGGGGGGGGGCCAAAATGGCTCCCCCTATCAAATTTTTCTAATTATCTCCATAACGAAAAAGGCGTTTCGGCCGAAATTTCTTGACTTTGTACAAAATTTATTTCTACACATTCTCTGAAAGTTTCAAGTCAATTGCTTAAAGGCAAGTTGGTCAAACGATCACTTTGTCAGAGCCACTATGAGCAAATTTTTCCTTTTTTTTTCGGTCGCGTCAAGTATATATAACAAGCAAATAAAGTGTACATCTATTCATCATCCACATCCCCTTCTTCGATGTCCATCTGCTTCCTGACGAAAGGACTACAGCAGATGTCTCCTCCCTCGCACTTGCAGTAGTCCGTGCATGAAAGGCTTGCGCTGTTGCAGCTGCAGCGTCTACTACTGCATGCCTTGACATCTGCAGTGCAGCTACAGCTGACTACATCCAGGAGTGCTTGGGGAGCAAGTGGCGCTGTTGAGACGGCTGCTGTGATGGTGGATCCTTCGATGTTCCAACCAAAGTTGGCAATATTTTGAGCTTCTTCGGGTGGATCACGTTGGTCTGCTGCTTTCCACAGTAGCATCTGAAGATGAGCTCGGAGCATGTGAAGCTGCAGGTTTGCATCAGTCGGTGGGAGTTTCTTCAGTGGCGGAGGGTTCTTACGGCCACGGTACAAGTGAACACGTGCGTCATTCATTGTTGTAGACCTCTTGTGTCCATAGAGGGGTAAGAAGAAGGTGTATGCAGTCTCCTGGAGCTGAGCGTGGGTTACGCCAGTCTGTCCAAGCACTTGATCGAGACCTGGCATATCTACCTCTAGGAGCTTCAGTGCTGACTGTTTTCCTTTTCCAAAGGGGTACGACACTGTATCACATCCTGACAGTGCGTGGACACCGAGAAGTTGGCTGCATTTTCTGGGGCCTAACTGCTGAACAGTTTAGTTGATGTCCAAGACATCGCCATTTCACTTTTTCATCTGAATTTTGGCGACAACTCGCATCCTCGATGTCCAGTACACTAAGAGAACGAATACATCAGTTTCATTGCTGAGGATTCGGATGGTCTGGGCGCCTTCTGCAACCGCTTTCAGCATGTAGCTGCAGAGGGTGACGTCTGCCTCAGCATGGGTAACGACACAGTCCAACTTGTTAACCAGTTGGATGTTGTGTGCAAGGGGATAGCTGCATAGAATGTTGTTGAGCAGATTCTTGTTCTTGGAATTGTGAAGAATAACTTCTCGGCATGGAAGGGGGGTGTTTGGGGTTAGCCGGACTTCCTTGGCTGATCCTTTTCTTGTCCGCTCATGGTCCTTTGCGCTGGGAGCTTCTTGATCATATCTGTCGAACAGAACGACATTCTTGGAGACAGGAGGGTAGTGGGCCAGTCGAGTTCCAAAGCTTGCAGCCAGGTCACCTGTAGTCCCGGAGACTGGCCAGACAACGTTGTACAGAAGCTGGCCGCCATCAACTAGCACCACGTCTGGAGCAGATGGAGTCTTGACAGAGACACCGAGAGAGTGGACGAGCACGGCCTTGTCACCCTTTCTCAAGCAGCCGTACTCGTCGATCAGGGCTGGAGGGACAGGACTAAGTTCAAACTGGAAGACATCAGCCATATCAATGCCGCGCTGCTGCCCCACGACTATCAGCCGCCCGAACAGTGTCTCGACGTCGTAGATGGCCTTTCCTTTGACAGTGACTGCCTTCTTGAGCGACTCCATTGTTTTGACCTTCTTCTTTATTGTCTTGTGGAATTCGCTGCTCAGCAAAGTGGAGAAATGCCTGCTCTGCTCACCCCCAATGGCCAATGCATCTTGAACGTTCACTGTGTCTGATGCCACTTTGCCATTGCAGATGTTATAGACACCTGGTTGCTGGTCATTGAGGGGGTGACTGTACTTTTCCAGTTCCACTGCAATCTTCCTCCGATCGGTCTCGTCCAGTCTCCTTCTTCCCTCCCCTTCCTCCTTGTGCTTATTCTTGTTATCCTCCCCATCTGCTCTACCATGTGACATCTGCTCCTCCCCAGCTTCATCGTACATATGTTCCATGGCGATATCAAGGTGGGCACACACACTGAAACTGTTCACCCACACATCCACTTGCTCGGCACTCGTTGAAATGCCCTTCATATCTCCAGAACCCTTTCCTCGCTTGATATAGGTTTGTTCTCCAAACTGATCTGCTGGTACTGCAGTCCCGCCATCCGAATGCCGACAGACGTGCGCACCTGCCAGTAGGTCCTGCTTGGCACGCTGGGGAAGGTGCTCCATCTGTCACACATACCAGCTCAGGTAGCGAGCATACTTATGATGACCTGCTGCGAAGAAGTATGGCAGCATTGCCTTAAGACAGTGTTGTTGGAGAAGGAAGTCACCATTTCGCTCTGCGCGTAAGAACATGAGAGACAACAGTGTAGGCTTAATAAGGCAATCCACCCATAGCCTCCCGGTTGGGTGTTCTCTGGCCGTCTCCAGGTAGACATCCAGCTCCTCATAAGTCTTGGCACCATCCGAATAGAAATTATTCAGCAACACGGCAGTGATGAGACGGTATGCACGAAGAGCGTTGGTCCAGGCCTTTCCGGATACTATGCTGGTGATGCCAGCAAACGCTGCGCTGATGAGAATCTCCACGCCAGATGCCTTCATCAGCGTTCCTACACAGCCCAAGAAACTCATGATTGTGTGCATCATACCCGGGTGTAATATTACGTTGGTCCAGCGCAGCGGGTCATTCCATTGAATTAGGCATGCAATCTGATACAGTTGGAGGTCGACTGTGAGGTGGGTGTACTGCATCCCAAAAATATTGAGAGTCCTCTCGAGATACACAAGTGTAGTTAGTACAGTGTCGGGTGAGCAGGTGGTGAGTCGATCATCGGTCCAAACACGACCAGTGTCTTGGGCTTCTGGGCAGAACCTGCCACCAATCGGTCTTGCTGAGCATTGAAGCCTGCCCACTCAAGTGGCCTGTCGTTCCCGTGAACTTGCGACAGCCATGCCGCATCTCGCTGCTGACTGAAGATTACTGCCGCGGACTGAAGGTGCGACTCTTCAGTGGACAAAGCTTTCGTAAGAAGCAGAGGTGGGTTCACCTTGGAAGGCCCCGTGTAGTGTTCCAGCTGTATACACTGCTGCGTGAATCGCACAGAGGACGCTTCGTGTTTCTTGATTCGGGGGATATTCAGCTGCATCACGCCTATGTTTCCTGTGTCGATGATACCGGTTGGATGCTGGGTGTACTCCATCACCATGGCGTGGGTGCTTTTCATCCCATTTGGGCTTGAGATGTACAAATCGTAGTTGTCAGCCCAGCTGAAGATAGGGCCGATCTCCGTGCTTAAACCGAGTTTCTTGTGGTAATGTGAATGGTTGTCCAACACAAACTTGGCCACTGACTTACGGAAGCGCAGGACTTCATCGTATGTGCTTGTGATGCCATGCTCATTGAGAGCCTTGATGAGCTCTGAACTACCATGCTTGTGGTGTAGTTTTACAGCGAGCCCGAGTGTAGTTTGGTTTCTGCCAGCACCACTAATGTGTTGCTGAATGCACTGAGCCAACGTTAGAGATGGCTTGGTGATGGCGCCTTCTGATACAAGACTACATACCAGTTTAAGAAGAGTTGCACTGGTGCTCTCAATGACCTTGTGACGAGCATAGTCACTGAGATTGTATTCCCCAGGCCTATTTGTTGCCCTGACCTCGCTGCGAATCGTCCTTGCTAGCTTTTCCACATCGTCTATTTCGCTGCTGCTACTGCTTTTCTTTGC
Source organism: Sepiola atlantica (assembly GCA_963556195.1). Classification (NCBI taxonomy): domain Eukaryota; kingdom Metazoa; phylum Mollusca; class Cephalopoda; order Sepiida; family Sepiolidae; genus Sepiola; species Sepiola atlantica. Next base: position 58,697,144 of record OY744526.1, on the reverse strand, counting down.
AATTTTGATAAACTGTCCGAGGCTGGCTTTAAATCCAACAACGTTTTCACAACCCTCAATGTGCAGTAGAAGCAGTTTGTCGCCGAAGTAGGCTGTGATGCTGGACAGGAACTGTCTTCTTGACTCAGTGCTCGAGGCAGCGACGTAGATGGAGTAAAGCTCCGATGTCGTCCACGTCTCTGTCATGTTTTCAGCCATCGTCGTAACCACGGACCTCAGTGCCTCCTCCACAGGCGCCATCATGGGTGGTCGAGATACAGGAACAACTCGAAATTGATCGTAACAGGGCACATGGTATTGTGCATCAGAGGCAGGCAGATCAATGACCCCATGGAGTCGAGCAGCTACCTCATTAGCCCACTGATCCTGTCTCTCATCACAGAGGTTCTCCAAGTGTTCCTTGAACGTAATATTACTACCTCTATCTAAAGTTGTACACTGTCTGACCCTCACCCAGCTGTGTGGGTTCTTACTGTCTTTTGGCTTACACTCATTCCCACAGAACAAACAGTCTCGCTTGAAAACAAAGTCACCACATTTAGACTTCAACAACCTTTTGAAACCACCACTGTCAGTCGGTACACGCTTTCTTTTTCCCTGTTCCTTGTTTCTACTCCTCGAAGTATAGGTACAGTAACATGATTTGTGAGCTAGAATATACCTTCCAGACAGAGTTTTGTACAGATCATCGTGCTTCACTTTGCTTGTAGCGATGATTTTCTGCACAGCCACCGTCTTGAACGTTTGTAGATCTCGACTGCCGTTACATGGAGCGAACAGGCACTTCTCTCCTCCAGTAGCCATGATATGACGACTGATGTTAGGATGCTGATCACGCTGGTTCGTCACACTATGAAATGAGAAAAAAAGGTTTTAAAAAACTGATTGGAAAGCGTGGTGAGAACATGTAATGTAATGGCGGAACTTTGCGTGTTAAATGAACTCCTGCTCAACCTGCAAACAAATGTCAATGCAAACATCAAATGATACCCAGCTACATGTAGACAAATGAAACATACATGTACCTACCTGCCAACCCAATAAAATCTGACATGCTGGAATAGGCAAGCAACAAACCGCAGTCATATAATCCGTCAATAGAGGTAAATTTTCTCCTAATTTAGGTCAAATTTGACGTTTGAACTTTGATTTGACCTTGACATTGACCCCATATCCCAAAAATAACTTCAGAAATGGACTCTCCATCCCGGAAAACCCATAAAAAGAGGTATTACACGACCTTCTATGTCATCGAGATGAAAAGTTGAAAATTGGTCGAAATTCAAAATGGCTGAGGCCGCCATCTTGAATTCTGAAAAATGCTGAATGTTGCACAAGTAGCAACCAAGCTAATTTTGCTCTCCTAACCATATGAAATGCATTTCCACAAAAAAAGTTTACAGTAATTAACATTGCAGGGTAATGTATAGGAAGCATAGGGGCGGCAACTCGACTATAATACCATTTGTAATGTCAAAGAACTTAAGTTCCAAAAAGATATGAATTTAATAATAACTCGTAATCAATAAAAACAAATATAGAAGGTGGTCGCTAGAAAAGCGGTAAATCTGCGGTCGTAAATGTTATAGTTTAATTTTTAGTGCATCTAGCTTATTGACTTCTTCGATTTGTACGGACGATAGTTAGAGCGTCTGTGTGTAAATTATAATTTTTTTTTCAATCTTTATAAAGATAATTACCGTTTGACAAATTATCGCTTTTCTAGCGACCAGCATGTATAAGGACTCGTTTAGAATAGACGTTGTGTTGCGGTATCAAAATGACGGAAAAGTTGTTTATCAGTCGTATTACAGACCAAGCAAAAGTGGCGTGATTTCGGGTGAGATAACAACTATTACCTCTGGGGAATATATATATATATATATATATATATATATATATATATATAAGCTTGCGCGCACATATATTAAAGCCAAGAAATAAAATCAGTATTTCCTAGGTTTGTTAATTCGGTTGTTGATGATGAATACGACTAGTGTACGTGGAATTCGTGAACTATCAAGATGATTAAACGATCAAATAGCCTCAAAGCGGTCAGAGCGTTTTAGGATGGAGCAAAGTCAATTGAATCACTTTCATTTCTTCCGCTTCCAGTCCGTCATAAATACCTTGATGTAATTAGTTATTTACAGTTAAATAGCATTATCGCACTCTTTCAGGACATATAATCAAAGGTAAGCAACAGTGACCTTGGTCAGTAGTTAGACGGGTGGTAATTTGTTTATTTTCTGTACTAACTGGTGTCATCGTCTGTTGCTTTATATGAGATTATAGCTCAATGGTCGAACTTTAAAGGAAATGACAGGAAAACTTTTGTGTTTTATATTTCGGTAAATGCACATAATTTGGTCAGATATTATGCAGTCACACTCGACTATGATGAGAACAACATGTGTATTTGTATGCATTGTTGACTATTTTGATGTGTCTGTTTTAGTACATGCCAAACATTTTAGTTTTTATTTAGATCAAGTGCACTGCTCTTGATTGTGTGTCAGATACAACACATTTTTAGAACATTGTTCAATTCATACAAAGCAGGCTGCCACTGTAGACGTAAAGGACTACTGAGAATTAGGGTGAACGTATTGGGGGTCATCCGAGATTTGAAAAAATAAACAACCCTGATAACTCCTATTAACTAATTCCGAAAGTCTTTATTCTGTATCTAAATATTGACCAAATGATAAATACGCTTCAATAGACTCAAGTGACATGCCCCACAATGTACTGATAGCTCAACGAAGGAAAAGGAATTAGCCCATGCTCATGGACACACAGCTGCTTCACTTTTAATGAGAAGAAAACTGAACCAACATTTTTTTAAAACAATATTTCTTTCGAAATAATTATAAATTAAGAGAGCCACACATTCTTGAAAAACGTGTGATAGAAGTTGAAACAGCAAATCATTACAAAATGTAAGGTATCAAATAATAAACATTTAAAAAAATAAATGTTACAATCTTTATATATATATATATATATATATATATATATATATATATATATATATATATATGTATATATATATATATGTATATATATATATCTTTTTAATTACTAAAAAAGTTAGCAAACATTAATCTGGAACAAAACTTAGATATACAAAACATTTTTCTTCCTGTTTTTTAAGAGAAATGGGTCTGATTAACTCTGCTAGGAAACCATGAGATAAAATACTGTTTTGTTTATAAATTCCCGAAACAGTTTTTAGGCTAAACAATTGATGATCTCTTAAATAATGTTAAGACTAGCGTAAATTATGGGAAGCAAACTAATATAGTGACTGTAAAAAGTAAATTGACTTACAAGAAAAATAATTTTCCACCGAAGGACTTGAAACTAATGTGTTTTCTTTCGGTTTTTTCATATAGTATTAATGGTTGAAAAACTTCGGAGACTATACACACACACACACACACACACACACACACACACACACACATATATATATATATATATATATATATATATATATAATCACATGAAATTAACTCATAACACAGCCGTTATGGCAGTATTCGTTAATATGAAATACAATTTCTATAAATACATGTTTGTATTGATTATTTTCAACTGGATTCGATTTCAAGAATGCTGGAGTCAAATTTAACTTATTTAGGCCATCCGTAACTATAAAAGTCTGATTTTCATAAATAAACGCTTATAAGGTAATTTTCCTGAAACTTCGTGTGACTCATGAAACTCAATTAACAATGATAAACTTTCGATTTGGTCTGCCATTAATGAACAATTTTAATGACCTGTCACGGAAGTGTCTCCTTTGACAAATCTAGTTCAGCAATCAAGCTCAAAATTACCGTCTTCTTTTATTCAGCCATTAACTTACACGTGATAAATAGTGATCAAAATTAAGTTATGATACTAAATGTTACTAGGGCTTATGTCATACTAGCTGGAACACCAGTTTATGACAGGGACATAATACCGATACACCCTTTGACCCTTTCTTATCTGAAAGTGTTCCGAAACATCCAGATTCGGTCTCAGGTGGAGTATTGCTGCCACATTGAGCTGAGGGCGCTCATATCACTCTATCTGGTATTTACCAACTACAACATCGACTTCGCAATCAAACAGGAGAAGATTATCTCTTGTTTCACTGCAGTCATTTTTTGCGCACTAATATATTTTTTCATTTAATGCGATTTTTAAAAAATTCAATATTTTTATTTTGTTATGTTTCTTTATTTATGTTAGACAATCTAACTATTTTAGATTCATGCGGATTGGTAACAACATTGTTTTACTTTACTTAAGACCCCAAAAAGGGACAGTGCCACCGAGATGTAATGGGCTAATGCAAATTTGGAGATAAATCCATTTTAAGTGGGGAGTTGTGCAGCGAGATATTTGTTCACATAACCTTTAAACTTCTACATGTTGGTACACTCAGGTATCAGGGAGGGAATTCCAAAGACTAGCAGTTCGCGAAAAGAAGCTTTTAGAAAAGAAAGTCCACCGCCGGCATCTGGGGATATGAACAGTGAAGAGATGGAATTTAGCTGGTTGTCGGGTTTGTCGATTTTATTTACGTCGAGTGTTCACAAAAGCAGAAAGTTCATTAGAGTACGTTCTAAGTACTTGTAAAAAAGCAGACGGAGTCTACATTGCAGCGATGAGACAGGGTCTGGAGCTTAGCAGGCGGCGTGGGGCTTATTAGATTAGAGAGATCAGTGACTGGTGCATCAGCCAAGATGTGACAATAATACTACATGCATAGGCGAATGTTAGCTTTGTAGAGATGTATAATACTGGGAGGTGTGATAAGTTTTCTAGCACAGTAGGAATACCCAACTTTCCTTGACGCATCCTTGGAAGTATCTTGTTATCTGTGAATGCTAGACCGAGGAGCTTGAATATTTGACCATCGTGTAGGGTTCTATAGACATTGCAATTGGTGCATGAAAAGGTATTTTATAATTGTTACAGGAATGATTCGTCTTAGTAACATTAAATGTTACCATCTATTTCTGCCCATATTCAACTAAATACCGGAGTATTGCCTTAGATGTGTGTGCGTTAGTTTACCCATATGTCGAGAATATAGCATGGTGTTATTAGCAAATATACCCATCTCGGACACAATTGCTTCATGGAGGTCGCTTATACAAATACTGTATAATAATGGTTCAACTATCGATCCGTGGGGTACTCCTATATTAACGTAATGTGGTTTTTATATACGATCATCAAAAACAACCTGGGTCTTTCTTTTTGTTAGAAACGATCTGATTATATTCGAATATTCGTTTAGTAATACCGTACACACTAATTTATACAGTTAAACAGACAATACATTCTTGTCAGCTTGATAGCCTTTTAATTAAAATGTTCGTTTTCAGTAATAATCGTGGGTTCCAATCTGAACTTCGACAATTGTGTTTCTGCTACAGCGTTCCAATTATTTCTCAGCCGATGTCAATCATCATCATAAATGTGAATATCTTGGCTATAATATTCAATATACTTTTATAAATCCGTTATATACATTGATTTTAATTAATGATTTAATATAAAAATATAAAACCTAAAATAATCATAACTGTATACGATATTATTGTTACATAGCATGGATAGCCAAGTGCGTTTGGTTCGATTCTGACTTTTGGTATTTTTCTTCTGAGGGGCAATAACTCCTCTTCTAAGTAGAGACAGATAGGTCGTCGGGGGTTGTCTACGTCCACTGTTGTCTTCGTTCTTCTGCGTCTGCTAGTAAACACATGGCGTCCATATTTATTAAACTATAATGGCTGCATGACTTCAAGTTACTTTATAACAACACACGTGCGTGAAACAAATCGCTTCAATGAGACAACGACACGTGTTCTTATATTGTTTAATGTCATATCAACCTGTGCATTCCCTCGTGAAATTGTGCGAGTTCATCTGCCCATATAAGATGGCTTTTGTGAGAAGAAAGTTCGTTCGCGTCCCAATGCACGTGTTCCTCATACGCCTGCTCCTGGAAAGCGGGTGACCGTTATTTCTTCCTCATAACGTCACACACAAAATCTCGTTTCCCGCTATCTAATTATACGACACTATTATTAAGATGTATAGGGTTTAAGGGAGATGTTAAATAATTATAAGTAACTGAAGGCATTTAGTGTTATAAAGGTCATATATCAGGAGAGCAGATTATAAAATGGAGAAATACATTTCTTTTAGTAAAAACTTTTTTTTCAATCACACAAACTCTGCAGGGATCGTAAACATGTCCATTTAGTTAATACAACAATTTTGTCGTAAATAAATATTCTTAATGTTACCTTATTTTTCAACTTAGGTTTAAGTAAACCTCACCATTTCCGTTAGTAATTTTCCAAAATGAAATTCACGCTATATTATGTTGTATATGATTAAATGCGTGTTGCAAGAAGATAAAGAACTCGTCCTTTTACTATCACTGCAGAGAGTACTCCCTACTACACTGTGTATCTATACCAAAATGGAGTTTCCATGAAGTAGGACTCGTTTTAAGACTTCCAACCCGTGGAAGCCTTTTCTACACGACTTGTTCTCTGCAGACTACAACATAGTCGTTTTCAAGTCGAATGTATAGCCGTAAACATATTTTTGTCAATTGCATTCATGGTTGTGAGTTCTCTGATAGTATTGTTACTGACTTAGCTGAAAATTGTATTAACCATTATCCTTGAGGTTCTTTTGGACTTGGTATGTAAAGACTCAGTTGTATAAAAACAAGGTTACATTTTTTTAGTGCCTTACATTACATATTTTATTCTGTCACTTTCTGATTAACATCGGAACCTTAAATTACTAGCTGGGCAATGTAAAAAACACAATATTTGAAACTAGCTAAACCGTTTCACAGCGTTGCCACAGCCTTGAACTAGCAAATTGTTCGCAGCTTATGGTTGTCAGGCACGAACGAAGATCTCACAATGTTAATGTAAACTAATTTGACTAATGGCAAAAGTCTAATTGCTAACTCAGACATTAGATTAGTGTTTATGTTAATGAAAGGTATTTTATTGCTTAAAAATGTTGTTGGATCGTTAAAACTCTGTCGTAACAAAAAATCAATCGCAAAACAAAGTAATTCATAAATATGTTTTCTTCTGATCAATTGGATTATTAGGACTATTATTCTCATATTGGTTCTTATTTACAACGTTTCGGACGTGCATCTTCTGCGAACACGAACATTTCTAGTCGAACATGAATGTTGGTGCTAGCATAATCGGAAACGTTTTTAATAGAAAAATGAAGATATAAATACAAAAATTATTAAATAGATTCCCAAACAGATGTTTTTCTAAGACGTTACTGTATATATTAAAGTAAAAGTTGTGTTCGTATAAAGGAGTTATTCTATAAAAATACACTTTTTAATGATTAAACAAATGTATGGATAGCTTAAGTTGCTGATAAAGAAATGAAAGCATACCCAAACAGTATTTCGTTGAAAGGTTGTGTAATCTAAGTAAAATTAAAATAAATAAATAAATAAAGTAAAATAGCAAATATGTTTAGAAAAAGTCCTAGTGGAAATGTTATTATGTAAGACAGGAGAATGGTGACCGTTCGAAACATGGATTGGGAAGCGTAATTAATTATTCTCGAATGAACTTTATAGTCATGAAAGAAAGTTCAGAGAGAAAATGTGCATAAGTAACTTAATTAATACTGACTTGCATAATAATGCTATGTTTTGGTTGTAACATACACAATATGGTAAATGAGAAATTAATTAAAGTAAAATATATTAATATGCAATAGCATGAATAATGAAGCGACTATTTTTGTATAACCAAACTGATATTCTTATATTTCATAGAAAGTAAGATGTGGATGTGGATGTGGATGTGGATGAACGCATTCTGAATAGAAAATGAAACGGCTCGGCACGTGACGGGAGCAGTCATTGCGTAGGTTGAAAATAAAAATTGCGTAACATACAAAAAATATTAGCGTAAACAATAAATACAAACGTTGTTATACTCAAAGAATAATCCCATCAGCAACAATCCCGGTTTAATGTGGGGGCAGTGATAGAAGATCTAAGTTTGAAATTGTAAATACCTTTAGGAAATATTATTTTGGAATAAGGCACGATACATGTAAGATATTTAGAAAGAGAGAGAAACGAAAACCTACTTTCAGAAAACATGACACAGGTATTGGCCTTAATGGTTGGCGGAACAAATTAGCACATTCAGTTTTCGGTTTGAAAACTGTAATCGTCATTGAAATAGAAAGAAACTCTATTTTACTTTATTATAAAGGTTCGTGAACGAAAATTCGTTTATTACATCAGTTAATGCGTAAAAATAAAAAAGGTTCGTATTTGAATAGAATTTAAAATGGACCTAACTGGAATTTTCTGAAGTCAAAGAAAATTTTATAATTTATGCGTTGACATATTTGTGCTAATGTTGCATTATTTAATTGTTATAAATGAATTTTAACAATTGTTCAATTTTAATTTCTTTTCCATCAAACAAATGTCAGCATTATTTTTTTTCTTTAGCGAATGCAAATTGTGATGATATATGGTTTCTTTCGCATCCGTCTTTTATCACTCTTTTCTCCACTATATTATTTTATTCTCTTCCTAATCTTTCCTTTCACTGTCACTTCGTCAAGTAAGTTAGAACATGCATACAAAACACTAAGGAACTAATTCAGACTGTGACAACGGTAATATAATAATTAGGCTAACTAGTTGCACTTATATGATAACGGCACACCGGAAGAGAGAAAAATAGAAGTATAAAAATTAATGAAAACAGTGACATAAGAACATATGTTACACACAAAATACAGAGTGTTGTTGCAAACTTCGGAAGCCAGTTCTACGCTGACGTGGTCTGTCACAAGTTGACGATCTGTTTAATAATCACGAAGGACATTGGTCACTCCTTCTATCACAAATCCCACCGCATGCTCATCACGAGTGTCTTCAGAGTGTCGAAGAAGATGAAAGTCGCCTTCACCTTCTTCGACACTCTACACGAACTCTAACTGAGGTTTTACTGTAATTAAAAGAATTTTCGCCAGAACCAGACGAACAACAGGCAGAACGACAGATGAATTTGCAAAGACATCGAATGTGTTCCCGTCGCGAAGCAAAGAAAGTTATCTCATCTGTCATAGCCCTTGGCGTTTTCTCTAGCGAGGTCGACGTCATGTCTCTGTTTTTGGGGTTTTTTTTGTTTCAAAATAGCCTGCGAGTCACCGCCGAGATCAACCAAGAGGTTCTAGGGATCGTAGTGAAGCCCTGGATTGATGAGATCGCCGCTGGACGCCCCTATGCCTTCCAGCAGAACTCCACTGTTGCACACAAGATCAGGATGTGTCTGCTGAACAATGTCCATCACCACTAATAAGAAATTGTCCATACAAAAAAGTGTATTCATTTTGTTTTATGGCATATTAAAACATTATTGGTTACTTAATGTCGAATCGAATTGCTTTAAAACCTTGATAATTTAAGTTCCTAATATCTTCACACATTTTTAACGGTATACATTTCTGTTTCATGCGATTATATTATTATTTCAAAAAGGTTTATGATATTATTTTGTTATTTCTCACGTTATATAACATTTTTTTGTGTATTTTATGCCAAATGTCATTTTGGTAAAAGTTTCTATGCTGCATTCTTACATCTTTAAATATAAATAAAAATACATTTGTATGCGTATGCATTTTTAACTAATAACGTGTAAAACTATCTTCCCGTCCGTCGAAAACATTACCGCGGGTCTGCTCTCTGGAGACTACAATATAGTCGTCTTCAAATTTGATGCCAACAAGTAGTTGTCGTGAACCTTCCTAAAGTAATTAAACTATTTTAATTTAATTGATCAATTTCGGCTGACAATCGTTCACTCCGATAAACTCATATCCTCGAGCCGAGTGAATCTTGGCCTTGATTAGGTTACCCTACGATGTAAAAACACAAATAAAATACATGATACTCTATATATTTAACCACATAATTGTGACCCTGACCGGTACAATAACAAGGAATCGAAATGTACTTGGCAGTAATGTTAACTATGGAGTTATTTCACACTCCCCAAATCTAAAAAAATAGGGGCCTCTACACCGCATGTAGTTTGGGGTAATTTACAAATCAAGTGTTGGTAGAGAGAATTTGAGTAGTTGATACAATTCGGCAGTAGCGAAGGCAGAATATGAAGACCAAAATGCTAGAAAGGGCCAGGAAAGATGTATTTTGAGGTGGTTAGCTGTAAAGCAAACACTTTTTCTCGAGTACAAGATAATGTCATACTCGGTACTACCATAAAAAAGATAAAGTTCTTCAATTAACTGCATATGCATTGCCCACTTTTTGCATGTTTATTATCAATGACATCTCGTTTCTACCTGTCGAACATCTAGTTAAGAGAACCACCTCCCCTACAACATAAGACGACGTCATTTACGATGGAAACCCAGAAGAACAAATTCAAAAATAAAAAAAATCAATTATCAGTTGAGGAAAAACAGGAAATCTTATCACATCGTTGTGCATGCATTACGCCATGAATATTTTTACAGCCAACAAATTACATCGTGTGCTCGCTCCATTTTTTTCCTCAGAGTTAATCTCATAGCAAAGCAAATACGGCCGTTAATTTCAGCATATGGAAAAGTAACATTCATTTAGAAAATTGCTGTTTTATATCATACAGCCTG
>OY744526.1:58633925-58681425 GCA_963556195.1 Sepiola atlantica | reverse complement strand
CTTCCTAATACTGTAAATTCGAGTAAACAACTTATTTATAAAACGGCTTTCAGCATAACAGCGTTTTATATTCCTTTGATGTAGTTTGGTGTCCCACTTCTTAATCGTGTTATAACCATTAAAGTATTTCTCACATGAAGGATACACACATCTATGGTCAAGTTTATTCCATACACTTTGATGATCGGTAATGGCGTCTATGTATGAAAATCTATTGTATTACTTCCCGCGGTGTTTCCTTCGGGAGGGGAAATAGCTTTTACAGAATTATTAGATTCGAACAAAATATGATGAATTCTGCTAAACAAGACAAGCACTTATCATTTATTTCCCTGAATGATTGAATAGTATTTAACCAGAATTATAACAGCTCAATAACCTGAAAAGAAGTTGTTGCTTTGCCTTTTATATATAGAAAAATACAATAGTAATGGCAGACATCTTAGTTATGTTGCAGTTTGATTATCGTTTCTTGTTTGTTTAACACGATATTAGTAGGATACAAATAAATGTGTCAGATTGAGTGTTTCCGGTTATAATAAAAAATAATGGCGGAATAATAGAAAAAAGAGATCGAGATAATAAATATTGTTGAACAAAGCAATATTCGTGAGAAACATTTAAGAGTAAACCTTACATGGTCTTCATATTGTAAAATACTTGAATAATTCGTTGTAACGTGGGCTAAAACATTATAAAAGTCGGGTTATATCTGAAATTAAAATTATATTTCAATATTTTACCTACGTACAAGGTCGTTTCAAGCTTTCGACTCTCATCAGCGCAGGGAAATAATAATCTCATCCGGTCACAGGGAACACACTAGGTTTACAGAAACACCTTGAATCTGTAAGCATTCACTTAGTCCCTTAGGCTACGGGAGACTGTCAGATGATAACGGAGAAATTAAGTGATATTTACACTGAAAGCGACAAGTATAAACATCAAGCCATCCGATAGAACTCGACAACAGAGTTGGAGCATTGCACTGAGGCTTTTAGTTGAATGTATATTTTTAATCTATCCAATAGTGCTCTACTTTTAATTTTACTTAAAGGGGTTTCTCATAATATTAAGTTATATTTTAATATTTTACCTACGCACGGCATTGTTCTGAGCTTTCGGCTCGCATCCGCGCTAGGAAATAACAATCTCAGACGCGTGATGCCTGTTTACAGACACACCTTGAATCTATAAGCGTTCACTTAGACTCTTTGGCCACGGGAGATTATCACGTGATAACAGAGTAATTGAGCGATATTTAGACTGAAAGCGGTGAGTATAAATATCAAGACATCCGATAAAACTCGACAACAGAGACGGAGCATTGCACTGAGGCTTTTAGGTGAATGTGTATTTTTAATTTCTCTCTCTCTCTCTCTCTCTCTCTCTCTCTCTCTCTCTCTCTCTCTCTCTATATATATATATATATATATATATATATATATATATATATATATATATATATGAAGATAAATACATAGATAAATTAACGCAGAGTCAAAAATATGTATGGCAATACATTCAGAAGATAAGCAGATAAGAAAACAAACCAAAAACAAAAAACATAACGGGTTCGAAGTCACGACTACACATCTTCAAATGAACAAGGTAATTAAACCCGTAGCCGTAAAAAAAAAAACAGTATAAATGTCAGTGTCAGCGATAAGAGGTTTGTGTTAGATGAACACTCACACAGCAGGTAGCAAAAGAGTGAAGGTATACCAACGTTTATCAAGCGTGTCATATTATCATCATCAGAGAAAGATGACCTAATTTTTACTTGAGTTTCAACTTTTCTTTCCTTTCTCATTTTTAAATGTTTTTAAAATTTTAAAGAATATTCTTGAATATGTTATTCGCTAGCCGAAATAAAATTTAAATATTTCGTTTCTATAGTTTTTTTTCTGAAATGGCTAACGTAATGAGTGATTATTTAATGTTATTAATCCATTCACAACATATATATATATATATATATATATGTATGTATATATATATTTAATTAGTTTCAGTCGCAAAAATGAGAGCTAGTTCTAAAGTAGTAAAAAACATAAACATGCAAAATATGTAATATTATGTTAGTTTTCTATTCTTACTTGTTGTGTTTTATTTATCGTTGTATCTATGCTCAATTGCTAACATGAAAAGAAGTTAATATCACTTAATGAAATTGAAATCAGTCAAAATCAATTTATGTTACTATTTTTCAAGAAGTCACTACTGTATTTGGTTTATAAAAACTTAATAGTAACTATTTAGTGCATTACATGTGTTTCATTATTTACTATCTGTTTTGATAGAAACGTTAATAATAGTTTAAATATTCTAAAAACTCACTATCAATAATTTGTTTGTCATTATATTTCTGTCGGATAATAGTGTGATAATTATCATTACATTTGACAGTGTAGCGTTTATTAAAGCTTCGATAACTTAATTAAATCCATAAATTTATTTTATATTATTATTTTATTATTTATTTTTTTAACATAGTTTACCCCAAATATGTCAGGCCGCCACTGTAGACGTAAGGGGCTACTGAGCAAAAGGGTGAAGGTTTGGGGGCTCAACCTGAATTAAAAGCTGCGCAGCGAGATATCTGTTTACATTAGTTCAAAAATGTCTGCATGTCAGTAACGTCAAGAAAGCAGGGAGCCGGGAGGGAGTTCCAGAGTCCAGCAGCACGACGAAAGAAGCTTTTGGAGTAGAAAGCTTTTCGGCATCTGGGGACCTCCAGAGTGAATGGATTTGCAGATTGTCGGGTTGGTCTAGTGAATTTACGTCGTGTGGGTACCAGAACAGCAAGCTCATCAGAGCACAATCCATTGAAGTACTTGTAAAACAGGCACACAAAAAGCAACATTGCGGCGATAAGACAGGGGCTGGAGCTTGGTAGATAGTGTAGGACCTATCAAGTAGGTGACATTTTAGGGGACCTTGTCTATGAGGGAGAGACTAGTGGATGATGTCCCATCCCAGATGTGACAACAATATTCCATGATTGTGCGGATGGTGGCTTTGTAGAGATATAACATGATGTCAGGTGTGATAATTTTACTGCCACGGTAAAGGAGGCCCACCCTCTTTACAGCAGCCCTGGCAATGTTTTCAATTTATTTATTCCAATTCTTGTTATCTGGGAAAGTTAGGCCGAGGAGTTTGAATTTTGAACTCTCAGGCAGGGTGCTATTTGCCATGACAATCGGTTATTGAAGGAAAGTAGCTTTGTCTTTGCGGCATTAAATGTTACCATCAGTTTTTTACCCCATTCCACCACATACTGGAGGTTATTTTCTAAGGATTAAGCCATTGCTTCATATATGCGTGCGTCGGTTTTGCCCACATGACGAGAGTAGAGCGTGGTGTCGTTAGCAAATATTCCTATCTCAGTCGCAATGACATCAGGGATGTCATTTATGAAAATCCAGAACAGTGGAGGTGCAAGGATGGATCCTTGGGGTACACCAGCATGTATGCCATGTTGCTTAGAAGAGCGACCATCGAGGACAACCTGGATCTTTAGTTTTGTTAGGAAGGATTTAATTATATTAAATAGTTGTCCAGTAATACCATATGAGTGCAGTTTTAGGAGAAGCCATTCAATTGTTATACTTTAATTATTATACTTTCAATTATTATACTGAATTTATATTAACGGCAAACTATATGAAGCTAAGTGCACTTGAAAATCGTAACTGCAATTGATATAATAATAATAATAATACATATAACTCATCTAGTGAAAGTTATCTTAGTAAATGTTTATTGTTGGTGTTAAGGATACGTTAGTGCAATATCTATCAATATCTATTGGTGTCGTTATTTTAAATATTTGAAATATTTATACTTATCATTTCATTATAGGACATTGTAACATTATCTCTTAGTAACTTCTATGTTTATCTAAGATAATTTGTGTGAAGTGCCTACAACTAATTCTTACGTCTTCCTATTGATTCAATAATTACAAATTTCCTGAAAATCTAATAATTGCTAATTTTACATTGTAAAAAAGATAACACGCAGGGTGTATTCCGTAGGTCTACGAGGAATTCTTTAAAATGTTTCTACTATCCAGACGGATAATAAATAATAACAAACACGTAAACTGCACTATATAGTTAATATACATTTTTTAATTAACTGACTACTGTAATTACTTCTCGACGAAATAATAATATGAATTGATTTTCATTGGCTTCCATTATATCAAGATATATTTACTTATTTTTATGTTAGCAATTGAGCGTAGATACAAGGATAAATACAAAATACTAAAAGAAAACAGAATAATGTGCATATTTACCATTTTCATGTTTTAATAGTTTAGAACGATCTGTAATTGGTGTATGTCTACAAATAATTAAACATATGTTTAATGAAATAATACCAATAGATAATCATTTATTTAATTAGTCACTTCGCAAAGAAACGATAATAATAACCTCCATTATAATTGTATTTCTGCTTTCGGAGAAGGTATTACATTCATCCCAACACATCAAAGAATCTAATAAAAAAAGAGAAAAGAAAAAGTAAAAATTAGGTTAACTTTCCCTGATCATGCTAATATGACAAATTTGATACCTATTGACTTGTTGGATAATGGCCCTATGGGAATGGACGTATCTGTTCGAAAATCATGTGTTTGACTTGCGCGAATTAGTGCGGGTGAACCCGTGCAGTCGAGTGCAGAATAAGGGCCTGTTCTCAAAGTCGGAGCTCACAGGTGTGACAGGGTCACCACGTGATGAGACCTCAGATCAAGGGTCAATGCGCACCTTCAATAGAGGCTCTGTGACGTCACGGGCTTTTGCGTCGGAAGCAGAGGGATCCGTGACGTCACTCTTACTTCGTGAGATGCGAGTTTTAGCAGTCTGGGTTTTGCAGGCGAACCTATCAGACGTGATTTTTATGATGTAGTCTGCAACATACGTAGGGGAATTATGTTCCTAAGAAAATACAGGCGAAATATCTCTTTTCCCCCCTTCACGAATGGTTAAGACTTAATTTGGTCAGAGCAAGACATTATCTAACCGCCATAAGGAAAACTGGTTTTACTATTTCCCGTATTTCTAGCGTCAGACGGAATTTCTATAGATATAGCTTCTTTGCAAGAGCTTCCGCTCTGTGAAACACATTGCCGCGGGTCTGATTCCCTGCTGATTACAACTTAGTCGTCTTCACATCTAATGTTCACAAATTCCTGTCATAGACCGCACCAAAAGTAATTAAACTCAGTCAATACCATTGCCCAATGTTAGTACTACCATAGTTTTCTTCATCTCTCGGCTGGCACACATTCCTGTTTCATTAACCTTTATAACTCTTTATATGACTCTCCACCTTGATAAGCGATAACCTCTAAAGTAAAAAAGGTCTCATATTTATGAGAGGCCAGCTTATCCTGTAAGGAAGCTTTGTAACTTCCCGTGTCCGCTTGTGGCACTTTAACATAGAATATTCATAAAAAATACTAAAAGGAAAACAAACATACTAAAGACTAAATAAATGTCGCATGCCCAAACTCAGAAATCGAGGTCGTGCCTGTCATCCTCTCAATCCATTTACGATTAAGTGCATCATCGATTTGTGTTAAGTACTGAACAGATCTACGTCGAAGTGATTTTATTCGTAAATGTACGAGTCTTGCACATGAAAAGCGAATAGTGACAGAAACAAGAAGGGATATTTTTAAGATGCGTCTATTTAATGTGCGCGGTATTCGATGGAAATGCTATTTTAAACTGAAGCGTGACAGACCAACCTAGATGCTATTTGAAATCTAAGCGTAAAAGACAAAATGAAGAAGGAAGCTTCCAATAGAGACGATTGGACTCGATCTAAAATGAAATACGTCGATTCAATCTGCGCGTCTATCGAGAAAACGCTAGTTCAAGCTTAAGCGTGACGGACCAAGAAAATGTTATTTAAAACTTATGCGAATGAGATATTTTAAATGTAAGCGTAACTGACCAACACACTGCGATTTCAAATATCTGATTGACAGACCAACTAAACAATCATTGGAAATTGAAGCGTTAGATAGGGATGGACGGCCACTCCAACCGAACAACACACCAACTGGCCTTCAACGTGTTACTTTGTAGCTGCCAAACTGTAGGCACTTTGAAAACCACGCCTCTCCATTTGCACACTTTATCACTTCAAAATCTGTTGGTGTTTCTTAAGCTTAACCAAAACAGTGCTTCGTTAAAACGTATTCCGAGCGTGTTAAGAACATTAAAGCGTATGTGTTTGACTTCGTGAAGTGAATAATAACGAGAACCGCTAAAGATCACTTTAAGGCGGGTACCAATTGTAGGATGAAATGCATTTATTCGTGGGTCGATTATTTTTTACAGAACAATGTGTTGCGGCTTTTTACACTCAGAAAAATTAAGGACACCGTTTTCTATTGTTTTTCACCACCACACACGTATATATCGACCTATGCTAGATGAATACCCGTTCTAAGACAAGTAAAATAATTTCCCGAACAGAACAGTGTTACGTCCCGTTAAGAAGATTAAAATAAACATACAAGTCGACTAAATCTTATGTTTAGAATCCTTATTTTAATTTTAATCCAAATCCATCACATGATTTAGATTCTCGAAAATGTTTAAAATTTAATGCGTAAAGAGTCTAATGTAGAAAGTTGAATTAAAGGAATTTTGCTTAATTGGTGGCATATGTATGGATCCAATTTAAAACAAATTCGAAATATTTGGATTTTCAAATGGGGGCTTGTGCCCATATGATTCCCTCTTAAAGACACTTAAACTACTTCCAAAAAACTGAACTTTCGAGAATATTTATTAATTTATATCTGTTAATTATTTTTTAAATTCTAGAAAAAGTTGGAGGTATCTGAATGTTAACTTTGCGTAGAACTAGATCAAACTAAATATAGCCAAACAGTTGTAACAAAATTTATAAGTATCAGTTTAGTATTTTAGGAGATTATTCTGTACATACAAATATATACACATATGCGAATACCTAGCTTTGTATGAATAGAGAAAGAAAGCTATTTGTGCTTATCGATATATACTAAGAAAACACGTCCCAGGACGGGTATAAGGAATACATATTGCATTAGTTTTAAATCTGAATGTTTTCATTTCTTTACAGAGTATGGCAAGGTTTTGTTGCTCCCCCTCCCAACGCACACAAATTGCCAAGTTTCAAAATTAAATAATGTACTCAGGCATATCGCCGTCTTACAATGTACATATACATTTTTTCCCTCCAACAGATGTTGAATAACTAAACATAGTTAGAGCATTATGAGATAAAAACAAACACGTAATTAAAAAAAAAAGTAATTGTTCACCGTCTGAGAATGATAACAAATAACTTTGATTATATCCAATGTCTAAAGCTGTTTTTTTACATCTGTCTTTGTATCTATCGTTGTGTCCGATGATAAAGTTAAAAATAAAGATCACGGAAAACCTTACCTGAGTAATATGTTTAAGTCGTAATTTATGTACGTTTGTCTATCGGTTTGTTTTTTGTTTAGGTGTTTTTTACATAGACCCCCGAATATGAAACTACATTATTCAGGGTAATAGAATAAGTATATTTAATTTTGAGAAACGAGGATTACTGTTGTGTCTTAAGTCACTCTTGAGATCCATGAAATAAAATATAAAATGTCACTTTATCTTATACTAGTGGAACCCGTCGTCCGGCGTTGCACGGGAGAAAGTAGTACCTATTGCATGACGTCGAATAAAAAAAAGAAACGGCCTATTGTTCTTCCCCCCTCTACCGTGTTGGTGATTGTTTTAAATTTAAAAAAAAATGAAAAAGTGGTAGAATAAAATAGGATCGAACGCTGAAACTGGCGATCATGAAACCTCCCTTCTAGGCGAATTAAGCTAAGCTTGTTCATTGGCAGCTTCGTCCGACCAAATATAAAGTTCAACTATGACACGATTTTTGTCATTTATTTGGGCAAGTTTTCTATAATATGCGTGTTAAATGTGTATGATTTTGAAAATGTAAATGTATCGGGGTTTACCAGTATCTTGGCGTTTATTGTATTAAATAGGATGTCGATTCGATTAATAAATTGTAGCCGCCATGTTGGATGAATACATGTTGCAGGAACTGTGTTCGTTAATTTCATTTGCTTAATTCCGGAATAAATATAAATGTAGAAGTCATAGGTAGAATTAGAAATAACGTAATCTGATATTCGCGGAAAATCATCGGAGTGAACGGGAGCGGTCATTAAGTCTTTGCGTAATACTTTATATTACGCAGTAAATTATTACCAGGCAAATAATAAATAAGGACGGACTGTTTTGTGAAAATTAAACTGTGTTGATTAGTTCCCGGTGTCGAAAGGTAGAGTGACAGTACATAATTGTTAGGAGGAAAAAGTTTTTGTTACCACCTATATGGAGTTGGTTTTTCGGAGAGACATTGATGGTGGGCCAAATGCAATATTTAGTGTTAGGTAGGAAAACATAATAACAAATTGACTAAAACACGCTCGGGTGAATAGGTGTAGTATAGTGGTGAGTTTAGTAGCCTGTGATGCATGTGGTTATTTTTCTATACTCCGAGAAGGTACAGGGGAAAAATCGTCTCTACTTTATATATTAGATTTATATATTAGACTAGCGGAACCCGTCGTCCGGCGTTACACGGGAGAAAGTACTACCTATTGCATGACGTCGAATAAAACGGCCTATTGTTTTTCTGCCCCGTCTACCGTGTTGGCGAATGTTTTAAATTTAAAATAAAGAAAAAAGTGGTAGGGTAGAATGGGATTGAACGCATCAACTGGCGATCATGAAACCTGCTTTCTTACCGACTGCGCCACGCTTCCAGGTTAAAGATGCATGTGAAAATAGGCCAATTAACCTAACCTTGGTTATTGGCATGCGTGTGTAATTAATACCAAGCAAATAATAAATAAGAACCGGGGTTTTGTGAAAATTAAACTGTGTATATTAGTTCCCGGTGTCGATGAGTAGAGTGACAGTACATAATTGTTAGGGAGAAAAGTTTTTGCTACCACCTATATGGAGTTGGTTTTTCGGAGAGACGTTGATGGTGGTCCAAATGAAATATCTAGTGTTAGGTAGAAAAAATAATATCAAATTTACTAAAAAACGCTAGAGTGAATAAGTGTAGTATACTGGTGAGTTTCGTAGCCTGTGATGGATGTTGTTATTTTCCTATACTCCGTGAATGTACAGGGGTAAAAAACCTCTCTACTTTATATATTAGATATAGCTTGAAACAAAAATTTTAAATACAAATAATAATATGTAGTTGAAGGCTAGCAACAGACAGAGGTGCACATAACTCTTTATATAATTCTTGGGACAAATTAGATGTATTCTCAGAGGGGGTAAACGACTGTACATTTACCGAAATTTACTTGGAATAATTTTTCCAGAAGTTCATCTTGTGTACAGCTTATGATCGCTCTAGGTCGGTAAATACCTAAAAAAAATGCCAGTGAATGCATAGATAGGACACACGGATAACATATGACGGAATTTAAACTATATAGTATGCAAATATATATACACACACGCATATATATATATATATATATATATATATATATATATATATATATATATATATATATACCACTTAAATTCCTGTCAAAAACATTGCATTTCACACAGCAACACGAATGTCATTGTCACATTGCCCCATTGTAATCGACAATTGCACAATTGAATGGAATCCGGGTGACCGATCCAACCTTTCGAAATGTCACGCCTCGTGTATTTCACAGTGTCATGTGAGTTACAGTGCTTGATATCTGGAAAGAGAAAAATGGAAGTGGCGATGGGGAAAATCTAACGTTAATAGGCGCCAGTGGAAGGAAATACCGCAGCTGATGGTACAACTCTTGCGAGGTGAAGCGCATCGAAGATGAGATCTCGGCGAAATCTCGGTCGATCAATCTCACAAGAAATCATATCCGAGCACTTAGGCTAAAAATGTGTGCGCTGATACAGACATCATTGGTAGTCTGATAGAAAAATATGAATAATTGAACCGTTGTATGCGAAAAGAGAAATACTATAAAAAGAAAGCGTAAGAGTTTGGAAGATATAAAAAAGAAACGTATTCAAAAATAGTCACGCAAGAGAGATATATAAATCGGGAGAGCGAGAGGAAAAAAAGGGCGATAAAGCAGGAAGTCGTATGTGTGACCCAAAACTTAATAGACATGCAAAGTAAATCGGGAGCAAGAACGTAAGATGATAAATAACAAGAGATAAATAGAAAATCCAATTCTACTTACTCTGATCAATGGAAAAAGAATGAAATGGAGAAAATTAAGAGTTGGACTAAATGAGAGAGAGATAGAGTAAAATTATTAGTTTGTTGGTTTTTACCAACCTTTCCAACATTATAAGATCATCTCAGGTTAAACTTTTTTTTCGATTCATACATATTTACCAAGGTTTCTTCTTTTTTGAAGGTGTTTTTAGAGTGTGCGATTTGACTATTTATACTGTGTTCGCGTTTTATTCATTTGTAAATCTGGGTAGCTTCTTTTTGTCGTTTAAGATATTATTTAGGCTATTCTTTTAAAGAAATGTTTTGAAATTGTTTGCTTGGTGACAAGATAATTAATATTTCTAAGCACGTTAATTGGTATTTGCTTTTTGTTAGATGTCATTTTGTTAATACTGGATTAAAAAAAAATGTATGTACAAATTAATGTTTTTATTCTTTATTATTTAGAAAACAGTTATATTCTCAAATAATGTTTTTATATTTGTTACTTTCTAGTACATGCTGCGCATATATGCATGTTTTTCCATTTGATTAATATATGTGTTATTGTCAGTCTTTCATCGCAATAGTTACACCGGGACTCATTTTTTCCTCCAAGCAGATGTATGTGAGTCAGTTTATGTGGCCGATGCATATACGTGTTAATATGGTGTATCCCTTCGATTGGTTACTATGTTTGTATTTTCTGTTCCGAATATGGGTTGATGTTCAAACAATCTATTTTGAGGAAAAATATTCCATATTGCTTGCTATTTTAATTGTATGTATTCTTTGAATTTAATTTCAAAATCGGTATGTTGTATTTTGATATTATTGATATCCTTGTTAACGGCATTTTTTGGGCAAATATTTATGTTATTTAATTGCCTTTAATTACAACATTGTTTGGTATTCAAGCCAAGATTACTTCTTTTGTGCTTTCACTGCTATTCTCCCAGTATGCTGAGGATGTAAGTACAATCTCTATTCTTTTAGAGCAATGGGAGAAGGTAATGAGTCTGTAAATATTACAAATTGTTTTTCTGGTAATCCTCTTACAAGATATATTGCCATGTTTAGTGCTTGCATTTAAACAGTTAAAATAGAAGTGTTGTTTGGAAGCCTTGCAGGGTTTTGTTGAGAAATACTGTCGACTACTACTCAAACTTAAATCGTATATTTAGCCCCATCTGTATAGCGTGTAAGAGAGAGAGATGAAAGAAGAAATCAAATAATGGAAAAAATGAAACACCGAGTGAGAAAAAAATAACACGTTAAGAGCTCAATTAGAAGGCAAAGAGATAGAAACAGGCAAACAATGAGTTTTCATATGTATGTGTAAGGAATACAGACATATTGATCAATATATAGACATGAATAGATAGCAAGTGCGTAAGAGACAAAAAAGACGTATATAAAAAAGTAAATCAAAGAGAGCAGAGAAGAATTGTTTATATTGTCCTAGGATAACGGCGTTAAGTAATGGAAACACCACATTCAACCATCGCGGGGAAGCAGGTAAGGGGAGAACAAGAAGAAAACGAAAGAGATAAAGAGATATGGGGAATTAATTGACAACGAATTGTTTCAAGTGACCTTGCAAGCTGGGAGCCGGCTACAAATTTGTAACTACAACAAAGTCCTGGTCTGTTCTTCATCATCTGCGCCGGCCAGATACAAACCGGCGATAACAGAACACTTTCATATTTCAGGAAGAGAAATAAAGAGAGTAATCCAATGAAATAATATTAGATATTAATCGGTTGAGACGACAAAAAAGAGAAAAAAGAAACATACAATATTTGAGTGGGAGAAAGAGAAAGAGAGAGAAAAATAGAGGACAGGGTAACAAACATTGTGGAGAGAATTGCATAGAGTAAATGTAGTAAATCGAATGAAAGCAAGAGTGGGATATATTATTTCCTTACAAAAATAGTAATGCTCTATACTTTAGAGGGTTGTTCCGTCTTCGCAGTGAGATATCGAATAGGAAGATCAATTCTAGGAAATCATTTTATATTTATTTGTGAACATTTATTTTTATTTTATTTAAAAAACAAGTAACTTACTCCATGCAAAACAATAACTTAGTATTTAGTTTAAACACCCTTGTTGAGTAAAACAGCAGCAACACCTTTCCTGTAGTTTGTACCAAGTTATTATAGATGTCAAAGGTTATTTTTCACTTTGTTCTATAAAGTTTTAAGGTTCGGGCATTGACGAGGCTATTCAATTACTTTTAAATGTTTTTTCTTGTGACACTCTTTTGTTTCCTGACTCATATGATTTGGGTAATCGTCATGTCAGAACGCCCAACCACGATGCAGTGTCCCGGCTGAAGCAATGGTTGTTTCACTGAAGATATTCCTGTACTTGGCCCCATCCATCTTTTTTCAGTACGGTGTAGTCATTCTATCCCCTGGGAGAAATGGCCAAAAAGCATAATGACCAAACCATCCCAAACATGATTAATGGTTGGAATGGTGTTTCGGAGGTCCAATAAAGCATTTTTACCTCCATATACGGCACATTCTTCCAACCTTTCTCTGAATAATCAAGGTAGTTAATTTTAAACTTCAGATGGGCTTGTACATGTGTCTTTCTTAGTAGAGGTACGTTGATAGATCTTGCGAGATTCTCTAGACCGTAACAACAAAAATATTTCTCACACATTTAATTAACAATCCATACCTTGTACATGTATATCATTTTGTCCCGGATGTCCTTAGACAATGCTTTGGTCTTGCCAAGTGGTGAGAGATTCATTGAAGGATTCTGTGAACTAGTGTTTTTCATAAAGATAATGATTATTTAATTAGGAGTAATGATACTGATACAGCTTTTGAACAGGCAAAACACTGACTAAGTTATGGATAGCTAAGAGTTAGGCTATGCTTAGCTGAAGAGTTAGGTTAGAGTTAGTGTAGGTTAAGTTCATGGTTAACTTAGATTTAGGGTAAACAAATCTTCGGTTGGTGTCTGGTTTAAATGCTGTACCAGTACCGCATCAATAATTGGCTAATATGACAAGTTTATATATATTCTAGTCACATAACAGGTTTATAGGGATTGGATCATTACTGGTTGGTTTTGGTTAAATATCTATTTTTGAAATTAAAAAGATACATTTTAATGAAAAAATATGATTTTTTTTTTTAGAATTTATTCTATCTCAAAACAGACGTAAGCTTAAAATTATGGAGCATTCTTATTTTTAAGGTAGCAAATTCTGCTCATCAGCACAGATGACATACTTTTTCCCTACTATATATATATATATATATATATGGTAAAATGAAAAAGGAAAACCAAAAACTGGATGTTTTTTATGTGTACATCAACGTTTCGTCTTTATTTATAAGACTTCATCAGGATGATGATATAGGGAAAAGATATCATGCAAGCACAGATACATGTAGGGTAGACATGTTGGGAAGAAAAATAAAATAAAATGAAAAATAATGGCAGCGTCTTGCTGGACGTCCGTACTTGTTAGAGAATGAAAATGAGTGGGAGAAAAAAGGGGAAGGGTGGAGGGAGCAAGGACTACTGTGGCTGGCGATGAGAGAAAGAGGTGGGGGATGAGCAGGGGTAAAATGGATGGCAGAGAGAGATTGGAGGAAGAGGGGGAGGGGGTGTTTGACCAGATGGCTGTGGTCGAGATTGAAGGGGAAGAGTGAGTTGGAATGTTTGTGTGTGGGGGGTGTATGCAGGGAAAATGGGGATGGGTAGAGAGGGAGGGGGGGCTGTGATTTTGGTGGATGGGCGAAAGTTATGGTCTTAGAGAGCGTTTGGAGAAAATGAGGGAATTTAAGAAGAGGTATTTAAACACATCCAGACATTTCCAAAAAACACCCACATCCCATGCCGGCTTATACACTGTCCCTTGCAATGATTGCCATCAATTCTACGTGGGGGAAACACAACGTGAATTAAAGAAACGATTAAATGAACATAAAAGGGACATAAAAAACAACAACCCTCTCAGTGCACTTTTCTCCCATGCTCTAGAATATGGTCATGCATTCAAATTTGAACAAGCCAAAATCACTAAACACATCCACAACAAATCTCGGCGAAGATTATTGGAAACTGCCCTCATCACATCCTCCACTACCATCAAGCAGCGAAATGGTTTCTTTAACCTATCACCCTTAATAAGCAAGATCATCCTCACAGAACAAAGTCTTTTGCCTGATCATGGCTAACTTTTATTTTCATCTCTAACCTTATGACACTCTTCCATTCACCCACACCCTTCCTTCTTCTCCCTGAATCTTCTCTTTTTTTTCCTCACTTTTTTCCCTCACATTTTTAATACTACAGTCCAAATAAACTTTCTCATGTTCCAAATATTTCAAATATTCCTCACCCACCCTTTCAATCACCTTCCTCCCCCACTCACTCCAATCCCTCACTCATTGCTATCATTTTCCAAATATTTCAAATATTTCACACCCTATCACGACAAATCCTCCCTCTTCCCCCTCTCATCTATTTTCTCCCATACCTCTTCTTAAATTCCCTCATTTTCTCCAAACGCTCTCTAAGACCATAACTTTCGCCCATCCACCAAAATCACAGCCCCCCTCCCTCTCTACCCATCCCCATTTTCCCTGCATACACCCCCCACACACAAACATTCCAACTCACTCTTCCCCTTCAATCTCGACCACAGCCATCTGGTCAAACACCCCCTCCCCCTCTTCCTCCAATCTCTCTCTGCCATCCATTTTACCCCTGCTCATCCCCCACCTCTTTCTCTCATCGCCAGCCACAGTAGTCCTTGCTCCCTCCACCCTACCCCTTTTTTCTCCCACTCATTTTCATTCTCTAACAAGTACGGACGTCCAGCAAGACGCTGCCATTATTTTTCATTTTATTTTATTTTTCTTCCCAACATGTCTACCCTACATGTATCTGTGCTTGCATGATATCTTTTCCCTATATCATCATCCTGATGAAGTCTTATAAATAAAGACGAAACGTTGATGTACACATAAAAAACATCCAGTTTTTGGTTTTCCTTTTTCATTTTACCATCACGTCGGATTACCTTCATCCTTCACTTCCCATATATATATATATTTATTAATTTTATACGTACAAAAAAGTAATCCATGGACACGTGTTTATGGCTTACAGCCGTCATCAGCATGGCAAACTTAGACAAGGATCGAACCTTCAATATTAGTGTCTATATATATACATATATATATATATATATATATATATATATATATATATATATATATATTCTAGAGATAAACAAATGAGAATAACAAATTGTGAAGATACAATATTTAATAAAACATCAGACGTTCAAAGCAATGAGTTTCATATGCATGGACTAAGATATAGAAACTCCTTGCTTTGATCTTCTGATGTTTCAATAAATATTGTATCTTTACAATTTTGTATTCTCATCTTTCATCTCTTGTATTGATTGCTCTATTCAATGTATTTAGCTTTATATCATCACGATAAATTATTATTAATAATCCAATTATCTTTTATTTAATTCAACATTTTTATATATATATATATATATATATATATATATATATATATATATATAAAACTAAAGTATACTTGTAGAGGATATAAATTATAGTGAAATAGTTTAACCTTAATATATGAGATAGAGCAATTATAAAGATAAATGAAAGACGAGAGATAAATATGTACGAATGACAACTCTATTTCAACTTTGATTGTTCAATGCAAGGTGTACTCGGTAAACACCTGTTTATTTTTCTTTCCTTATTCGAAGGCTGTTCAAAGATTAAAATCTTATCATCAGAGGAATTACTTAGATGGATAAGTTGGCAGTGGAAAAGCCAAAATTCAAAATGTGAAAAAATATTAAATAATTGAAAGTAAGTGTGTTCGTGTAAAAAAAATATGGAGTCTGTCCAGTTGGTGAATGCCCGTAGATTAGGTGTCCGGTGAAAGGATATTTAAAGATGGAAAAAGGGGTTTCGTGAAGGCAGCGTTTAAAATGTTCAAAAATGAAGTAAATCCAATATTAAGGTGTTTAGTTCAATCGTAGATCGAACACACTTAATCGTATGTAATTTTTAAAATTAAGGTCATTTTAAAATACTTCCGTGGACCGAGAATGAAATTAATTTTTCAGAAGTTGTGAATGAGCTGGGTATATTAAACGCAGGCAGTCGGGAACTTAAGCAGTGAGTTCGATCGAGTCTAAGAAAAGCGGCAGCTCTGGTTGGAGACAAAGCCAAGTGAAGAAGTGGGGGAAAGGGATAAAGATAAAAGATAAAGAAGGTGGCAGATCGGGTTAGTTAAATCAACTATGACTGATGATGGGAGAAGAGAAGGAGAAAGGTTTGTTTGGTTACTGTTCATTGCAAGTAAGTAATAAAGCAAGATGCGAGTTGTGGTTGGGTTATCATAAGCTAAAACCGAAGTGAATTAAGGTCAGTAAGTAAATAAGTCTGAAAGGTGGGGGGGCGTTTATTAAAACGGATTTTTGTACAAACTTATATATAATTCAGAAAATTTAAAATGGTTCCAATTAAGAAATTAGGGTTCAGATGAATGGAAATCTTGAATTTACGTGTTTTATCTAATATATAAAGTAGAGACGAATTTTCCCCTGTACCTTCTCGGAGAATATGAAAATAACCACATGTATCACAGGCTACTAAACTCACCTCTATATCACACTTATTCACTCGAGCGTGTTTTAGTAAATTTCTTATTATTTTGTCCAGCTAACATTAAATATTACATTTGGCCCGCCATCTCCAACTCCTCGACACACCAAACTCCATGTAAGTGGTAGCAAAAACTTTCCTCCCTAACAATTATGTTCTGCCACTCCACTCATCGACACCGGGACTAATAAACACAGTTTACTTTTCACAAAACAGTCTGTCCTTATTTATTATTTGCCTGGTATTCATTTACTACATAATATGAAGCAATATGCAAAGACTTAATGACCGTTCCCGTCATTCCGATGATATTCCGCGAATATCAGATTACGTTTTTTCTAATTCTACCTATGACTTCTATATTAAAATTCATTCCAGATTTCAGCGAATGAAATTAACGAACACAGTTTCTGCAACATTTAAGCATTCAACATGGCAGCTACAATTTCTTGATCGAAGCGACTTGCTATTTAATTCAATAAGCGCCAAGATACTGGTAGACCCCGATATATTTACATTTTCAAAATTTTAACTTGATATTTGTCGGCAGAAACTGCCAATAAACAAGCTTAGCGTAATTTTCCTACTTTCACATTCCTTTTTATATCGGATATCATGGCGCAGTCGTTAAGAAAGGCGGTTTCATGATCGCCAGTTTCAGCGTTCGATCCCATTCTACTCTACCACTTTTTATTTTTATTTTTTTAAATTAAAAACATTCACTAACACGGTAGGGGGAGAACAATAGGCCGTTTCTTTTTATGCAATAGGTAGTACTTTCTCCCGTGCAACGCCGGGCGACGGGTTCCGCTAGTATGTGATAATTCGAACAAAAACTACTATTTCAGAGTTTAATGTATAAAGACTTTAAAGAATTCCCAGTTAGTTAAATATTAAATGCATGACTAAATAACAAACTTTAATGTATAACTGAAGTGATTGGGAACAGCGTTAGTCTGCTTGCAACAATTGAGTGTTAGTATATGGATTATGGGGTAGGATTGGGTTGAATTTTGTAAGCTAAGTGATGCACTAGTGTGTTGAAATTATGAATATATTTTAAGGGGGAAATGGACCATTATAGGAGTAACCAGGGAGCGTAGTTTAAAAGTGAGAGCAATAGAATCTATAAGAAAAATATTGTCGGTAGAGCGAAGCGTATACAGGCTCGATGGATCGAATATAAGGGAGATTAAAAAGCAATGGATGAGTGTGTGCGAGTGTTGGTCAACTTATCCATCTATGTAATTCCTCTGATGATTAGATTTTAATTTTTGAAAAGCCTTGGCTTAAGGAAAGAAAAATAAACATGTTTTACCGAGTAAAATTTGCATTGAACAATCGAAGTTGAAATAGATTTGTCGTTCGTACATATTTATCTCTCTTCTTTCATACTTTTAGGGTAAAAATATAACACATTTACAGATGGTTTAACTAAATTTACATTTGAAATACGAAAATACTTTTGAGTAATGCAAGTAAAAAGAAATAGATGATAGCTGTTTTGGTCCTTACCTGCTTCCATATGAAATAACTGTCTCGAATAAAACCGGCATTGAATGTAATATACACCTGTTCGAAGCCAAGAATACATACAATAAAATATGCTATATTAATAAAATAAACGTTGTATCTATTATGCTAAAGTAAAAAGGCAGCTGCTTTTAGTTAGACATTTCAAAAAAACTCAATAATAACAGTTTCTCCTCGGATATTTTTAACACTGTTTTTCTCGAGTTAAAATACTTCCTTTTACAAATAGAAATTTAAATAAGTTATGAATTGTGAACTATATTTAAAAAGCGCTATGTTTATATCAACATGAAATAAATATATAAAATATTCTGATAACCTAATACAACATATATAATCTGACATTACATGAAGAAAGGAATATATATATTTGTTTTTTAAGCATAATATACACCGACGCTGCGAAGAATCGGTGACATTATTTATATAGTCATGATAGGTTTCGGATCTTGAAACATCATATTTTTACATCCAAGCAACCCTAGCAGAATAAAATCTATAGACGTCTATGACTTTAAAAAATATACAAATCCTACAATAACTCTTGCTGATTCGGATTAAAACGTTGCTGCAGATGTTGATATTTTATGACTTATTCTGAATGAAAAAGAAACAATCTGTAAAAATATAAATTATATATAATCGCAATCCTCTTCTCACGTGTGAATCAGATGATTCTGGTTTTGGCATTAGATTCCCCGATGATTTTCTAGTTAGAAATCTTTCCGGAAAGACATCGAGTACTTACGGAAAGGACCACGAGAAGGTTGCCAACATTCCTAAGCGACAATGATACTATGAAACCGACTAGAACACCCAGGTTTTCAGTCCGTGTCGATATGTACTTAACCACCGTCACCTCCCATAATCGCAATGACTGTACGTAAATAAAATACAACTTTCAGAAAATCAAAGCGAACTTTTTTTAATATTTTAGCAAAATCCCTGTTGCTTTTGCAAAACTAATATAATTTGGATATAAATAAACAACAAATATACTAAAAACAAACAAAAAAGAGAGTATTACTTTGAGATATAACACAATAAAAGACAAAAAAACTGAAAAAAAACGTAATTTGAAATGTCACACTAATCACAAACTATATTTTAAATATTAGAAAAAGCATGACGCATCAATAAATAGCATACAATGAAATGTATTAATTAATCACCATTGATTATCGCATTGCATTTATTTACGAGCTGAATTATCCGTGTATGCTTTGTTTGAGATGAATCCATTACATTTCTTTTCCGCTTCATTAAATATACACTTTTAAAGATGATTTATTATAATGCCTTCAGAGTATGTATTTTCAATAGTGGTAAGCTGACTTATATGTCTTGATTCGCTGGATAATTAGCAACGCCCGTGAAAAAGGCCCGATAAAAGTGGAAAATAATGATTTGAATTTTGTGTTAGTAAACCTTTTCCGTCTAATGCTTCAATTTTATCTAAGCTATATTCAGTATTTCATCTGGCAAACGACTTGTCCTCTCTCCCAGTCTACAAAACTATGTAGAATAGATCTGGATTCATACCTTTCACAAGTAGAATAAAAAGATCGGGGGTTGAACACTGCGAGCCGATCGCGTCACCTGCAATCATATCGATTAAACAATGTTTGCTTTGTATATATATATATATATATATATATATATATATATATATATATATATATATATATATATATATATATATATATAAATTAATTAATTAAGTTCAAATATTAATTAAACGAACAAAACCATTACTTTTCAAAACTGCTCAATATGTATTAGAGCTATTATATTAAAATAAACATAGTTGGAGTATCCGACAATCGTTTCAAAACCTGCTCGTGTCTTCTTCAGGGATGTACAGGATATACATCCCTGAAAAAGAGCCGAGCAGG
Organism: Sepiola atlantica; assembly: GCA_963556195.1. NCBI lineage: Eukaryota > Metazoa > Mollusca > Cephalopoda > Sepiida > Sepiolidae > Sepiola > Sepiola atlantica. The sequence continues at coordinate 58,661,045 of OY744526.1, read as the reverse complement.
TCTTGAAACGATTGTCGGATACTCCAACTATATATATATATATATATATATATATATATATATATATATATATATATATATATATATATATATATATATATATATATATATATATATATATATATATGTATATATATATGTATATATATATATATGTATAGTCATCCATATACAGACTATTTCGCTGTTTCACAGCTTATCAGTGCAGCTAGACCAGTTAGTCCCTCAAGCCGGGATCGAAACGCAACCGTATATATATATATATATATATATATATATATATATATATATATATATATATATATATATATATATTTATACACGTAATAATATATACATATATATATATATATGTAATAATATATATATATATACGTAATAATATATATATATATATATATATACGTAATAATATATATATATATATATACGTAATAATATATATATATATATATATATATATATATATATATATAAATATATAATGGAGAATATGTATCTGTCCATGTGTTTGTATGTCTGTCTGAAGCTGAAACTATATTATATGTTTTGATCGGTATCTTTTTAAATCTAATTATCAGCTTCTATGTATACCTATTCCAAAGCTTCCCCAAACATGACGCTTCTTTCAAATTTACATTATTAATTTGTTTTAAAGCTTCTAATAAATTTATATTCGCAAATATACACTCATGATTGTTTTTCCAAATTTCCAGATGTATTTAAAATACTTTCCTTAATATTTAATCTAAATAAAAATTATAAATAGAATGAACTAAATACATTTTTAAATCTATACAATTGAGTTGCGTAATTAAATTAGATTGACATGGAATATAATGGACCAGACGGCGGCTATTTCAACATTGGGATACCTGCTTTCTGATTATTCGGACGGCCAGAAAGTTATATTTCAAGAAAGAGAGAGAGAGAGAAAGAGTAAGAGAGAGAGAAAGAAAGAGTAAGAGAAGGAGAGAGAGAGAGAGAAAACGACAGAGAGAGAGAGAGAGAGAGAGAGAGAGAGAGATAGAAATGAGAGAGATAGACACACGTAATTTTATTAATAACATCTAAACAACCTATTCTGAAAGAATTATGGTACGAGTCGCTTAAAAATGATATATTTACTTTGATTTTTTTATTAAAACGTTTTTTAAAAATCTTATTAGAAATTATTTTTAAAGCACACCTTTATTGAATCAAGTAGTAGTCGTAGTAGTAGTGGTTTAGTGGTAGTAGTAATATCAGTACGAATAGTTAACACGTTGCCTGTAGTAGATATTGTTGATCATATTATAGCAGTACGAATAGTCGATTATCGTGGTAGTAGTTGTTGTTTATGTCGTAATAATAGTACGAATAGATGTATGGTTGATTGTAGAATTAATTAAAAACATATTTTTTTTATGTATATAATTAAGTAACGTAATTTAATTACATTTGTTTTTTTAAAAATCCTATTAGAAATTATGCTTTAAAGCACACATTTATTCAATAAAGTAGTAGTAGTTGTAGGAGTATTAGTAGTCGTGGCGATGTAGGGAGTAGTAATATCAATACGAATAGTCAACACGTTGCTGGTAAGCGTTGTTGTTGATCTAATTATTGCAGTACGAATAGTCGATTACCGTAGTAATAGTTGTTATTGATGTAGTAATTATAGTACAAAACGTTGTATGGTTGATAGTTGGTGTAAATGTTGCAGTATTAGTACGAACATTTGTGTTACGTTGTCGTAGTCATCGAAAATTGTTTCATTTAAAAATCTATGTTTTTATGATTCTGTGTTTTATTTATAAAAATGACGGATGGGCTGATTTACTTTTTTTGTAAAACAAAAACAAACACATTTTACTGAGCAATTAAATAACTGATTTTAGAACCATGTTCACTGTATTTTATTTTTTATTGTTAATTTTACTTAAATAATAAAATAACTCCCAGTTAACAACTTCCTTCTATTTATCGAAAATAATTTCAAGATTTTGTTTTTCCAACAGAAAAGTTACCTTTTACTTAGTTTAAAATGTAATGTATGTAATATGGAACTTAAAACAACGGAGCATATATTCGCTAGTTTTAGTAAAGAAAAAAACATACTTTCGATGTAAACATTCTTAGAAGAGAATAGCCTGTAGAGGCTACTCAAGTAAGGTGTAGGGTATGGATGCCCTATGCTCATCCGCCAGTTTCTGTTGCATGGGCAAACTAGTTTGCTCTAGTGTTGATTTGGGCATCGTTTCTGGCGATGCTCTAACGTCGGGGCCAAGGTATGGCAAGAGTGCATACACTCAGAGAGCGAGTGGTTTCATCTCCAAAACACACAAGCACTTCCTTTCATTGACCTTAACAAAAAATTTGAAATACTTAAATATATTACCCTTTCCTCTACAAACAATAACAAATATCACTCTTTCCGTTAAATAAATTAAAAAAAGGAAAAACAAGCAACTGAAAAAAAGAAACTCCCTTCTAAATAATAATACTACCCCCCCCCCCCCCCCAAAAAAAAATAATAAACACATGTAAAGTTCACTTAAAAAGATAACCCTATTCTGGGCAAACTAGAATAAACATCAGTTTGGCGTTAAATAATTTTTTTTCAAGAAATTAAATAAAAAAGCGAGTACCCTAAAAATGGCAATCTAAAACCGAATGCGTAAAAACGAAAATAAATCTAATAGGCCGCCATGACAGGGTATGAAAGACGGTTTCGACGAAATCTTATATTGAAATCAAAAATCTATGAAACAGTTTCATAACTTTAAAACTATACAGGCCGGTTGAACATTAAATGTTACTACCTTTTATTAAAGTTATTTGTTGTACCTTTCTTCATTTTTGTTTTCGATTTCCTGTCGCATATTTTAACCAGTGTATATAATAAATATTTATGAGGAAATTATCCTAACAGTTTGGTTGAATTTTAACAGTAAGTTTGATTATCAGCAATGCATTCTATCGAACACGTCTGTAGACATTTTAAAACGTAAACTAGTCAAAATAAAATTTTAGCGTTAAAATATTCAACGCTGTATTAAAAATGTATTCTGCATGATGTTTAATCACGAAATTATCTTCCCGTGCGACTTTAAAATGTTCTTAAATTTGAAATAAAAATTAAAATGTGCTAATAACGAGCTAGATTTTATTTCATATGTTTTAATATCCCATTGTAATTAATTACCGAATGTTTCATTTCATCTAAACACTGTTTGTTACCGTTACAAACATGCAACTCTACGAACCATATTACGAATACATGTTGATTTGCGTGTCTACGTAAATTAACGCTATCACAACTAGTGCCCCATATCGGTCAATGCGGCGTGTATACATTATTATTATAGACACCGGTTGATTCATGAGGTCGTCATCATCGTCTAACCATTTTCACTCGCACGCAGAGGGTTATTTCTAATATAAGCTTTATTAGTATAGACGGTATAAAATAACAGGGAACCAGAGGTAGATATTCTTTTATATATGGGGTACTTTATCAGAGAGAGAGAGAGAGAGAGAGAGATAGATAGAGAGAGAGAGAGAGGGGGGAGAGAGATCGCAAGGGAAACGAACAGACGACTTTGACTGCGTTCCATTTAGTCAAAATCGTGTACCCACCCCTACTAACTTTTGTGTTGACGACGACTTTTTCGTGTCAGCCCCACAGGAGTAATATATATATATATATATATATATATATGAATTTTAGTGTTTTTTAGGCGCTAGTTAACGCTCATTTTTTTAGCTTTCTATTTTAATACATTTTATTACATTATGTCTCCACTCCATTATTATTTGTTCTTTTTAATTTTTATCATAATCAGCACGGCTCGACTTTGACAAGAGTTTAAAAACACGACCACACTACATGTGGCTGAGTAAGTTAATTACACATCACTACCTAAGCGGTTACAGGGGTAGCCATGATGGGACGTATTTTATTATTTGGTTTATATTTTAATTTCTATTTTAATTTTTATTTATTTAATTGTTTCTGTAAGACACTTGTGAGCGAATGAACGCTAACTTACGGCTAAAAACAATTTACTGTGTTTATGAATAAATAAAAAGATATAAATTAAAAAGGAAAATTGTTATATGTTTATCGACGTTTCGTTTTTATTTCAACCCTTTCTCAAGATGATTTTTGAATAACGACGAAATGACCATTAAGGTAAAGAAACAAATGTCGGTTTCCCTTTTTGGATTTCTCATTAAGTTTCATTATTAATTCCATACTTATCATATATATATATATATATATATATATATATATATATATATATATATAAAGATAATATTTTGAAAAAATATATTGAAAAAATATGTTGAAAACCTTGATAACGCATTTATTTTTCCTCTACTACCTTATTCACGTAACCGCGTGCTACACACAGCGGCATATCAATATTAATCGTCGATAACAGCAAGACGAATTTCAACTTGACTGCGATAAATATGTCTCAATCAAGAATGATTAAACGGCAAGAAAGCGGAAAAAATAAGCTTATACTTTGACAAGGGTGTATACAACGAAAGTACTCAAGTTTTTAAAGTAAATAAATCATTTATTTAAAAAAAAACATAAATAAATGCATTGTCTAGGTTTTCAAAATATTTTAAAAAAATATTCTCCTTATTATTGCCATTTCATCAACACTTACAAGTGTGACTATTGATTATCTCTCTCTCTATCTTTCTCTCTGTCTCTCTCTGTCTCTCTCTCCCTCTCTCTCTCTCTCTCTATATATATATATATATATATATATATACATATATCTATATATATAAATATATATATATATACATATATCTATATATATATATAAATATATATATATACATATATCTATATATATATATAAATATATGTATATATATACATATATCTATCTATATATATATATATATATATATATATATAGAGAGAGAGAGAGAGAGATAGAGAGAGAGAGAGAGAGAGAGAGAGAGATTGGACTATAATAATACCAAACGACAACATAAGATATTCTTTTGTTCCTAATATTAAAGTATTTTCTAGTCTCAACCAGCAACTATTGAAATATAGGAGCCAGTTGGTGAAGTAGCATCTCAAGTTATTTCTTCAAATCATCAGCGGAAGTCTTGAAATGAAGACGAAACGTTCATGAATACATAAATAACATGTTTAGCTTTCTTTTTGTTCATTTTATATATATATATATATATATATATATATATATATATATATATATATATATATATATATATATATATAGGTTAGTATTTCATGTATCCACATAAAATTTTACACGGAGATATAATTGTTTATGTATCAATTTTCAGTATTTACTTCAACAGTGCTCGATGCGTAAGTAGAGCAAGGTAGTAAGCTATGGAAATATATTTATGGGAATTAAGCTACACAGAGGCTCCTGCGCTTCATCCCCAGGGGTATCTTCAGGCTACCCGGGGATGAAACGCGGGAGCCTCTGTGTAGCTTAATTCCCATAAATATATTTTCATAGCTAACTATATATATATATATATATATATATATATATATATATATATATATATATATATATATATATATATATATGTAAGTATTTTAAAACTTATACGTTATAGTGTATGTTGAGCGTACACGACTTTCCTAGATCTTGTCCTGCCACATTTGAGGAAAAACGACTGGTCGAAACAGATCGATTCTTAAACACAGTTCAGGAGGCGAAGACTCGGGCTCTAGTACTGTTATGTCTATGTCATAAATACACTACTTTATATGAGCCCTTGTAGAACCTATGATCGACAACTTTATTGGTTTTTTATAACTAAGTTGTTATACATGATATATATATATATATATATATATATATATATATATATATGCATATATGTGTGTATGTATGTGTATGTGTATATTTAGACAGAAAATTTTCATTTAGGCATACATTATTAAATAACACGAAGTGTTTTTGCTTGATAAGCCCTTTTATTATTTCATTTTGTCGGAAAGTGTATTTATTATTTCGGTCACATTAGTGTATATAAGTTATGTTGGTTTATTGTCCATTTTTTTCTTTTTTCGCGAGTAAGTTAGATTTGATTCGTCAAATAATCATCAGACGGTGTGAGTGTTGGTGTCTGTATAACTATGTCTTTACTGTTGAGTCTTTTTAACGGCTAGTAATATACGTTCTTAAAATAGGCGTCTATAATATTGAGATGTTGCATGCGAACGGGATTACGTTGTAAGATAGAATAAAAGTAAGATTAGTTAACGTCAAAGAATTAGGTAAAAGTAAGTTATTATGCTGGACATTTTCAAATGTGTCTCGTTTCGTAATTCAAATTATTGATGTGGGAATTTTAGTTTTATGCAAAGGGCTTTTAGAATTTTGAATGTTCTGATGTCGTAATCGTAGTGCATTATCTTAGTAGTATTACCTACGATGTGTCTACGAGAACTGTCTAAAAAGTATCCGGCTTTTATTTGTTCCGTGCGAAATTACGATGATAGGGCGACGCCACTCTACACAGTAAAGGAAGATACCTTCATGCTCATGTATGAATTTTATTACCGCCTCCCTGCACATTAGTAGCTGCCTGTCGGATGCTGAGTGAGGTGCTACACAACGTGTTCGTCAGATTACCGATACTCCCAAGATGACTGAACTTGTTGAGCAAAAGTACTGCATCAAATGTTGTCAAAAGCTTGGTGATTCTCAAAGCAAAGCAACTGGTAAGATCTAGCAGGTGGTTGGATAAGATACGATGGGTGTAACAAAAATTAAGAGTGGTTCAAGCGATTACAAAATGGCTGCACATCAGCGGAGAGTGACTAGCGTCTAGCAGGCCCCAGATTCCTCATTAGTGCAGCTGTTGTTGAGAGGGTACGGAATTTAGTTATAGAAAATCGTCGTTCAGCCGTGCAGTAGATCGCCAAAAAGATCGAAGTGAGTAAAGATTTTGCACATTCAATTGTGCGTGATGATTTGAACATGCACAGAGTGGCTGCGCAATTTTTGCTAAAGTTGTCGCAGTAACAAAAGGACCTCTGTTTTCAAGTGGCACAGGACTTTCTGGAAACCACAAACACTAATCCTCGGTTTCTGAACACCGTAAAAACTGAAGATGAGTCATGGGTGTACGGGTCCGACCCAGAAACAAAAAGACAATCGTCACAATGGAAGCATCCCGAGTCTCCAAGGCCCCAAAAGCGCGACAGGTGCGAAGTAAAGTCAAGGTGATGCTGACTGTCGTTTTTGATATCCATGTAATTGTGCATCACGAATACGCGCCAGAAGTACAAACAGTGACAAAAGAGTACTAGCAAGATGTTCTCCGGTGTCTGTGTGACGCAGTTCGGCGCAAAAGACCAGGCACATGGACAGTGAAAAACTGGAACTGCATCAAGACAACGCCCTTGCACATTCATCCGAATTGATCCAAAATTGTTTGGCCAACGTGGAATTTAAGTCGTTCGTCGACCTCCCTACTCTCCAGACATGTGTACTTGCGATGTCTGGTTGTTTCAAAAATGTAAGAGGCCACTGAAAGGTTCCCGTTTTGAGACTAACGAAGAGATCATGCGGAAAGCGACGGTGCAGATGAACACTATTCTAAATAAAGACTTCTAGAGGTGTTTCAAGCAGTGGATGGATCGGTGGGTTAAGTGTGTGCAAGCATAAGTGTGCAAGCATAAGTGTGCAAGCCTACTTCGAAAGAGGATAAGAGCCCTAACTCCGTCAGGGGTTTGCAATATTTATTCTGCACTAAGGTCGGAACGATAAAAACCCCAGATATTATAAAAGACCAAGATGCACTACAATGTAAACTAATAGTTTTAAAGAAACAGAAACTCCAAGACAACTCGAACATTATTATTAATGTGTTAATTAGTTTAGGGGTTAATTCTGGATATACAAATATATAAACATATATACATACCTAATTTTTTTATATATATATATATATATATACATATATATATACATATATATATATATATATATATATATATATATATATATATATATATATATATATATATATATATATACGCGTAAATTCAGGAGAATTGTTGAATTGTTTAAAGGAAGACATCCTAAGTTATTTAGCTTTTTTGCATGACACATTTTAATCTAAAATCAGAATATAGATTGTCAGTAATCAGAATCGCAAAATAAATTAGAAATTAGAAACATGTGTTGTATTCCCCGATCAGATATTAGAATGTCATTAAGATAAAAATGTTAGAATGAAAGAAAGGGCAAAGAAACAGTAGAAAATGTTAAAAAAAAATTTAAGAAGAATAAATAATGTAAAGGGCTCACGAAGAATGACACATTAAAGAAACACGAAAATATCCCAAATTTATTTGCAATTCAGAAAACATGGACAAGGACGCTAAACAGACAAGAACGCCGTATTCGATCTGCGCGTTTGACAATGAAAATTTCGACCTTTGCCGTGACAGATCGACCGACACACAGAACATCTGCTCATGACGCTTCTACGCATCTTAACTTAGATACGTCTATTCATTTTGAGCGTTTAACAATTCAAATTTCTTTCAATGCAAATACTATTTCAAATTTAAGTGTGACAGACCGACTAAAAGATAATGTAAAAGTTCAACGTGACCGACTGATATATCGAAGGGCCTGTGATAGATGCGGCGTCAATCCCAATACCATGTGCTCATTATGCATAAGACATTGATTAAATATAGTGGATTGGATTGTATGTTTAACGGCATACCGACGTATATATAATGAAAGTAGAAAGTACACCTTTCATTTACTTTAAGCAACCACGTAAGCCTTTCTCTCGTCATTGTTTACCCTTTAATCCTCACATGCCATGAGCGATGTGTCTGACAAATGAGAAATAATCACTGTTTTCTGTGTCGGGTGTTGTTTTGAGTTAGTGTTATGTGTAGATGTTTAATCTTCTCATAGTATTCTTTATCATTCAACTGTCAATTCATTCATCTAAGTAACCATTATCCTCGAATGGTTTCTGACCTTGATAAATAGTGTATCTTTAGTAAAAAATATGGCCTTATTTAATGAGAAGACATATTTTCCATGATGAGAATATAGGTATAATATTTATTGTAAACTGATTTCTTACGCCATGTGAATTCTGTTTGGCGAAAGTGTTTGTTACACTCTTTACAAAAAGAGGTAATGCGCAATTAAAGTTTACGACTCGATAAACGTAACTAATTACCTCCTACTATACCGTAAAGACGTTGCCACAAACATGCACGGGTTAGGAGTTTATGTTCGGAATTACCATCCGCTTGAATGGCGAATATAGGATAGAATCATATGACCAAGCCTACAAGTGCTTTAGATAGCCCCTGCAGCACAGTGTTATTTACTTATATTTATTAAATCGTCTCCTTCGTACCAGGGCTGTACCCTCTTTAATTCCGTCTCTGAAAGCATAGATACATCACTCTCACTTGAATCGCATACGAACATTCATTATGTGGGGTTTTTTATGCACACCACCGTAACTGGCTAACTCTACGTTTAATTTATCCTTAGCGCACTATTTCTTAAACTTTCTCTTTCCCTACCCGACTCTCTGATTATGTAAACCAGCAAGTCTCACTCCTCAACCTGTTCTTGACCTCACTGCCCGAGACTTGTGTGACGAGTGCCTATAGCCCGCTTGGGAACGCTGATAACGTTGTGGTAATGACTGATATCACCCTAAAAACTCATTCAACGATGATAGGTCGTTGCTCTTAATGACGCGATTCTATGATCAGGTTGATTTTTAATCCATCGGAGTTCACATCAGTGACACCCAATGAAGTGAAACCTTTTCACTCGCTGTTTATCAGTGCGCTAATGAGTTAACTGAATGGGTCAAAGCTGGCATTGAAGCATATGTCACAATGCGAAAATTACTCAGCACACCCTACGCTCTTCAATGGTTAACCTCGGAACGTGCAGCTGGGATTGCTAAGAGACAGCAAGCATTTCGTCAATTTGGCCGCCATAAGTTAACTGCGAATAGACAGAATTTATAGAGTCTACGCATGTTTTTCTTTCTGGTAGTAGTAGTAATCGTTAGTTAGAGAAATAGTCCCTTTAAGACTTGGATCGGTTCTATGTGTCATTTGCATTTTTAAAATGTACGTTTTGCTTAAGATTGACAGTCTCAATGATATATAATATAATGTTGAATGGTCTCCTATTTCAAAGGCTGCCCCCACACATATCTCATCTGATTTGTCATGAACATAATTAGTTATCTTTTTGTTATATTCCGACTTGGCTGATGCTTTATTATCATATTTTTATTATGTAATAATAGTTCATAGGAAGATAGTTTAGATACTCTCTTAGAGATCAGAGCTCGTGGTTAGACTTATAGTCAATGTAGTATAATGTGTGATTGCGTTAATGGTAGGGTTCAGACGTATTACCATTTAAGTGTAGAGCAATGTTTACAAAATTATCATAGATTATATATATATGGATATTCTGAGATCCAAATTTATAAAGAATTGATGTATAGTTTTTTGGTTTTCTTTAAATTTCTATCACCATTGTTCATGACAAATAGTGAATCATTTCTATACGTCATTATATATTCATATATATATATATATATATATATATATATATATATATATATATATATATATATATATATATATATATAATGATGTATAGGTTATAGTTGGAGCATTAAAGCATTTGTTTTTAAAATTTATTTTTGTTATTATTCAATATTTCGAACATAACTGGTATCCTCTTCCACCGTTTACCACGATGCGGTTCCGGGACATACATTGCCATTATTCTCGATGAAGAAAACAGGGCGTTCGAATAGTGTATTTTCATCAAAATAAAATAAAGCTGATACATTGTTTGTTCAGTTGTGAAAGTTGCTCCTTTGTTAAAAAAGAGGGGTGTTTCCCGTTTAAAAATATGAGTTCGGTATATGTATATTTGTGTATGCTGTTATTCTTGAACTAGTTCGTTTTTCTTCATTATGTTTACTTATGGACTACTTTATATACTTTTTTATGTTTAATGAAGCCCTTCATAACTATTTTTCATAAGAAAATAATACGTTTTTTCACTAATATAAATTTGTATGTTTCAGAAATAAAGGAAATTGTGTATAATAAACTTCCTTTCTAAATTTAAACCAATGTAATGCGAATAAAGTACTTTACAACCATTATCATGATAATAATGACAATAATGCTAATTTGTAGTAATAGTAATACTAACAGCTATTGTGATAATAATTTTCTTATTGATAGCGTGTATTACAATATATGAATGTGTATTCCATAGTCAAACGCATGGAGATCAGACAATTGTATCAACTGCAGCATTTATTTATGGCCAGTGGTTCAAGATTTTTACAAAAAAAAATAACAGTGAAGTGTGTAATAATAAGAAAAGAGACATGCATATTTATTCAATGAGCTCTCTGTGGTTTACATTGTTCGTCGAGTGTCTTTATATCTGGTTCCATCGATGTTAATGATGACAGTCGAAAGTCACCTCCTTTCACAATGTAAAGTCTATTGTCAGCTTTTGATAACAGTTGGGTAACACTACCAATCCAGATCCAACACGATAAGATGTTGGAAAAGCAATAACGTAGAGCTGTGCATCATCCCAGAGCAAAGGGTACTTTGTAGAAACATCATTTGTCTTCCATACATCGTACTTATCATATTTGAATTCTGTACGCATTATTTCATCACTTTGTGATTCAATGAGAGGCTCCTGCCAATATATGCCTGTATTAGCAACACACATTCGAAAGAAATTGAAAACCAAGGCGGCATAACCATAATGAATAAGTTACTAAACTGAGTTTGCATATCTTCATGGATATTTTCCATATATTCACCATATACTACAAGATCTTCATCTTGCAAATCGCCGCCAACACAGGTCAAGCAAGAACACTGTTCAAATTCCGACCCCTGATATTATTCTTATACAACTGAAGTTTCCTTAGAATTGCAGCAATTCCACTTTTACTAGATATCAGATCAGAATTTATTTCTCTAAGCTTGTTGTTAAGTGAATTCAATCTTTCAAATATATCTGATAAGAAAAACAAATCACATTTATCTGCAAGCAGCTGTTTTCAAAGTTGTGTTAGCAAGAAATAAAAAGATAGATTCCCAAAGTGCAATGAAACGCTGGAGTCCATTCCCCTTTGGTAATCATCTCACCTGTATGTAATACAAACCGCTTAAACTCTTCTCCATTTTACTTCCATAATTCTTGAAAAAGGAAGTCTCGAAGAGAATTCGTATTAATATGGTTAATTTATTGTACCACGACAGTAAGACCATCATTCAAACGTGCATTTTTTTGTTTTCTAAGTGTTTACTGTGTATCACACTGAATACAAAATACTTCCATTAAAGCCGTTTTTAAAATGTACAATACAAACTGTATCTTTTGTCATAGTTTGTGTACCGTTAATATCACAAGCTATGTTGAGGTGAATATTGTGTTACTGGAGATAACTAACAATTTCATTAAACGTTCTGACACATTTTCTGTCTGTCACAAGATTCATAGCAACAAGGATTTCCATCTTTGGGTCATTCATCATGGCGGAATCGAACATACACTAATAAATTGGCCCATTTATCTCTTAAACCGTTTCACGTACAAATGGGCACTCAAGTGTTTTTCTACATCTTCTGTATTTCATTAATGCATCGTGACATAGAAGGGTTGCTTAAAGAGATGACATTAGTAACTTCACTTGAATTTTGTTTTATTACTGACATTATCATAACAGAAACTGGAAGTAGAATTACCGTTTTACCAACATTTAAAAAAATACATGAAAATACATTAAATATTAAGGTGATAATACGCACACATATTTCTAGGCAGAGCGTCGTAGTCCATTGGCAAGACATATAGACATCAATATCGAAGGTCTGATTCTTGTCTAAGTTAGCCATGCATATGACGGGTGTGAGCCAGACACACATGTTCATGGATTACTTTTACGTACGTATGAAATGAATAAAATATATATATATATATATATATTAACGGACAATACGTCCTATAAAGTTAAAGGAAATTAATATTGCAATTTCTGGATCTTAATCACTTAGGGAGTGAAGCAATCGAAAAAGCAGTAATAAGCAAACAAAAAAACGAACGCTTCAATCACCAATAAAAACAATTACATAAAAATACATCTAATATTAAGGTGATAAAAATCTTACATATGTCTAGGCAAGACGTCAAAGAAATCAATATAGAAAGTTCGATCTTTGTCTAAGTTTGCGATGCTGATGAATGCTGTGAACCAGAAACACGTGTCCATGGATTACTTTTATATACGTATAAAATTAATAACTATATATAGTAAGTAATGAAAATATATTCATGGCAATTAAGCCAAACAAAGGCGTCCGCGTTTCAACCCCGAAGGAAATCGCTAAGATAAAGAGCATGGAGTTTATTTTTGCCATGTATTTTTATATACGCATCTTGCTAGTTAACCAAACATATTTTTGTTTCTCTTAGCCAAACGTTGGACTTCCTAAAATAAAGGTAGGTTGATTTTACTTCCTATTTCCTATTTTATAGTTCTGTTTACTATAGGGTGACCTGCCCCTGTTTCTTTGTTGTGTCAATAAAATTGGCCTACTTTTAACACATGATTGCTTCTATTTATATCATAGGTTTTAAGTTTTAGTTTAGTTTAGTTTAGTTTTTTATCTATTTATTTGTTAATTTATTAATTATGTATTGTAAACCTAAGGTAAATGTTATTATGTGCAGGCAGTTGTTTGCTATTTCACTTCTACAGTTAGAAAGATTTTTGGTCTTTAAAGTTAAGGATTTAAAATTTCTCATTTAGACATAATGTACACGAGTCATCTAAATGTCTACATGTACTGGCCTGTCGTCTCATTCTCCATTCAATTATTGGTGAGCTTCCGTTATCTTAGAGCTCCCAATAATGGTTTGCTAGTGGTGTTTTAATCCGACGTTCTTTGTTTGTAAATGTGCTGTTGTGGTCTTAATATCTAGTTTTAAAATATAGACAGGTCATACTCACGAAGTACTTCTCGTTATTTGCTCTTATATTGCCAAATATTGTAGCTTGGTAAACACTACTTTGGGTTAGATTTATATATATATATATATATATATATATATATATATATATATATATATATATATATATATATATATATATATATATATATACAGCTGGTAATGGCAATTATTGCATTTAATAATATCTAACTATTAATGTATTGCTATTCATTTTTAGAAATTTTTAGACAAATAAAACACATATTTAGAAACAAAGTGCATCGTATATGTTCGAGGTGAGACTGGTAATAAAAACGTTATCAGTAAAATAACTTGAATGATTAAATTAAAAGAATTAATTCATGATTATGATTAGAATTATCGTAATGAAATCATTCTGTGTTGTTTTTTTCATGCACCACGAAAATAAAATTGTCGCTCCTAATTTGTTATTTTTGCCTGTGGACCCCCGGAAATATTCCGTGAACACCTAAGGTCTATGTGTACCCTGGTTTAGAATTCATGGTCTGTGTCGTAGGATGGGCTGTAAATGATTGATTTGTTGAGATTGTGTCGATACGTGCTGTTGAAATCCGAATACTTGTAGCTATCTCTGGGCAGCCCAGTAGGCACTACATCACGTCTCAGCGCGCCCGAGGCGACAGACAATACACTCGTTTCCCTTATTTTTTTAAGGTTGAGATCAATTTTATATAACACAAAATCGTCCTGTTTCTTTATATCCCAACACTGATACGAAAATGATTATTAAAAAAAAAATGCAAACAGTGCGCGCTCAGTGGGCATATCATAGCCGGATAAGTTTAATTAAGTCTAAGAAATCATTTAAAGTAAATTCCGTTTGAACATGTCCTGCTGGGATCCATCGGCTCTCCTGATTGAAACGCATCGAGCCACAAGAAATACACTCATTCTAACTACGACAGGAGGTGGTAAGTACCTTTGCAATAAATAACACAAAAGCGTTTAGTTTTTATATATATTAACACTATATATACGGGTGTCACTCTGTAAGCAAACAATTATAACAACAGAAACGGTGCGCACAGTGCAGGTAACGAAACTATTAAAACTGTAATTATATTGTAATAGACCGTAAACTTGCAAAAATATGTTCTCCCGTACTATCGGCATTCAACAAATAGATGAGCTTATATTCTCGACAAAGGCATTGGAGGATTGCCCCTTGGCCGCTGCAATTATTTCCAAGTATTACATTTGGTTAAATAAATAATACAGTGAATCGCCGGCACGATACGCGAACGCCTATTTTCAAATTAACTATAGAACTCGCTTAATAGCAGGTAGTACTAGTTACATATGAATTAATATGAAAGCAGTTCGAAATAAACAAGATAACATTAATCGTGACCATGCCGTTTGTGGCTATAGCGAAGTGAAGGAGACAAATGTGACATCATATAAACACGCACTGAGGAAATTCATTGTGTTATTCAAGAATGTGTTAGGCTTTCGTCGGTTTTGATTGACACCTAACGATACTGTATGAAGCGAGGACAAGTAAACTAAGTAGTATAATAGAGCCATGAAATCCATCTCGTTGTTACTTATAATTGAAATAACATTCACCCAGTGTTGGTTGAGCTGGTTCGAACAATCCTTGTCACTGCGTCCCTGACGAAGGCCGACTAAGTTGTATGATTTGAAGTAAACGCTTGGATGATCTCTAGCTACTCGCTATTGGAACGGCGAACTCTGTAGATACTTTAGGTTCCAGGTCAGCTTTAACCAGCTTTAGCCAGGTTTTTCGTTGTCCACCGCATCGTTTTTTCCAACCCTGCCAAAGGGCTGGAGCAATTGATTCAGAGATCAACTTTCCAAGTTGACGGCATAGAGCATAGCCAACCCAGGGAAGTCTATCGTGAAGATGACTTGTCGCCAATAAACATAGTGTTATCATGCGAAAACATTTATAGTATGTAGTAAAACAAATAGGGTTGTTTAAGTAAAAATAATTTTAGCAAGTATTAATATTCAGTCGTCTTATCTACTCCGAATGCCACATCGTATTCAACATACGTAAAGTTTGCTGATGTTAACGGACGATTGCCGGATTTACTCCAAATACGGCTTTCTTTTGCTAAAGCCTAATCTACAAATCTCTTATTCTGTTAATCGATAATGTAAAAACAGATTTTAAATAGTTAATTAAAACGTTAAGTATATGTGAAAAGTGTCATGTGAATATGTAGAAAATGTGGAATAGCTCACAGAAAATGGCAAGATTGCAAAAATGAAATACTACCGATGTATGAAGATATAAGTCCCATAAAAAAACTTCCGACTGAACGTGGTTTACAGTGGTAGGATATCAGAGCGTGAGGAGGTGAACATTACTTAACATTTCTGTATAAATGCTCGTTATAGAAGAAGAAGCAGGATAAAATATAAAAATTAGAGAAAGTTAACGATAAAACGCATGTTTCTCACAAGCAATACTTTGTCTGTATCGATACTGAAGCGGATTCGCATATGCAGCTTTAAGATACAATGCTATTCTAGTCAGTAAAGCTGAGAAAATTACTTTAGTTTATTATGAAGATATATATATATATATATATATATATATATATATGCATGGATAGAATTGTAAAATATTCTTTTTTATAGATGTATATTTGTTTTGGTTTAAATCGGATTCACGGCGTACTTTACAGAACTAAATATTATGAATACAAATACCATATGATGAAACTAAACAGTATATTGGAAAAGGAAAACAAATAAAATAGTCAAAACATCTCGTCCTATTTTTCGAAAAAGCAGAAAAACAAATAGAAAAGCGAATTTTCTTAGTTGGATTCGTAGAAGATGTGAAATGTATGTGTTTGTGGAAACACTTCAGTTCCTTCGATTCGTGTCGACAAATAAATATATTCTCAGAATTAAACGCCTCAGGCAACACACCATAAAATATCGCTTCCAGCAAAAATGTATTTTATAAAAAACAGATTAGAAAGTCATTATTGTGCAGAATAGTTTAACCTTTTACCTGACAAGGTTCCCAAAAAGACACATAATATAAAATACTTGAGAATTAGTTTTATTTTTTAAAAAAGTTATTGTGGTTTTACGTTCTATGAATTTATTTTGAAGTATTAAGTGCCGAAACACAATACCAATCTCAAGCTAATTAGTATGTATTGTAAGCTTATAATGTTGGGCAAACAAGAAAAATTAGGATAACTGTTTTAAATTCGATAGTTTAGATTGGAATTAGAAGTTTAATACTGCGCATGTGAAAATAAACTCCGGACACAAATAATTTTTAGAATTTCCGAATTTAATGATCAACAGAAAATAATTAGGTAAGAGAGTGATCGAAATAACAATGACTGGTCAGTTTCAACACACGTGTAAGGAATTGAATCCAACTATGCGTAAATATGCCTAATGAAAAATAATGCACCGAAAACAAAACAACAAATACACGAAAATATTATATAAATAGAGAAATACATACACAGTAAGTTGAATAGCAATTGTCGCATATCGAGACAAGTCAAGCAGGCAACAACACACACACACAATTGTTGAGGACCACACAGCGTCCACAAGCGCACACATAAGCCGAACAATACTTCGAGAACAGCTTGTCGATTAAACAAGTCATCATGGCAACACTATAGTAAACGTATATATAAGAAATATATATAACAAGCGTTGCTCGGGGTCATAAAAATATATAATTGAAGAAAAATCGCGTTTGTAACATCTTTATATTCAAACTTCTATTCCCCCCTCTCTCTATAGCCGTCTCTATATCTTTCTACCTTTCTCTTCCCTGGGCGCCCCATTTCACCGCTACTTTCTAATTTTGCCTTTTGCGAAAGCTGTTTTTCACCAACCATTTCTCCTACGTTGGCCAGGGCAATAGTATGACATATTTCTATAAAAAGTAACACCTCTATCTGCGCCTTCTATATAGGTATTTATCTCCGCCCCGGTGTTCATATTATATACATATATATCGCCACCCCTGTGCGCATACTATATACGTACCTATCGCCGCCCCAGTGCACATACTATATACGTACCTATCGCCACCCTAGTGCAAATACTATATAAGTACCTATCGCCGCCCCGGTGCAAATGTTAAATAGTACCTATCGCCGCCCCGGTGTGAATGCTAAATACGTACCTATTGCCACTCCGGTGTGCATGCTACATAAGTACCTATCGCTGCCCTAGTGCGAATAATTAATATGTACATATTGCCGCTTTGGTGCAAATGCTAAATACGTACCTATCGCTGCCCGTGTGCGAATGCTAAATACGTACATATCACCGCCCCAGTGCGAATGCAAAATACGTACTTATCGCTGTTCCGGTGCACGTGCTATATACGTACCTATCGCCGCCGCGGTGCGCGTGCTGTATATGTACCTATCGCCGCCCCGGTGCGCATGCTATATATGTACCGATCGCCGCCACTGAGCGCATGCTATGTACGTACTTAATGCCGCCCATGTGCACATGCTATATACTTAGCTATCGCCACCCCTGAATTCTAAATACGTACGTATCGCCTCCCTGGTGCGGCAGTTATAGACGTACATATCGCCGCCCCGGTGCGAATGCTGAATACATACCTATCGCCGCTCCGGTGGGATTGCTAAATACGTACCTTTCGCCGCCCTGGTGCGCGTGCTATATAGTACCTATCGCCGCCCCGGTGCGTGTGCTATATATGTACTGATCGTTGCCCCAGAGCGCATGCTACATACATACCTATCACCGTCCGGTGCGTATGCTATATACGTTCCTATCGCTACCGCTGAATGCTAAATACGTACTTATGGCCGCTGCGGTGCCAATGCTAAATAGGTACCTATCGCCGCCCCGTGCAAATGCTAAATACGGTCATATCGCCGCTAAAAATTTCCCCGACCCCCTAATCTCTCCAGCCCACCCCCCTAACTTTTTTTTACTCCCTCTCAACCCTGAGAAATATGTTTAGTTCAAAAACTTAAAAACTAAACAAATTTCGGCCGACCCCTACAAAGTTTGTCCTGACCCCTAAAAATTTCCCCGACCCCCCAATCTCTCCAGCCCCCCCCACACTTTTTTTTTACTCTCTCCCAACCCTGAGAAATATTTTTTGTTCAAAAAAGAAAAAAATTTGGCCCGACCCCTAAAAAGTTTGTTCTGACCCCTAAAAATTTCACCGACCCCCAAATCTCTCCAGCCCGTCGCCCCCCCCCTCACACCTTTTTTTTCCTTTCTCCCAAACCTGAGAAATATTTTGAGTTACAAAAAATGGAAAACAGAAAAAATTTAACCCGATCTCTAAAAAGTTTGTCCTGACCCCTAAAAATTTCCCCAACCCCCAATCTCTCAAGCCCACCCCCTGAGAAATATTTTAAGTTTAAAAAAAAAAGAAAAAATTTGGCTCGACCCCTTAAAAAGTTTGGCCTGACCCCTAAAATTTTCCCCGAACCATCAATCTCTCCAGCACCCCGACTTGTTTTTCATTCTCCCACAATCCTGAGAAATATTTTAAGTTCAATAAAAAAAATAAAATAAAAATTTGGCCCGACCCCTAAAAAGTTCGGCCCGACCCCTAAAATTTTCCCCGACCCTGAATCTCTCTAGCCCCCTCCCCAACTTTTCTTCACTCTCCCACAACCCTGAGAAAAATTTTAAGTTCAAAAAAAGAAAAAAAAAATTGCCCTAAAAAATTCCCCGACCCCCTAACCTCTCCAGCCCTTTCCCCAACTTTTTTTCACTCTCCCACAACCCTGAGAAATATTTTAAGTTAAAAAAGAAAAGAAAAAATTTGGCCCGACCCCTTAAAAATTTGGCCCCACCCCTAAAAAATTTGGCCCGACCCCTAAAATTTTCCCCGACCCCTCAATATCTCCAGCACCCAACCCCGACTATTGTTTCACTCTCCCACAACCCTGAGAAATATTTTAAGTTACATGTCGACGTTATTTAATATGTATACAAATATTAAAAAAACAACGGCGGAGCATAATTATTTCTCTTCTTACTTTACTTATCGAGACGTTTTTTAACATGTATACAAATATAAGTGAAAACAATGGCGGAGCATAATTATTTCTCGTCTTACTTTACTTATTGACACGTTATTTAACATGTATACAAATAATAGTGAAAACAATGGCGGAGCATAATTATTTATTACTTTAATATTACTGACACTACACTAACTTCACACCTCTCAAAAAGGAAGAGGTATTACCTGGGAGGATGGTATCATGTCAACAGAAGAAATGCGGTTAGGATTAAGCAACTCTTGCTTCACTATGAACTCATGTTCAAAAAATTGCCGTTATTGATTAAACAACACTTGCGTCACTATAAACGCATGTTTCAAAAAGTGCCGTTAGTAGTTAAGCAACCCTTGGTTCACTATGGACTCATGGTCAAAAAAGTGCCGTTAGAGATTAAGCAACTCTTGCTTCACTATAAACTCATGTTCAAAAAAGTGCCGTTATTAATTAAGCAACCCTTGCTTCATTATGGACTAATGTTCAAAAAGTGCCGTTAGGGATTAAGCAACACTTGCTTCAATATAAACTCATGTTTCGTTGGGATTAAGCAACCCTTGCTTCACTATAAACTCATGTTCAAAAAAGTGTCGTTAAGGATTTCCTCTGACGTCATTTCCTGTTAACATTGTGACGATGATAGCATTGTATTTTTCTCAAATTAGTACTAAACAACGTTGAAAAGCGATGAAAAAAGACCCCCCCCCCGAAGAGTTCATTTTCTTTCCGACACTCCCCCCTCCCCAAATTTCGCCTGACGCGCCGCTCTCCCAAAGTTGGCGTGAGGTGCTCACACCGGCGAATGCCGACACTTCCCCCCCTAATTTGACCTGAAGCAGTCACACCGCCGCACTATCTCCACAACTTTCAAAAAGAAGGAGGTAATGCCTAGGAGGGTGGTATCATAACAACAGAACGGGCGTAGGGGAGGAAGGGAAGGTAGAAAGGGTGGGAGTGAGAGGGAAAGAAGTGTGAGGGATTTTCTTCCCTACACTCTTTTCCTATGACGTCATTTCCTGTTAAAAGCGTGACTTTGCATATTTCTAAAATTATACATGATAGCATTGTTTTTTTCTCAAATTAGTACTAAACAACGTTGAAAATCAAGGAAAAAGGCACCCTCATTGGAGAAAAGTGATCAGTCAACCCCCGAAGAGTCAATTTTTTTTCCGGTTCTGAGATATTATACGTCCCGGGGCTGGCCGGTTATAATGATGCCAACTGTGTGACTGTTTCTTGGGTACTCTCGGAGGAGTATCTGGACATACAAACAGACAGACAAACAAACAGACAAACATACAGACAACTGCCCTTTATATAGTAGAATATGTTGTATATTTGAATGAGACGACGACAAACGTACAACTTACCTCGTGTGGGGAGCCGGGCACAACGAAAGAAAAGAAAGAGAAGGAGACGGATTGTGGGAAGGAGGCTGCACTATATGAGCAATCAATGTTTGGGTAAGAGCGGCGGGGCAGTTGCCTGAGAAACACGTAGTGCCGTCGTCTAAAGTGATAGAAGGAAGAAGAGAGAGAACGAAGGGAAGAGAGAGAGAGAAAGAGGAATTTATTTTTATTTCGGGTTGCTACCTACTGCCCGAAACTTAAGAACATATAACTTTGTAAATTGTGTATTTTTTAGTGTTTGTTCTGTTTACCCCCCCCCACTTCAGAAGCAGATAAGGCGACCATGGGGTCGTCATAACACAAAATAAAAATCTATGATCAAACGAAGTCATCCCTTTTATTGAAGGTGTGTCACAAGTTTCTTTTTTACAGATCGATGAGGTATTTACAGGTTCATACTTTTTTCAAGAGTGTTTGAACGTAAATATACGTAACATAGCAAATAAAATCCGAACTTGATGTAGCCGATTACATACTCCATGACACATTCCATTATTCCATTCAATTCAATACATTTGTATGGAAATAAAACAAGCATGCTTCAGTTGGTATGTAGTGAAAGGGTGCACAGAAGTCATTATAGTAGCCTGTAATTTGTTAAAATTAGTGTTGAATTACTGCATCATTTACTAGATGTCATGGAAGTTCATTTCAAAATCCAGTCATACTGATTAATAAAGTAGCCTTCTTCCGGTTCAATCGGAATCGCCGGTGAAACAGATTCTGCTTATGCCCGCGTTGACCTCTGTCTGGTGCGGAAATGAATAATATGTCCTGAGGGAGATTGTAATGGGTATTGAAGAGATTGTGAGCTAAAATGAGATCACTGCATATGGTCAGCGCGTAAAGAAGAAAAAAATAAGCTTGTTGAGTCAGCTTACGAATAGCCCCTGCCCCATTCGAGTAGCCAGTTGTTTTAAACTTTGCCCAGATGCTGGATATCACCTATTAGATATGAGGCAGCATACTCTGATACTTGTCTGACGAGGGAGACACAAAGTGGGAGAAATATTTGCGGAGTGAGTTTTTAAAAGGGGTGTCGAATGAGAAATAGGTTGTGCCTTGTTTTGTTTGCAGCCCGAATGTAATGTTTAAATAGCTTGAAGAACGAGTCGACCAAAAGGTCAATATGTTTTGTCTCGTTCTTCCTGCATGAACTGAACTTTGTCACCGCCGAAAATAAGAGCCGAGTCCGGGTAACACACTTGAATATGGAACCATTTATCAACATTAAGGTATAATTCCCAATCAACTTCAAGCATGTTAAAGGAAAAACTTAATATTATCAATATCGCTTCTACGGGCTTATAATTTGACGTCAACTGTAAATAAGAGAATGTTTCCACTAATTACTCCCCGGCACGTCTTTGATATAAATTAGAAACAGACTAGGACCCAGCACGAAACCTTGCGGAACACAACTGCACGCACTTATCTCAGATAGGAGACTGTCATTTATTGTAACCCCGTATGTACAACGATATCTGGAAAGGATCTTATCAAATCTCTAACCGATTTATGGAGGCCATATGTGTTGAGTTTATATAACAGTAAGTCAAGGATCTTGGCAAAGTACAGAAAGGAAATGCCACCAGTATTTCTATCAGACATTATACTCATAACTCATTCGTCTATCACAAGTAAATCTGTAAGGCATGGGTGTTTCGAAATCAGACCATGTTGTGATAGAGAGATGGTAGCAGTAGACGTACGATTAGCCACAATTGCTTGTTTCAGTAGAACTTCAATAGATTTGATGACGATAGAGGTAAAACTCACTGGTCTGAAATTTATTAGGCATTCTTTTTCACCTTGTCTAAAGATAGGGCCGATTGTAGCTACCCGTCAAATCAACAGCAAACACTCCGGTAGTCAGTAAAAGGTCAGTTAGTCGTTAGGCGAATAGGTCTGCACTTGTAGAACTTAGTGTGGTTAATCTTTTTTTATATTTTTATGCTTCATACAAAGACGTTTGGGCGTTTACACATTTTCAAATGTTATTCCTGTTGAAGTGCACCAATCGTATCCATGGAGCTTGAATAAAAAAAGTGCCGATTCCATAAATCGTGTTCATTTTGGACCTCATGACACATACTCAAATATTTTATAAAAATAAGATCAACTCTACCAAATAATAATCAATCTCTAAGGTGTGTGTATTCATATAATAACTGTGTTACTTTCATGGGTAGCGTATCATGATACGAGTTGCACATATTCGAATATCCTGTGTTTAGTTCCGAACGCGTGACATCGGTCAAGTGTATCTATTATTCTCCTTTTACCGCAAATACACATAGTGATCTGACGTTCGTTTGACATAGTCTTCGGAGAGCGGTCGACATCGCCACAACCAACACCTTCTAGTAATTAACCATCTTTAAATTATTCATAACACTTTCCTCTTTCACACGGCACACCGAATAAGTGTTGTTATTGTTGACAATTCTTTTCATTCATCACCCCGGCCTTCACGCGATTTCTCTTTCGACTTCTCACCATTCATTCACTGTTCCTACACATCGTTGACATTTTCCCTAGTTGACGTTGGCCCTTTACATCTCTCTGGGAAATACGGAATAAACGACCATCACATGGGCCATCGCATGTGACAACATAACTGGTTCGTTATAATTCGTCATTTTTTAAGGCGAGTTCAACATAAATATCTTTATATTAACACACATGCAAGTAAGTGTAAACCTGTGTCCAGTCATAAGTATCTGATATGCTTTTGTTGTTTACATTGTTGAGTGTTGTCTACCATAAATTTACTTTTTTAGCCTATATAAATGCGTTATAAGTCTTCAGAGGAATATATTACTATATACTTGAATTTAATATTTACCGGAATTGCAAATGTATTATTTTACACATTGCGTTTTCAGCTAAAGAAATGACAAACAATATCACTAACAAAAATATAAGAATCAATATATCCTAATTCTCCTTCTGTCTCACCCTCTCTCTTTCTCTCTCTCTCTCTCTCTTTCTATATATATATATATATATATATATATATATATATATATATATATATATATATATTTGTCGCTCCTTAATAATTAGTAGAGCACTTTAGTAGTAGTGCAAATACAGCGTGGCGTCATTTGCTTTATAATGCATCATTGCTTAATATAAGTAGAATACCTGTGTCGTCATCGCCGCTTTAAATGTGTTTAAACTACCACAGTTTATCAGCTGTTCAAATATTGGCCGCGAAAAAGTTGAAAAAGCTTATAATCCAGGGTTTCGAACCGTGTGACCGGTAGTGAATAGTCATACTTCTACGCTGAAGAGTCTCGATTGAAAAAGAGACGAAACGTATACGTCCGTAGATAATAAACAACAACAAATATTTTTCATATATATATATATATATATATATAATTATTTATTTAATCTACATACGTAAAACTTTCATCCTTTCGGAATCGTCAAAGTAAAGATAATTCTTTAAGCCGGACGCAAGGTTTGAAACAACGACACAAGTCATACTTATAACTAATATTTCGACGTTTAAACCCTCACAGCCATCATGAACAACTACATACACAGTGAGAATTTTACACTTATTAAAAGATAGCCGACCTAAGCAATGTTCAACTTATGAAAAAACATGCATTGAAGCTGATTTTATTGGGGTGTTGCACAGCCGATAATTGACATAATAATATATTGTTGGCACACTTCAAGAAAAAACGAGTTGTAAAATATACATCTCATATAAATGTTATTTTTTCAAAATGTGAAAAAACAAAAATTAAAAAAATAACAAAATAACAAAATAGGGTTATGGGAATATAAATTGAACCTGACTTATTTATATATGCTATGTTGTTATTGAATGACAATCATCGAGCAGTTTTTTTTAAAAGAGTGATAATTAAAATGTACTGATAGTATATGCTAACACATATATTGTCATACTTTATATATATACATATACATATATATATACATATACACACATATATATATATATATATATATATATATATATATATATATATATATATATATATATGTATATATATATATTGTAATCCACGCACATATTTGTTCACTGAATCACACCTTTTCAGTTTGGCTAGACAAACAAGCGTCTCAAGGGGGGATCGAAACGATCGTCTAGAGGACAGTCGGTGCTCCTAACAACTTAGTTATGATTCGGTAATTTCTGACACTAAGAAATTTCAATGTCAATTCACTGGGAGCTTCATTTGTTTACACAAAGAGCAATACAGCATGATGACAGGTTGCGATTTAACTTTTCAATCAAGGAAAGGGTCAAATATATATATATATATATATATATACATATATATATATATATGTCTGTATATATATATATATATATATATATATATGCTTGCATATATATATATATTTATCATATATTAACTCATATATATGTATATATATACATGTATACATATACATATATATATATATATATATATATATATATATATATATATATATATATAAATAAATGTTTTGAGGTACAAAACTTATAAGTACATTTAAAAATAATACGCGGAAATCTCTCTAAGGCCCTTTCGACTATCATCTCGTCAGGAGAAAATCGATAGTTTTAATTAATAATATTGTCGAAAGAAAGAGCAAATGGGGAAGTTGAAAGTGCCAAAATTAGCGCTAAAGCGATTAAAAGTCAATTTAATGATTTACTTAAAAAAACCGATTAAAAGGCACTGCGTTAGGGAACAAAAAAGGGAGGGAGTTCAAAGTTCCCCAAAGAGATTTAGCGATCTAATAAATACCTTCTGCCGGCACAAAGAAGGTTTTCGATTAGCAATAGAGACAGCTTCCAATATTTTCAAATGGATTCCAAGAACCATTTGAAAATAAGGGAATATGTCTCTATTGCTATTCGAAAACTGATACTTCGACTTTCTTAAATAATTAAAAAAGTATAATTCTTTGCTTACATATTACTAATATTTACTTAATTATTTAGCTTTGTTTAAATTTTAATCAGGATATCTATCTTTTCTTTTTAACCTCAGTTTTAAAAGTTATGTCTCTTGCACTTATTTTTATTTAATTATATTAATCATTACTGATATATTAAACACAAAACATACTTTAATATTTCTTTAATAATTTAAGATTGTAATCTTTTTCTTGCACATTACTAGTATAAACTTCCAAAATTTAAATTATTATTCTCTCTTTAAACATATAGAAATACTCTAATAAATTTTCTTACAAAAATTAATTCAGATTTGTTTATTATTATTAATATAAAGTCATACAATTTAATTTCAAAAAGTGAAAACAATATTTTCCAATATGCTAGTTACGTTAACAGTTATATAATATAAACTAAACCGAAATATATACAAATATAGTTTACCCACTTTTATTATGACATGATCATTTTTAACATATAAGTTCTCTCATTCTAAGTATATTAACAATGCAACATTTTTCTATATACAATTTTGAACGTTGAGATTCAATATTCCCAAAGATGTATTTTACATAGCACTTACTCTTAACGTTTGTTTTTATATTTGTTTTTAAATAATTATGTATTCGATTGGTAAAAAAAGTTAATACAAC
>OY744526.1:58448925-58628925 GCA_963556195.1 Sepiola atlantica | reverse complement strand
GCGACGCATGAACCACAACATAATAAATTGAATTTCTGTGAAAATCCAAGTAAATGTTTTGATGGAGGAATGTTGTCTAAACCACCGTTATTGAGGCTATTGATTCGATCGACTTTGTAATTAAATTTGTGTACAGCATAGCGTCCACATCGCTAGACTCATCGTCATCAAACATGGTCAATATATCAGTCATGGTGTACCTTAGATTTTATTTTATTTTGAGCTATCTAGATCAAAGGTCAATATCGAAATCATGGAAAAGGTAAAAATTACACCTTTTGGCGATTAATTTGTTTCTGTTCATCATAGAAACTAGCTAATTGACTCACATTGTAGCAGCAAATAACGCTCTACATAGTATATGACCTTGATCTTGACTTTGATATTTGAGTTTGATCTAGAAAACCTCTATCAATTCTGACATTTTCGCGGAATTTAAAATTATATTGTCAGGTGAAAACATGCATTCTCACAACTGATTTATGTTCTTGCTTATGGTATTGTTAGGAATAACTAAAGAAAAACGGAATTATGTCCCTTGGATCATTAACGAGTTATCGCCCCTTATCGAGTGGCTCTGCTGGTGATAGACCATTCTTCACGGCTCCATTTGGTGTTATTTCATATGGAAAGGAGGAAAGCATGTAATAGGTATAGTTTAAGTTAAGTTGTATATAAGCAAGAGTTGACCAATACTAATGTATTATCATAAGATTTCGGAGAAACACAATATATTATATTTTTAGACAAGTCACATTTGGTGCGACAAAACACAAACTAATATTTTCGTTCGGAGAAATAAACTGAAGAAAACATTCCTAATTTTTTATTTTATTTAATCTGTTTACTACTGGATGCGACTGTAAATAGTTCTCATTTTAAGTTAAATTTTTTGTGCAACAAGGACACAAATTTAGCCACAAAATTTTAATTATTCTAACATTTCAATGTGTCATTTTCTATTTAATGTATTTATTAATTAAGGCATTATTTGTAAAGTAAATTCGTGTAAATCAACATGGCACAACTTTGTTTACTGGTTTGGTTCTGATGTCGGCATTCTTGCAGGAGAGACATCATAATATTTGCCAACAAGTGAAAGTAATATGAAATCCACGGGTTTAGAACTAGGCAAACCCAGGTCGCCAGTCTGTGTCGTTATCCACTTGACCACCGTCACTTAATACTACGAAATATACCTTATCTGTGGAAGCTGCCATCCCCCACACTTAAAATCCTGTTACTAGACTTTCCGTTGCTCTTGTGGGGAGACGCGCAATGCCGATATTATTGCTATTCAAAAATCAACAGTGTCAGAGAGACGGCGATGCCAGGTTAACGGCTCTCATATTAAAAGTTAAATCAATGTTAGCTGACATTGTCTCGAAAATGTTAAAAATCATTTTGTTAATCATAACAACGCTTGGTAATTTAAAATACCTTGTCTCTCTGTGTTTCTTTCTGTGATGTTTTTTGTGCATGACACTCTCTTTCTCTCGTCCCCTCTGCCGCTGTCTTGCTTAGTGAATAGCGAGCGAGATATTTTCAGTCTGGTGTTTGCGTGCGTGCGAGTGGAGACGTGTGTCTCCAGCAATTCACTAACTCAAAGTTTTAATCATGATTCTTCGGCCAAAATAAATCATATTTTTATACATAAAGTAAAACGTTGAATTTCCACCCGATAGTCCCAGCAGATTATTAATTTTCAGGAGAGACCTAATAATTATACCTATTGACGCCGCTTTAATTCCCGTGACGTACTCATCGGACTAGTGTGTGTTGTACTAGGGCGAAAGAGTCCTTCTATAAAAGTCCTCACGGCGCCGATCCCCCAGGTTACAACCCACCCGGCAAGCTATAGTACCACATTATTACAATCTCGTACTCAGTACGAGTACTCACACACATCAGATGATATTCCCTGGAATCTGAGTACCATGTTTTCCCAGATTCACAGTATGCTCTGCTCTTTTCAATCATCAGTTCTACAGGGTGGGCCAAAATAAGGGTCCTATCTTTAAATTTGAATAACTTGAATTTGAATAACTTCCACAAAATAAAAGTTAAACTCACCAAACTTTATGTGTGTGTAGACTGACCCTTCCGAGATTTTTTGAAATAAACAAAACAAATTTTAGCCGAAAAACATTTCTTAAAACTTACAAAAACTAAAGTATTGTTTTTTACACTGTTTTGAGTTTTTTAAGCAAAAATAATGTTTTCTAAATGAGGGTACGTTCCTTAGGGCTAATACGGCTCATGCTTGCTTCGGAAGGGGTCCTTTACTTATTCTAAAAAAAAAATTTAAAAAAATCAATAAATAAAAAAGTTATGAATTTTTAAAAATAGGACCCTTATTTTTGCCCACCCTATATTAACTTTGCGTCCTTTAAAAGATTTGTTTAATATTTAGTTCCCGATTATAAATGACGATGATGTTTCCTGTAATTTGAGTAACAATGAACCTTATCAGAATTACGTAACATTCCAATCTTATGTGCTTGACCTCTTTCGTTTTTCCATTCTATCAAACTCTGCTCGGCCACATTTGTGGTAACAATCGACGCTTTTTTCTTATATATTTCTACCCAGCCAGTCTTAGTTGCTTTGTGTTCCTCCTAGTGTGTTCTACCTATATTTCTATTTGGTTTCACATTATTAATATTTACTCATCCATGATTGCTCGTTGGCAATAACCGGTTGTGTTCTCTGGAATCTGAGTGACAGCAAGTCTCTTGAAATTACACGTACTCTCTAGCTCTTCCAAAAGTCATTGCGAAGGATTTTACGTTATCAAACAGCCGTCTTCTATTGATTCTTTGCTGATAAAAACCATTGGTCTACTATGGCATTGCGCCTTCGCAAAGTTCTAGCATTCTTCGCGCCCGTTCAGTGAAAATCTGGTTAATACTGCCGCTCCTCAGTCTTTCGATCCTCTTGGAACTTACACAACCATTTTGTGTAGTATCAGCCGAGACTAGTGTTATCCTATTGTGTGTGTTTCATAGAGGGAGAGTAAATTAGTTTTTTTTTAAGGTTAGTTCGCTTGGTTTGACGTAGTTTTTTTTCTATGTTTTTCTTTTATTTCTATTTTAACTTCCACGTGGTTTTAAGCGTTTGTAGTTTATCTGGTTTGGTTTTCGCATTCGAGGATTTTCTTAAAGATTGCGGCTCTCTTCATCATTGCCGTCCATTGTATAGTCTCAGTGTTCCTTTTGATTCTAATTTCTCCTACCCCTCTTCCAAGTTTTGCGGGAATGTTCCTCATACGTTTTAAGTTTTTCGAGAGTGTTCCTATTATTATTATTATTATTATTATTATTATTATTATTATTATTAGTAGTAGTAGTAGTAGTAGTAGTAGTAGTAGTAGTAGTAGTAGTATTTACAAGGTGTTCTCACCCGAGTCATTACCAGTGATCGTTCACAAACAAAAATAGATGGTGTTTCCTGAGGTCAACTTATTAATATTATTCACAGATTTAAGCCTACTCCATTTCTTTAAACCATTGTGCAAATCACTTTACATTCTCACAAAAGTCGTTTATCATTAATTTTCTGCTGTAAAAGAGAATATAATTCAGAAGGGTAACATATATGCTGATGATACCACTCCCTATCACGGTGTTGCTTCTCGCCTATCTCCGTCGGATCAGTTGAAATATACAGCTGCATTAGCAGTTAGCATGGCTTCAGTTGTGGATTAGGGTACGAAATGATTTGTTTACTGTAATCCTGTTAAAACCCAGCTCGTGTATTTCAATCGTAGGCGTGTCCCTTTTCTTCTTGAGATTCTCATAGATCGCACTGCTCTTCAGAAGAAATCGACGCTGAAACGTATTGGTCCATCTCTCCCATCATTTTTTTCTTGGGGTTCATACACTAGATCAATTGCTCTTTCTGCTTCTTGTAAAGTCGGTTCTCTCCATCGCTTCAAAAACTTTCTCACACCTGAGGGTATTCTCTATCTTTATAAATCTCGTATCTGCCAATGTGTGGAGTACTGTCGTCATATTTTTGCTTGTTAGTCTCTATCCCATTTGAGGGTTCTTGATGAGGTGGACAACACAATTGTAATTTGATTGGCCCCACTATTTCTTCTTATCTACACCCTCACTCTGACAGACGTAATGTCTCAGTCTTTTGCTATAAATACTATTATGGCATGTGTTATTCAGAATGGCGTGATCTATTCCCTGCTTCTTTTGTTCCAGCTCGTTTGACTATTGGTCTAGTGGTCTCCATGAATTCGCTTTATTTATACCTCATCGTGATACACGCTTGTATAATCCTCTTCCTGATTACTTTTTCCATCTTACCTATAGACTTGCTATTTTCAAAACTAAAGCCAATAGGCATCTCCCGTCTTGCGATAATAATATTTCGTTCTTGTTAGCTCCTTACATTAAGTGGCTTCATGCTTTGTCTGGAGCGATTGCCATAACAATACCGTTTTGTCTAGAAATAACTTGCAATAAGCGTACACACTATTCTAGCCCTTTGTTCTCTTCCAGGTGAGATCCAAATGGAATTTTCCCTCATCGACCATGCCATCCACCTAGCTGTTTATGACATTTTTTGTCATTCTGACCGATGTTCGTGCCACAGTTTTGCGAGGGGGGGGGGCTGTCAGATTATAGGATTATTTAAAATATTTTACTAGGCATACCTTCGTCTCTTTTTAATTTGTGTAATGTTCTCTTTATATTTTTGGTTATTTTTACGCATTATATTTCAACTTACATGTTGTTTGTGTTTGTCACATGGTTATGGGAGTTGGTTTCTGCACTCGAGGATTATTGTTAATATGTCGATTGTTCTCATTAGAACCGTTTTTGTATGATGTCAATCTACCCTTTGATTCAAATCCGAATTTCCTTTCAATCTCTCAAATATTTATATTCTTATAGAAGATTCCTTGAATGTTCCATATTCTTTTCAGCTCTATGTTTCATATATTTTCTTTGATATTTTTCTTCCATGATCTTTCATCTTGTGAAGCGCTGGGACGGTGAAATCAACGATTTTGGAGGATTTTTTTTTTACTTCATATTGATTGTTATCACGCTCGGTCTTTATATTCGGATAAGTTTGTCTGTTTATATTTAAATGATTCAGAGTATTTTAGTTTTAAATACTAGCTCCGGTTAATATCTGTACTACATATTAATAAACTATCTACATGCCTTTCTTATGTATGTTTTATATTCATTCTCGGTTTGTTTGCTGCATTAAATGATGATGTGCTTTACGATTTAATATCTTTATCGACAGAGTTCACATTTACAGTTTTCCTAGTTTTGTCTATCTTGGCTGTTACGTAGTTCGTTCTGATTGCGTTATTTTGTGCGGATCTCAGGAACAATTCATTTTTCCTGTTCAAGTCTCATCTCTTTAATCATGTGCTTATGAACTCAATTTCTATACTTAATTTATACATCTCCCATGTAACTTCTACTTTTCACATTACGCTTTCTTTGAATTTTGTTTTATATCTCGTTGTACTCCGTATTCTCCATCCTTACGGTTCAGTAACCATCATAGCTGTAGTGTATGGTGTATATTTGTATAGTACTTTTTATGCATCGTCCACGAATTCTTCAAAATACTTATCTGATGGGTACGAATACAGTAAATAAATATAGGGTTTTGTCGTGTTTCTCTCGATTTTACCGACAAACTTCTAATATAACACAAGATGAATGGTATCCTTTTTAACGTAATTTTTGCCATTTTTTAAATCTGTTTTTTTACGGATCTTGACATTATCGACGATCTTTAACCACTTCATATTTCGCCAAGATTTTCAGGCATTCGTTATATAAAAGGATTCAATACATCTTAAAATAAAAAAATAATTATTTCATGAAGATATGTGTTTTTCTTACGATTATAATCTTGAAGTTTGAATTTAAAATTTTAACACAGACTAAAATAAAACATTACGCTATGAAGCTTTTTTAATGAAAATATAGTTTATATTCACCGTTATATCAACTAAATAAGGATCACCGCCAAATCACATATGCGAACAATTCTACAATCGCCTAACCCATATCGACAATCATTTCTTTAATCAGGGATATGTTTAGCATTTTTAAAAAAAACTTTTATTCAGACCCAAAAAAGGAATATCTCTACTGAAACGTAATGCTAAACTACTTTCTGACAATCAGTATGAATTTAGTCAAGCACGGTCTACTGCGGATATCCTAACGGTCATATTTAAACGCATATACCATACAATGGACAAAGAATGTGAAGCTAGGGCGGTAGCGCTTGATATATCCAAAGCCTTTGGCAAGGTTTGACATAAAGGTATTTTAATAAAAGGGTATCCGTATATCATTAATTGACACATATTTTATATAATTAGATCCTTCCTTACAAAGAGAAATGACCAGTTTGTCCTCAATAGCCGTTGATCTAAGCAACATGATATAAATGCATGTGTACCCCAGTGATTGATCCTTGGACCTCTACTGTTCCTGATTTTCATAAACGTCCTCCCTGATGACATTGTGTCTGAGAGGCAATGGTTGAATCCTTAGAAAGTGACCCCCAGTCTGTAGTGGAATGAGGGCATGAATAGATGGTAAGATTTAATGCTAGAAAGACACATCTCTATTCTTTCAATAACTACAAGCAACCTCTTCAGCCACCGATTGCCATGGAAAAAACACACCGTACTCGACAGGCCACTGTTCAAACTCCTCGGCCTAACATTCACAGGTAAAATGAATTTGAACAAATACATTGAAGACATCATCAAGACTGCTGCAAAGAAAGTGGGGTCCCTCTACCGTGCTAGAAACCTTCTAACACCGGACAGTATCCTATATACCTACAAAGACACCATCCGTCCATGCACGGAGTATTGTTGAAACATATTGGCTGGTGAACTATCGACTTGTCTCTCCCTCTTAAACAAGATTAAAAGAGTATCTAAACTGATAGGTATCTCACTATCCCCCGAGATCCAGCACCTGTCCTTTCGCCACAATGTTGCATCCTTGTGCTTGTTTTACAAGTACTTCAATGGAAAGTACTAGGATTAACTTACTGCTCTGGTACCCCATCGATGTTAATGCATTTGACCAACCCGACAATCAGCTAAATCTTATCAATTCACTGTGATGGCCCGGAGATGTCGGAGAGCCTTCTAAACCAATAGCTTCTTTCCTCGTGTTGCTGGCTTTTTGAACTCCCTTCATGCCCCGTGACTCACAGACTGTACCTGCATGTAGAAATTTAAAACTTTTATCTCACTGAACAGCTCCCAATTTAGGATCACCCTTAAAACATTCACCGTAATTCTCAGTAATCCATTACGTCTAGAGTGGATACATACGATGTTTGGGGTGAACTATGTTAATAAAAGGAGCTACTGTGATAAATGTGAGCGTTATAGAGACATTTTAAGTTAGAAGTTTTATAGCAATACGTTTATTCACATTACATATAAATTACTGCATGTAGATACATTCACGGAAATACGGAGCAGGGAGTAAACTCCACCGGCAAGGAGTTCGAGGTAAGTATTTATCAGAGTAGAAAGTTTTTTGGTATCTTTGGATTTCTCCGGTGAAGAAATTAGATTTTGCTATTTGTCAGTTGGGTAACGGTATTAACATTGAGGATTACATGTATAATCAGTTCGTCAGAGCACACTCCGTTAAAGTACTTGTAAAACAAGCACATAGATGCATCATTGCAACAATGGGACAGGGGCTTGAGCTTTGTAGACAGTGCGATATCTATGGCATCATATTCAAGAGGGATACATTAATGGTTGCTACACTAGTCAATATGTGGCAACGATACTCCACGCACGTGCGAATGGTTGTGTTGTAGGCATATAAAATACTGACAGGCATGACACGATTTATAGCACGGTAGACGAAGCCTCTTTGCAGCAGATATGCCATTATTTTATATGTATTTTTCTTAGTGATAAAACGATTAAAATATTCATCCAGATTCCGATACAATTACCGATTTCGATTTCTATTCCAGTAACAAAAGTACCGTGAATAGCACAGCCACCACATACAACTAATAACCTGCGCAACTATATTGAAAGAGTGCATTAAGCGGCGTAGATTTAAGTTCGTTTTTATAGAAATGTACCGATATTTGGTACTTTTCTATCGAAATCTTTTTCCTAAAAAAATACCGATATTTGGAGCTTTTCTATCGCAATCTTTTTCTTTAAAAAGTTATAGTGTAAATATACCAACTTTTTTTTTTAAAATCAACTAACGTTTACGTCAGATTTTTATGCTTATTTTTTTAATCAATAAGTTATAAAAAATACACATTGGGTATCTTGTAGATAAATCAATTTTATTTTCCCGTGATATGATTTTATACATTTATAACTGTTATAAGAGTCTTTCCAACGGGTCTGCAACCATAGAATCAGACCCAAAATGATTCTATTCTAGAGAATTTGACTCACACAATATATTTTCTTCTTAAAGATGAGGGTTGCGAGGTGAGGCAGACATTTTCGTATAGAACTTTAAGGAAATTGATTGGATATCTGACACTCAATATATTTATAATTAACAAACAATTTATTGATATTTTTCGCCATCTCATTGTGATGGATTAAAAAAATTAATTCATAATAATAATAATTATATATATATATATATATATATATATATATATATATATATATATATAAAGTTATGAAAATATATTTATGACAATTAAGCTACACAGAGCATCCCGCGTTTCATCTCCGGGGGGAATCTTCAGGCTGAAATGCATGGAGTTAGTATTGCCGTGTGTTTTTATACACACGGCTAGCTTGTTAACCAATCAGATTCTTTGCTGTTGTCTTAGCCAATCGCTGGGATTCTCACGAAAAAAGTTTCTGTTAGTGGTACTTCTTATTTCCTGTTCTATTGTTTTTTTTCTATAGAGTGACCTATATTCTGTTTTTGTTGTGTCAATATAGTTGGTCAACTTATTTTAACACGTGGTTCATTGTATTTATATGTTAGGTCTTTCTTTTTAAGTTGTTAGGTTTTTGTTTAGTTGACTTTTTCTCACTTATTTGTGTGTTTATTTATTAATTGTTAGCCTAAAGTTCATTTAATTCTGTGCAGACAGCTGTTTGCTATCTCCTTTCTACAGCTTAATATATTGACTAAGAGAACAGTAAATAATCTGATTGGTAAACTAGCTAGCCGTGTATATAAAAACACCCTAAAAAAATAACTCCATGCATTTAAGCCTGAAGGTTCTCCCCATGGACGAAATGCGGGAGCCTATGTGTAGCTTAATTACCATAAATATGTTTCATAACCTACTACCTAGCTCTACTAACTTGTCGAGCACTGTTGAAGTAAATACTGAAAATTGATACATGGAAAATTATATCTCCTTATAGAATGTTATGTGGATACATTAAATAGTAATATATATATATATATATATATATATATATATATATAGATTACATTTTAAACACATTGAGGACATTTTCAATTGAATGAGCTTTAGAGTAAATGTGGTATTTTGATGACAAAATTATTCTCGCTAAGAGAAAGATAGATAGTGTAATATACAGGATAACCAACGACCCCTACTTTCTCATACTTTTGATGACTTTGTTTTTAAAAATTAAATACATAACTCAAGGTTTAGTATATGTTCTGGGACTACACTTTATTTTTGTCCTAAGTTAGTGTAGGATTAAACGTTTAAGACTGAGATAATTTTGTATTTTCTACCCAATGTAGAATGCGTCTTTTTGGAGAGCTTGATTCCCCATATTAAAACACCGATCTGGTGTCTTAATCTGTCTCCGTCGGGAGACGAGTAAATAGGATCACACGTAATTAATAACACCCTTTTACGAAATCGCCCCTTCCAAAATGAGATTCTACTTTTTAGGTAATTACGTGTGAACACCGTAAAAACTTGCTAGAAAGAACAATAAACAACAATAATTATTTTAGAATTCAGAGTGGGGTATCACTTACATATATAATTCAACATGAAATGCTTATTATTTCCGGGCCATTTTGAAATTTCAGAGCTAATCACTTGTTTATCAACAACTTGTTTGACAAGTAGGGTCATAAAACCACACTTAATCGCTTTACAAAATAAGTACTCCTCGAAAAAAAACGCACAGAATTTATTTTCTATAGCAAAATTATGTTATAACGCTAGAATCACCTAGAATCAACTCAACGTCGACGTTACATAAAAATATGTTTAAATATAAAACAAAAAATTATAAAATCGTTTTAGTAAATAATGTTTAATTCATGAACACATTTAAAATTTTGTTCGAATAGATTTTTTTTAATACGCACTTTCATTTTTATGTTGTCAAGCAACATTTCACTGTATTTCACATAGTCTTTGTATGTGTGCCTTGTCAGTAGAAGGAAAATTAACTGAACTGCGAAAACTGTTTCAATAATATTAATAAGCAAGAAGCATTTTTAATATTAATCTTTGATTTTATTGCCATCTATTTCCACCCCAATTCACCTTTTATATATTTAGAATTTTATTACTACAACTTAAGCGACAGGAAGCTCAAAATCAAAGAAGTACTCACGTACGTGTAGCTTAAAGCTGTGCAAATCTTTAACTTCACTAATTCCTTTATACTTGATTCAACGAACCTTTTGAAAATTTTCTCATTTTTTTTAACACATTTTCGCTATATTTTGCTAGGTGTGACAATGCTAAAGGACTGGACAAATGTTTACATTGCATTATTTTTACTCAAGTTAATTAAATTTACATCGTATTTCTTATGTTATTATTATGTGTATATTTAATTTTACTTGTAATTTAAAAACAATATATATTTATTTTTTTATCCTTAGTATCAGCAATGAAAAATTAAGTGTTACGTGTTTTTAAGAATCGTTTTTGGAATCGGAAATTATACTTAAATATTTTTGATTCCGATACCGATTTCGATATACCAAAACGTTCCTATTTTTAAGATTCTTGATTCTTATAATATTAGTATATATTGCAGCATGTACGTACATGTATATATACATGTGTATGTAAACTGTCTTTTCTTAGTAATGCCCAGTAATTAGCAACTGTACATATTAAGAAGCAGCTTACAATAATTATTTTATTTTCATCAAATCAAATGTGCAATGTACAAAAG
Organism: Sepiola atlantica; assembly: GCA_963556195.1. Lineage (NCBI taxonomy): Eukaryota > Metazoa > Mollusca > Cephalopoda > Sepiida > Sepiolidae > Sepiola > Sepiola atlantica. The sequence continues at coordinate 58,617,764 of OY744526.1, read as the reverse complement.
TATAAAAGAAAGACATTCAGAAAAATATCACTTTATCTAACATAAAGCGTTAGTCAATTTATTTGTATTACATATGTCTTGATTAATCAACATATTATGACATAATACAATCAGAAAACAAATTCCACATTTCACAAAATAAAATACTTTATGAACAAAATGATGTACAGAGAAACAATTCTGATAAGTTTTGCAACATTTGTTATGATTGTTACATATACAATTTGCTTTTACAACAGATGAAGAAAATGCTAATTTTTTAAAGATACACAGTCTGAATAATAAAATCAACATAAATTAACTAGAACATAAAACAAATAAAATGTATGTAAAAAGGAGGGAAATGTAAAACATATCTGATAACTGCTTGGTAAAATTATGCATTATCAATACTGATTATTGTGTCATGAGAATTGTATAAATATTTTTATTTTATAAATAATATTGTAAGATAATTTCAAAACGTTTACTGCTGGTTCTTGAATTGCCTTAGGTGAATCAGAACAAACGATTTTTAAAAAAATATATTCGATAATATAAACCCATGCTTTCGTTTCATATTGAGATGATGCATATAAGAAACTGATATGAGATTTTACTCATGAAAATTATTTTATCGGAAGGGAGGGGATCAATCACTCAAGTAAAATTTAATTAACAATTTTAAATACTTTTTAAGCTTAAATCAAATATTGATACTGTCGAATTTTATTGCCTATTTCGCTCTGTATTAAGCCAAATATTTGATACAATTGATTTTTGGTGTGGTCTGAAATGATACTTTCGTCCTGACATAACATTTGTTTTTTATTTTTTAACAAACTTTTTTTAGTTACGTTTTTTACTTTAGCAGCAATAAGGCTTCTTTGACTATTTAATCATAGGAGACATTCGTGCCCTGTTCTCTTTCTTGAATATTAAAAAAGCGAGATTTTACTTTGTTTAGGAAATTACGTGTGAACAACCTGAACAATCTGTTGGAAAAAAGAAATAACAAATAATTATTTAAGAATTTAGAGTGGGGATTGTTTCGTATATAACATTAACGTAAAATGATCCCTTATTACTGGGGAATCCTTGTTATTTAAGAGCAGTTAACTAAAAGATTTTTACTAATAACCATAAGTCAGAGTAACAAGGTTATAAAAAGACACATACTCGGTGAAATTGGTTAACTGACTTAAAACGCTAGAAAGACTAGGAAATAGGAAGTAATCTTACGTTAAATTTATATGCGAATCTGATCCCTCACTCTAAATTATAGTATATGTTTTTTTTCTTTCTGCTAAGTTTTTAAGGGTGTTAACACGTAATCGCCTAAAAGATAGAACGCCATGTTTTTTGTTTTAATACATAATTTTCTAATCAGTTATCATATATGTTTTACATTTCCACCTTTTTACATATAGTTTATTGATTTTATGTTCTTTTTAATTGAGTTGATTTTATTATTAAGACTGTATCATGAAGAAACAATCCTTTTCTTAATTTTCTGTAAAAAATGTCAAACATGAGAGATTTTGTAAAACTTATCAAAATTGATTCCCCGAAGATTATTCTGTTCATAAAGTATTTGATATTTTAAAATGTTGAATTTGCGTTCTGATTGTATTATATCATAATATTTCTGTAATTAAGTAGTCAATATAAACAAATTGACTCATTATTTTTCAAATCTAGAAATGTGTCCAACTCATGCTGAATGAAGTGTTTTTTGTGAATTTAATTTTTATATTGTTTTACTTTTTACATTAGAGTTGATGGAAATAAATCAATTATTCTAAGCTGCTTCCTAATATTATCTATAGTTGCTAATTACTGGACATCACTAAGACATATCTTACTAAAAGTTTTCTTGCTAATTATTATTATTTAGTAGTACTTTTGGTCTTCACATGTCTACCCTAAATCGTGGACCCTAGTCGCATGTTTGACATACCTTTTTTACGTATCGCATTTGGAAAAACTGAATTTACAAAGTCCATGTGTGTTTATATTCATCCGACTCCTGATTCATCTAGTATTGTTTTTTTTTCACATATTTTTTACAATTAATGGTCAACATGTTACAGGACCAGTTACGTAGCAAATAATGAGCCTAATAACCTAGAGATTATGGACGCAGTAGCTTAACATGTGATGGTCTAAAAAAACTTTACAAATATATTTAAGATTTAAATGCATTATTCTAGGTTTTTATTGGCAGTAATTTTGGTATCCGAATAACAGGTAACCTTCCTTGATATCTATATATGCCTTTATAAATGAGTCAAATTTTTTGATACATGTATTCGACAAGTGAATACGTAGGGATATACTAAATAAGACATCATTTTTATGAATTAAGTATAATTGTTAAATGTGTATTTGACTGGTATGCCTTTTTGAAGACAAATGTCAAAGATACGCATCATGCAAAAGCCTATATGGTTCTCGAGCTAAACAACTATTCAAGTGCTTATAATAATATACCATAATTTAAATAGGCTGAATATAATTCAGGAAAACAACAAATGCTATATAAGATAAGTATTATCTTATATAATTTATTTTATTCCCCGTTTCAATTAGATTAAACAAACAATTACAAAATAACGGTTCATTTAAACAATTGTAGACTATTCCTCAATATCAAACACCTAATTTCCTAAAAACATGAAATCCTATTTTTTACTATTCATAAATTACGTAAACATCTCATATAAACTGTAGAATATATGGGAATGTGTTGTTTTTCCGTCGATGTTACCTTCGACCTTTTTCAGGTACGTCTTATCGAATTCGGGAATTTATATTTCAAACTCGCATGGACCCTAGCGAAATGGATATGCATGCTAAGTTATGAACAGTTCTAACTAAAAACCTTCTTGAGGGTGAAGGTTCAATCCTTAGTACGGGCAATACAAATAATACAATTGCGAATTACTTAAGACTACTACACGGTGATTCCTGACAGAACGAGAACAATCTGCCCCTGTGGAATTAATAAAGGGTTTAGTTCAAAATTCCGTACAAATTTTGAAGTTTTACAAGACTCACATGAAGAGAGTCGGGGTAACATCGACCGAAACGTTGTGATAATAACACGCATAATGATAATCTAAATAATACAAATCGGCAATCCTCATATATATATATATATATATATATATATATATATATATATATATATATATATATATATATATATATATATATATTTAAATAAACCTTTTCTTCCGCCCATAACTGCAGTCGTGCAATCTCTATTGCTCACACAGTTTTCATAATTACAATATTTGAGTGGCTTCAAGTACTTTTGAGTCGTACATCGTCTAAATATTTCTCAATATAATGTGCTGTTGTAGACCGTGTATTCCAGCTAATGTATTTATATCATCGGTGTAACCATAAGTGAGTAGATGTACATGTGCAAGCGTACGCCGGACGATTTTTCTAAAATAAAATCTATTTCAAAAACCAAATGAGATGGAAATACAACATGCAATTAAATTTTTAAAAAAATAACTAAAATCTTGACGTTAAAAAGTTAAATAAATGTTAGAAGAAAGCAACCAACAAAATGTATGTTATTGTTTCATGAGATGTTTTATATTTACGATTATAATCTTCGATTGTATTTCAAGCAAATGATTGGAAAATAAGATAAAATAAAACAGAACAAAGAATTAAGCCGGCGTTTTCTTTTCCTAAACTGAAATCAGAGCGTTGATGGGGAAAAAGATTAAAAGAAAATGGAGTAAAAAGACATTGAAGAGCAATCAGTGCAGAAAAGGGAATAGAAATTTAAGATAGAACACGGATAAACTTGATGAACCCAATTTAAAAGTGAGGCGAAAAAGGAGTTCAAAAACAAAAGACTGTATAAAAACCGAAGTTCACGTAAAGTCTAAAATGAATCAAAATGTGTGCAAGAGAATTCGATGTAAAAAGCAACAGGCTAAGAAACAAGATGACAATATTAATGATATATAAACGCCGCTTTTTAGTGGCCACGCGTGTTTGGTTATATTTTCTATGTTTCCATATATATATATATAATACGATACAATTTCTCCAACTAGCACAATAAGGTTATTGGCCAAGATAGTAGAGTGTCGGACAGCAGTCCTTGGTTGGGGTTTTAGAATCCCACTAATTCTACCGCACTGATGAGTCGTAGAGACGGCGAAACACTTATCTGTTTGTGTGACTCTCTCTTTATTCTAACTATCATAATATATATATATATATATATATATATATATACTACAAGAATAGCCGTCTTACGACGGGTAAAATTTATTATCCGAACACAATTTTTGCAGAAACTTTATGCCCTTCTTAACATGAATGAAATAATGATATTATGTTACTAAACCTCATGTTTATCATCCCTATTTTAATTTTAATAAAAAACTCACTGTATAATTTTTTATTCTAGAAAATGTCTCAAATGTAAGGCTTAAGTTTAAAGAAGTAAAATTCAGGGAATCATGCTAAATTGTTTTTTTATAAATTACGCTCACTAAAATCTAAAAAAAATACCCAAAATACACTATAAGTTGGGAAATATTTTTAATTGGTGTCTTGAAAACTATTGCTAAGATTTTTTTAAATCGGAGATATCTCAATTTGTATAAAGAGTTTCCACACCCTTTTGCCCCTTTTCTATGGAATTAAATAAAACTAAATATAGCTTACATTACCGCTATTCATGCATAGCAGCTGTATTAAAAAATCCATAACTGTAAGTTAATTAGTTTAGGAGTAAATCCTATGCATATAAATATATAAACATGTACACATACGTACATTTTCACACACACATACACACACACATACACACACCCATATATATGTATATATATATATATATATATATATATATGAATGTATGTGTGTGCGTGTGTGTGTGCGCGTGTGTATGTGTGTGCGTATGTGTGGATGGTGTATTTTTTATATCTAGAATAATCCATTTTGATAAAATTGATGTGTATGTTCCATTGTTTTTGTTCCATATTTCCGCCAGTACTTATGATTAGATTCTTCAGCTGTTTGTCTTTATGGATGTTCATCTATTGTATTCTAGTATTTACTGGGTAGATTATTCACGAAATGTATTCATCAATTGCTTTTAGTTTTTGACTTGTATTATTTACCGAGTGTCTATAGTTACGCGAACGTGATAACGAGAAATACGCATTCCGAATTCCAAAAGATAATATTTTACTACTACTAATAATTCAGTGTTATTTACACGCCGGACGCTTAAAAAATATTTCTTAACTGGTTTTGTAATTACTCGTATTAATTATGAGGTGTCTAGTTTTTTATGTTGAATTAAGAAATTACGTCTTCAATCTAGTAATGACTGTTGCAACACAATTTATCACCGTGAATTAAATAAATGATTCAGGTCGAAATTCCGTACAGATTACAACTGTCGACATAAAGCTACTCGAGTTCAACAAGGCACCTCTGAAAAGGTTGAAGCTTACATCGGCCGAAATATTGTGAGAATAACCTCCGAGATGAGCACAGTAGTCCAGATAATGCAAATAATACAGATTATCAAACCTCATCTAAACATTCTCGAAAAAATGACTTATACCGTTTATGTTAAAGGTATGTTTAAAAAACGTTAATTAAATTGCGCTTTCTCTCTGTCTCTCTCTCTTTCTTTCTCTCGCTCTCTCGCTCTCTCCCCTCTCTCTCTCTCCCCCCCTCTCTCTCTCTCTCTCTCTCTCTCTCTCTCTCTCTCTCTCTCTCTCTCTAAACAGTGTTTCTTTAAAGATTCGTTGATTGCCAGACTCGTTATAGCGTGACTGTCATTAATGGGAATTAAAGCAGCAACGTTATTCTAAATTATGGCAAGATAATTCTATCGACTGTAATGAGGTCATAAAACATAAAGGAAGTGTGTTTTAATTAGATTTTCCTATTTCATAGTACAATTACAATGCTCAAGCAATACGTTAAAAAAATTAACTATAAATAGACATTTTAGTAGACATTTAATATTATGGAATTCCATCTCGCTTTGGATACAATTTATTCTATTATGTATACATAATGACCACTAAGTGTTACATTATTTTCAATTGTGGAAAAGTATTGCATGACGTGTTTTTGCAGAATGTGATATTTCATCGTCACAACGATAGTGCTGATCAAATACGACTTAAAGTAAAAATATTGCAAGTGGTAGAACCACTAATGTGTTGTGCGAGATAAGCGTTTTAGTCGGAGACACGATAGGTTAGAATTGGACATCTAGTTATATATTTATCAACATTTAGCGAAGCATGAGAATGACTTTAAACCGGAATATATATCATTTTATTGTGTTATTTTTTTTCTTGCACGATGTTTGTGCTGCTAACATGCATTGGATAAGTTGAAACTTTTCTTTAGTAAGCTAGTTTGAATGACGCGTCACCTAAACACCGAAAGGAGTGATATAATCTGTAGTAATCATGATCCGTCTCAAATATGAGGAGCAGGCATTGTTATATAAAACATGTGCTTGCTAAATTAATTAAACCGAAATTTCGGCCCATTTCTCGCATTGACTGTTAAGTGAAAACACCATATTTCAAGTTTATTCAAATTTATACTATAGATTACCAGTTATGCATATTTGATAACAGTCGCAATGTTAACTGATTTTTTAAAAACGTATTTCACCCCAAACAAGACATGCCGCCACTGCAGACGTAAGGAGTTACTGAGAATTAGGATGTAGGTTTTCGGTATCATCCTAAGTTGGAAGCTGTGTAGTGAGATGTCTATTTACATTAGTTTAAAACCTCTCCATGACAGTACATTCGGGGAAACAGGGAGCATGGAGAGAGTTTCGGAGGCCAACAGCACGTGGAAAGAAGCTATTGGAGTATACGGCTATCCGGCATCTGGGGACCTCCACAGTGAATGGATAGGATTTTGATGATTCACGAGTAAGTCTAGTGTATCTACGTCGAAGTGGCACCAGAGCAGACAGTTCATCGGAGCACAATCCATTGAAGTATTTGTAAAACAAGAACAAGGATGAAACATTGCGGCGATGGGACAGTTGCTGGAGCTTGGTGGATAGTGAGGAACCTATGAAGTTGGCGACTCTTTATTTGGACCTTGTCTAAATGTGATAAAATAGTGGATAATGCACCAGCCCATATGTAGCAACAATACTCCATGCATGGGCGGATGGTGGCTGTGTAGAGATACAGTATAATGTCAGGTATGAGGAATTTACTAGTACCGTAGAGAAGGCCTCCCTTCTTTGCTGCAGCCTTTGCAATGTCTTTAATGTATTTGTTCCAATTCATGTTACCTCTGAAGGTTAGGCCGAGGAGTTTAAATATTGAACTCTCAGGTAAGGTGTTATTTGTCATGTTAATCGGTGGTTGAAGGGGTTTCTTGTAGTTGTTTAAGGAAAGGAGCTTTGTCTTTGCAGCATTAAAAGACACCAACCATTTATGACCCTAATCGACTACAGTCTGGAGGTCATTTTGTAGGGATTCAGCCATTGCCTAAGATGTAGTCGCGCCCGTTTTGCCCATATTACGAGATTAAAGCGTGGTGTCTTTAACAAATATAACTATTTTATACATATATCAGACTATTTGCATATTGGTTTTGAAAAATGACATTTTGTTCATTACCTATTATTTTTTATTGTTTTTTAATGAAATAATTTTATTGATTTTAATATAACAACTATTTATTATTCGCAATATTGTGTTATTTCTATTTCAAACGCTTAGCACTTGTCTTCAAATGTTTTGTTTTTACTTTGGAGAACTACACTTGATTTCACAAACAAGTTGGGATTTATGTATTAATTACAAGTGAAACAAAAATAAATTTCTTCTTTCTTTTCTTTCATTTCTGGTCACATTTTAAAGATTGATAAATTTGTATTGAAATTACCAAAATGTTAATGCTTATCTATCTATATGAATAAGTAAGACATGTTTTGTCTCATGTTTACTACAAAGTTATGAGTTAAATGTTTATCTTTTACAATGAATGTTTCATGTATTTCAAGTAGCGAACTTTGCGAAGCGATAGCGAGCCGACAAAAAAGAGCTACTTTGCCATAATTTTCAGAATGAAAATATTTTAAAGAAGCATAAATGGGTGTAAAGAGTATATCGAGTCAAACATTTTTGAAAACATTTATTCAAAAAAGATGGACCCCGTGGAAATTCCATCGAACTTTCTACATCAATATGTATAATTTACGTTTAATACTCCTTTTGAAATAAATATGTGTCAGGGGCAATACTATTAAAATGATTACACTTTCTTCTCCTGCAAAAATAATTGTCATTGTTGAATTAATGTTCTTTGAATAAATAACATATATGTTCTTCTATATTTATTTATTCAAAATATTTTTTATTACAAAACAATAAATATTCCATCTCATGTTGCTATAAAAGTAATTGTCAGCTCAATATTATTTAAATAAGAAAATTAATTTCACTCTTTGAAAGGTATTTATTCAAACTGTACTATTTTAGTAGACGAGAATACACACATTTATTTTGGAACAATTTATTTAAAAATATGTAAAGTCGGAATTTTTCACCGTAGCGAGATCAGATTAATCACCAATCAATATATTTGCTTTAAAATTGAAATGATGCTATCATTATGATAATCCTCAATCTATTATTGTGTTTCTATTGTGTCCCTTAAAATGTTCCACTAGTAATGTATTTATTTGAAAACAATAAATTACATATTCTAGAGATGTACCATAGTTTAATTGACACGAGTCGACGTTTACTGTTTAGAAAATGTATTTACAACCCATTTCAAATCCTCAGCGATTCACGAAAAAATGACAGTTCGAGAAAAAAGTAGCACACGATTTTACTATCTAGCGATTCCACTCAATGTTTGGGAAAGTACTGAGTTTAAAAGAGATTGTCTATATGTATCTATGATCATTGATTATTACTTAGTATTATTTAAATATAACTTAATTACTGATGATGGTGATTGAATGCTTATCTGTTTCCATATCATATTTGTATTTAAGGGTGATTGTGTGTAGTGTAATTTATTTACAGACCGGCGATTTGGTAAAATTCTGGTGTGGCCGACTGCTATTAATTTGCAGAATAATGTATTAACACTATTAAAATATTTATGTGTTATATATTTATATTTGTTGAGATGTGCTTATGTTTACTATGTAAAATATTAACAGTCGGCCACACCAGAATTAAAACTACTTGCCGGTGTATGAATAAATTACAAATACGAATGCGAAATATAAACAGAAAAACACATACAATCACCGTAATCAGCAGTTAAATTATATTTAAATAATACTAAGTATATACAGTATCTCTAAATTCGGTATTTTCCCCCAAAAAGAGAACTTGAGAGAAATAACCGGACGATAAAAGAGGTGATCGTCGACTTCTATTTTGTCAAACTGTCTTCATTCCGTGAATCGCTAAGGATGTGAAATGTGTTGTAAGGGACTTTTCTAAACAGTACAAGTCTACCAGTGACAATGAAACTGTGGTACGTCTCTGGAATTTTTAAGGTATAGTTTTTAAATAAGTTGTATTTAACCTCCTGTAATTATTACGATCGAACACTTTTATTGATTTCTTATTAACATAATTCGACGTACTATATATATATATATATATATATATATATATATATATAATATATATATATATATATATATATATATATATATATATATAATATTTATAAATAGATATAAAATTATTAATATCAACAGACGCTAGCGTTTCAAGCTTATTGCTCTAATCAGTGGAGGAAAGTAATAATTTCAGATGGTCGCAAGGCACGAACCTGGTTCACAGAGTCCGCCTAGAATCTGCAACCAGTCGCCATATCCACTCGGCCAACAGAAACTGTCAGGGAAATTAAGATCTATATGTACCTAGAAGCGGGCACATATAGAAGACTAGTCGGGAGTGTTCTACAAACTTATTCGGAACTTTGCATTAGAGCTTTTTGACAGTCTATTTTTAACTATATATATAACAGAAAATTAGATTACGAAATAGTTGATAAGTAGAAATGAGATCACAAACACATTAGTAAAGCTGAACAGAGACTGTTTGATTACTCGGTCAACCATATTCATTTGATAAAATTAGCTTTATTAAACAGAAACCAACAGTAAAGTATAAGAGATACACCAAAGGAGGGGTGGTATTTTAAGAGGGCGAGGAGGAAAATAGATTTTGTATGTAACAGGTTACGTACGTGAGTAGAGGAGAAGGTGGAAGTGGAAAGGAGAGAACGAATAGGAAGAAAGTAGTTTGGTGGGGCAGATGCATGAAGGAAAATTGATAGAGGGGTAATCCAAAGGTCGGAGGTCATTAGAAGTGTTACAAATAAATAAAAACGCGTAGTCAAACTGAAAATAAAAATTAAAACATATGAGGAAACAGAAATGAAAGTAAAAATAAAAATATGGAGATGTATTTTGCCTTATCTTTGTTCCAAATAACTGCCCTGGGAGACAGAAAAAGATCGATAACCAATATTTAATCATTTCTTTTAAAATAACATATTCACACGTTTAGTGCTCCCATCGAACTTCCGGCCTCGTTTAGTCACTCTCTATTTGAGGCATGTACCATCACATCTGTTTGAATCAGTTCTCACGACCTAGTAAAACTAACCTGGAGTTCACCGAGTTGAGCCTGACTGAAATTTTATTTCTTATTTGTTTTAACTGAACAATTGATATACTTGTGTGTTTCCTCGCCCAGTTTCGAACAATATTACATCCCCTATGACTGATTATTCCTAATTCCGCTATATATTCTTGGAACTTGCATCGTTTTTTCCTTCTTTTTTGCTGGTTTTTTTTCATGCGAACACTTGAATTCCTCGTATCTTGCACATTTTCTCATTATTCCCGATTCCTGCCAGCATTTACTAGAAATGTATTATTTCCTCTATAATAAAAAAGAAAATATCCTTTTCAACTCTTATTCTTCCTTTTTATTTTTTTAATATTTTACTGCACTTGTACTATTTCCATGTTATTAGCAATGTCAACGGGTACAAAAACAAAATATTCTCACGATCCCACTTTTATTTTCACACCAAATGCCCTAATCCGTACCAGGTGATCCTTCGTTATGTCGCAGGCGGCTAACATTAGGAAAGAAACATTTACTTTTACAATTTAAAAAAGAATCCTATTTTCTCACTGGATGATAGCAAAGTCATTTCAGATTTAAATGTGTGTGCATAATAATCACAATACGTCGTACTTAGCGTAAAATCTACTGCAGTTTCCTGGTATCACCGATTAATAGCGATTTATCTGAATGGTATTAATCGAAAAGCAAACACGAAATTTAACAGTATTTATGCACGTGACGGTGAATCAGCCCCGTTGCAATCCTCATGTTATCGCGTAAGTCGTGTTTTTTACAGTAATTATGCAACAAGGTGGGTTAATCATATATGTATTTCTTCTAAAAATGTAGGTTTACATAGAAAAGACAATATTTATTTTGATGTCTGAATTTAGCTATAACTACTGTTTTTTTAATTAATTTAATATTTTCCTCAAAAGATAATTTAAAGTTTTCAGCATTTATTGCAAGAAAGACCGCATTTTCATATTTCCCTATTTATATTAGAGTTCATATTCATCTATATTTGTTTATATACATGTAGATAATGTAGGCTAAACCACTCATTCCTCTATATAATTTTGTCATAATTATATATACACTTCAATATTATTTTCATAACCGCTGTGTATACTGTGTATGTATAAGCCGTGATATATTATCAATTATTATTAGTATAACTCTATCTCACAGAATATTGAGCCATTGTTTTTCAAAATCTGTTTTCCTAATTCAGTTATGTTCATTCATTTTCTTGCTATGTTTATATAAATTTAGGTATGTGTATATGTTTATATATTTCACTTATACACTAATTAAGCGATCATTATGAAGTTTTGAACACATCCGCTAGGCGTAATGAGGGCACTATTTAGTTCAATTTTGTTTAATGCAAAGAGGATGGAATGGAAGCCTTTCATGTTAATTCAGATACCTCCGATTTTTCTAACATGTTAATAATGTGTAGGTATCAAATAATAAATATCCATCAAATATCAGTGTTTTTAGTATTTTAAAGGGTTTACAAAGAAGATGATAGGGGTACACTCTGCCATTTAAAAAATTAAAATATATCAGTTTTGTATGAAATTTAATCAATAGTTATTATAACCCAACACATAAAGATTCCCCGGATTTTAATTTGCATTTTTGACCATTTCTAATTTCAAAATAATTTAATGACTGTTGATCATAATTGGAATAAGGATTCTAGATAATAGATGTAGTTCCATTATATATTAATTTAAATCTTCGTAAAGATACATAAAAGAAACGCAAAACAGTTCTGCTCGATGAATTAATTGTACATGTCCTGGGTAAAACAACTACTAGACATTTTTATTATTAACGGAAATAAATCAAACGTTTGTTATTATTCAAAATAGAATTAACGTTGATGGATTTCCCCGATTTGTAAAAAGTGTTATTGTTGTTGATTTTCCGACTGTGAAAAACCACCTCTTTGATAATTGCTTCAGTTTGAAAGGATTTTTTCTTTTCCGGACATAGCATAGAACAGATGACATGCAGTATCGCAACAAAAATAGGAATATCGGAATGCATGTGAAATTCACAGACAGCCGTTACGGCTGAGATTGAAGCTAATCTCATTCCTGAATTAGTTTCAATCTCCCGTACTAAGTTCCTTTGTCCATTTTCTCTGGACAAGGGTAACTATTTTAAATTCACTTTAAAACACACCCCTTTTATCGACTTTGCGAGAAAGCATCTATCCAAATACAAAGCATAAACATTGACTCAGTCTAGAAGTGTTTCTACTCAAATAGTATTTCTTCACCGAATTTCGCCTTCAATGTCTCTAGTAATACAAATAACTTACAGTTGTTGTTTTTTACAATAATACCCACACTTTAGCTTGGTTCGTGACTTTAACACCAGCCACATTCATTTGTTTTATTATAGCCTTAAAAAGTTTTAACTTTTCATCGATTTTCTCCTGAAAATGCGAACTATTTAAAATGTTTTAAACACTTCATAAGAAATATAGTTTTTGCGACTTCACAAGAAAACATTTATCCAAACGCAAAAAATAAACACATTATCAGCTTAGAAGGATCTCTCAAAGGATTAATTCTTCTTCGCATTTCGCCATTCAATGTCTTCATTAACGCAAATAACTCATTGTTTTTTTAACAATATTATCTAAACTTTTAAGTCTTTTATTTACGCTTTAAATTTATAATAAAGTATGTAATTAGCTAATTTTAAATAAGTTTCATATATATAAATGTTTCCTATTTCCAGGGCATTCTAACTTTTAAGGGAAGTTAACCAAAATGTTATTATCACTAACCATAAGTCCAAGATGCAAATGAACAAAACCACACATATCTGCCTAAAAGGTTAGACCTCCACCCTAAAAAATAAACGCAGCGGATTTACCTCCAATAGAAAAAATACGCAAAACTGGCCTGGAAATAGTGGAACATTATAAATTGAGTTTATTTACAAAGCTGATCCTTCATTTAAATTCTTAAATAATCGTTTTCTTCTTGTTTACCAAGTTTTTCATGGTGGTCACACGTAATCGCCTAATTTGGCTGGAGGGAGTAAGCGGAGAATGTATATCTACAATTATACCAAAATATTGTTTTTGTAAGTTTGTAAAACAATCGCTTACCGAGGAGTGTAACTTGATGTGTGTGAGCGTTGGTGACGTCTCTGAAAGTGTTGTTACGTTTTCGCACAGCACAACACCAGCTCCCAGGATCAAACGATCGTTACATTCCTTAATTTAATGAAAGGGGTTATACCCGTTTATAGTGTATTTTGTCTCGATACGCGTCGGCGTTAATAGGTGTTATTAGGTTGTCTTCATTAAATTTCTCATGATAATAAATCATCTTCTGGCTGGGATCCCACTGTGAAAATGAAGGCTTTGTAATGCAGGCACAAGACATTTTATGTATCAAAAATATTATTTATTTTTTCCAAGAAAACGTCTGGAGTCTGGCGAGCGACCGACACATCGCGCTACAAAAACCAAACTAATTTCAAACCCCACGCTGCAGACAAAGCGAGAGGGAGGAGAGACACAGAAATAGAAAGAGATAGAAGGGGAGAAAGTTATATATATATATATATATATATATATATATATATATATATATATATATATATATACATATATATATATATATATATATATATAAATATATATATATATATATATATATATAGAGAGAGAGAGAGAGAGCGAGAGAGAGAGAGAGAGAGAAACACAAATGCATGAAAAGAAATGGAGATACAGAGAATGTCACCGACGCTCTCAATTTCAACTTGTGACAACCGATTTTACCTTTAATTCCACCCTATGCACTTTTCAACCTTGGATTTAATAAACATTTCGTCTACCTTGTTGTTCAATTCTGATTGAGGGTAAACTTTTCACCATAGTGACATACTGGGTACGATATTTTGTCGATCTAGTGTGTCTCCTCGCGATGCCTATTCAAGCCAGGTAAAATGTCTTTTAAATGTAGGGAGCATTAGATCAACAATGGCATTTACTATTCTTGACATAACTTGGATAAATCAGTGTTCCGAAACTTTTGTATAGAGTAATCTAACCTTTCCATTTGATTACATTTTCAGCTTCTCATTTTTCTCTTTTTGAGTCCGATTCTTTCCAAGGAGAAAACACGAGAAATGTGCATCGGAAACAGAATTCTATTAGCCATATTACAAGAGCAGTTCGCTCTCCAAAGAGAACAATGGACGGCGTAAACTCACCGAATTATGTTGTCTTCAATAAACTATATAGTAAAAAAGATTTAACGAATAAATTGCGATGCTTAAAACGTAGACAACACGGCCCAATGTAAAATACTATTTTAATCACTCAAATTACTTACAGAGAAATAGTTTCTTCTCTGAATTTTTTATACTTTTTTTATGATTTTGAGAGAACCTTTTGACTGTCTAATTAGCATAATTATTTTTAAATCGTTCATAATTAACATTTAGTATTATTGATTTGGAATTGCATTTGCTTATGTTCGTTATTTTTATGTAATAGTTTCGTTCATACCAACAGTAATTAATTACACTTATTTAATAAATAAATCAGAAAATTACTAAAACACTTTCAGTTTAAACAACCAGCGCTCGTGCATAACCTTAAATGTCGAGCGAGAAATAAGCTTGCTTTCTCTCTGATCCATTTCGTCCCCCTTTTTTCAGTTGTTACATTTTCACTAACAAATGAATAAATAACTCAAATTAAGTTAACGCCTCTATTATAAAGTTTAACAACACACTTATTGTTTAATGTTAAGAAATACATTATAACTATTCTGATTGACAAATTAAAAAAAATAGTTGAGTATTTATTTGCTCCTATCCAGGAGTTAACCACAAGGCCAGTTTTATCTTACTCCCACAAGTAAGATATGACCCAAGGTCGGTTCGGCAACGTAGGGGTTTGAAAAGCCAGCGCCCGAGAGGTGAGCACTCTGTCCATTAAAAATTGCCTGGGCAGCCCCGTCGGCATTCCCCGGTAGGGGCGCCTCAGGCAGTAAACAATAAACTTACTCCTCCTCAAAGAGGAAGCCTTGGAGGGTGGACCTCCTAGAACTGCACAGGACAGACCCATAGCCCGGCGTAAATCAAGCTCCGAAGGCCAAGACAATACCAGTCTATGGGGTGCAGTATCCATCGGAACAGATACTACACTTTGATCTTAGCGAAGAACATTAAAAAAGAATAGTTGAGTAGCACTGCCTGAATTACGAAAAATATTGATTTGTATTTTGGCACGAATACCTGTTTTAGGCGATCATGTGTTAACATCCTGAAAAACTTCACGGACAGATTAAATGAGAAAAAAAGTATAATTTTGGAATTTAAAGTGGGGATCATTTTTGTATATAAATTTAATGTAAAATGATCCTTACTTTCTGGGCCAGTTTTAGGGCGGTTAACTTAAATATTTTCATTCTATGAAAGTTAAATCCGCTGCGTTTGTTGTGGAGGGAGCTACATTTTTAGGCGATAGCATGTGATTTCATGACCTTCATACTCGGACTAAAGTTTAGTAGTAAAAACTTTTACTATGTTCCCTAAAATGATATAATGGCTCGGAAATTGGGATCATGCTACGTTTGATATATATATATATATATATATATATATATATATATATATATATATATATACAGGGTGACCCCCAAAAAACGGCCCCCAAATCTAATTAGGCCTCGTTTCTTAGTTTTTCGTCCGAATGAAATGAGTTTTGGGGCATAACTAGTGTATTATATTCACAACATCATATCAAAACACTAGTGTATTTGCCCTTTTTTTCTCCGTTCTACAACATGTGTTCTAGATGGACTCCTTTTAGCTCCGTGCATTGCTTGAGGCGCAGAACGAAGTTGTCCATGACGTTCTTACAGACTGAATTGGGAATGGCTCTCATCTCCTCCCTGATGGCTTCCTTGAGTTCCGTGATGGTTTTGGGGTTTCCCTGCGTACACTCTGTCCTTAAGATAGCCAAAAAGGAAATAATCTGGGGGCTTAGGTCCGGTCTATGGGGTGGCCACTCAAAATTAGTCTCCAGACTGATCACTCGGCCTCCGAAGTTCTCTTTCAGCCAATCCCGGGACAGGTTTGAGGTGTGAGAACTTGCTCCGTCTTGCTGGAACCAGAATTTGCTCATGAGCGACGGGTAGAGGGTCTGGAGCTCACTCTTGAAAGTTTTGAGGACCTCCACATGCCGCTCCTTGGTGACTGTCACTGCTGCGCCAGATTCTTTGATGAAGATTGGTTCGATGATGCCTCTGACCGAGATTGCAGCCCACACCGTGCAATTAGGAGAGTGCAGGGGCTTGGTGGCTACTTCATTGGGTCTGTAGGACCCCCAGAAGACATTTGTCTTGAAGTTCGCCTTTCCGTCAAGATAGAAGTGGGCTTCATCTGAGGTCCAAATGAGGTTAAGGACACCTGGTGTCTCCTCGATCTTATCGATCATCTTGACTGCCATAGCGCTCCTCTGCTTCTTGTCTGAGGCTGTAAGGGTCTGCAGTGTCTGTATTCTGTATGGGTAAGCCCTGATATCGTTCACCAGCACTCTCCTGCAAGTCTCACGGGAGATACCAAGGGACTGACTTCGCTTACGCACAGAGCTTTTCGGACTCTCCTGGAGAGACTCTCTCACATTTTCGACCAGCTCGGCTGTCCGCTTCTTGGGACGTGCCGAGTGGCTTGGACGGTTCTCACTGGCAGCATTGAAGTTCTCCACGGTCCCATACTTTTCGAAGTGGTCCACCCAGTTCTGAATTCTGCTTTGGGGTGGAGCCTTTTCACATCCGAACAGATGCATGAAACCGTCCTGGGTTTTCTTAAACGAGCCTGTCTTGTAGTAAAATTTAACACAGTGTATTATTTGTCCCAGTTCCCACTGAGGTCTAAGTGTACTCACGGTCGTTAATTTTCCATGTCCTGTAAAATAAGGGTAATCGGTGAATAAATAAAGGAGATATCACATAAAGTGTACACGGGGCCCGTTTTTTTTTAGTCACCCTGTATAAACAATATACAAACGCAATGCCACTGATTGCTGCTGATTTGAAATTTATGTTTTTTTGGTCGATGAAAAAACTTTTCCAGTTTTTTGACACATTCAGTTCTATGTACCTCCCTCAGCTACTCTCCGTCTGGACCGCTAATGACTTCTTTCTTTATTTCTATCTATCTATCTATCTATCTATCTATCCTTTTTAATTCTACCTCTTCTTTTCTACTATATTTTATATTTTATATTTTACATTTTATATTTTATATTAATATTTTTTATTATTTTTTGTTTTTTTGTATTTTGTTTGTGGACTTTTGATATGATAATAATTTTATTCTTAACGGTCCCAACCACGTGACTCCCTAAATTTTAAAATTTAAATTTCTTTTCTTTTTCTTTTTCTTTTTCTTTCTTTCTACATTTTATTCTTCCCAAATATGATCTATTGTTAAGATCGGATTATTACTCTACCTGATGAAATCTCAGTTGGTAATAGCTGTTGATCGATAACATCGACATGCCAGTGTCGCAGATTTTGTACATGTCTGTGTAAATAAAAATAATTATATATATATATGTATGTATATATATATATATATATATATATATATATATATATATATATATATATAAAGTAAAATATAGTAACACGAAATTAAATAATGATCGATGCAATAATTTATTTTAACCATGTAGTATTGTCAAGCATCCAAGCGAGATGACTACATTTTGTAAAATGAGAAAATAGAAATTCACACTCGACAATTTAATCTTTAATTTTAGAGGGGGATTACATGATTTATGACAGAAGGCAATTTAGAGAGGAAAGAAATGGTCATATATATATAGATATATATAGAGAGAGGGGGACATTGTAATGAAGCAGAGAGGGTATTTAATGTTTCTCAAGAAACCAGGTCCGCGTGTCCTGATGTCACCAACCTCAAAATGTCTGTTGTCTGTTTTAAATCTTCCTTTTTCTTATGTCTCTCTCTACCCCGAGATGTTATCTTGGTGGCCTGACAGTGAACGTTGACTTCCAGATTTCAGAGGCGGTTTTTAGGTTGGTGACATCTAGACACGCTGACCTGGTTTCCTGAAAGACATTGAATACCCTCCCTGCTTCTTTACAATTTCCCCCTCTCTCTATATATATATGATCCTTTTTTCTCTATCTATGTTGCCTTCCGTCATAAATCATGTACTCCCCCTCTAAAATTATAGATTAAATATGCTTTAAATTTCCCCCTCTCCCTAAATATGCATTAGATATGTTCTCTCTCTCTCTCTCTCTCTCTCTCTCTATATATATATATATATATATATATATATATATATATATATATATATATATATACATATATATATATATATATATATATTGTTGAGTGTGAATTTCTCTTTTCTCATTTTCAAAAATGAAGTCATCTCACTTGGATGCTTGACAATACCACAAGGTTGAAATAAATGATTGCATTTATGATTATGTCATTTTGTGTTACTATATTTAAGTTTACTGTTGCTCTGTGTATTATATTGAGCTCTCATACCCGGATTTCCTCCTGGAATTTATTTCATTATTACACACTATATATATATATATATATATATATATATATATATATATATATATATATATATATATATATATATATATATAAATATATATATATATATATATATGCAACTGATCCCTCACAACATTATAAAATATCTGTTTTTATCTCCGTTTTTCACAAAAAGTCAGAATGTCATTTTTTCGAGAAGGGAGGATAAAAGAGGTTATTAATCTGCAAATTTACCCATATTGAATTTTTAAAAATCCTATACGATTGTTTTACTTTACGTCCCTTTTTATTTTTATTTTAAGAAATTGATTGTAGTTAGGTTTACTTTTCCCGTAAAAATTGAATAAACAACTTTAAAATTATCTAAATAATTAAATACCTTTTTTTTATGGTATAAATAAAAATATTAAAATTTTGGATATAATTGTAGATGAACATCCATCTCTCGATAAAATGCGATTCTACGTTTTTAGGTAAGACCATAAAAACTGGCGGAAAACAATATTGCAGAATTTAGCCTGAGGGATTAGTTTCACAAATAAATTTAATGTTAAATGATCCTTCATTTTCGAGCAGTTTTTTTGTTTTTTAAAATTTTTATTATTATTATTATTATTATTATTATTATTATTATTATTATTATTATTATTATTATTATTATTATTATTATTATTATTTTTATTATTATTATTATTGTTGTTGCTGTTGCTGTTGCTGTTGCTGTTGTTGTTGTTGTTGTTGCTGTTGTTGTTGCTGTTGCTGTTGCTGTTGCTGTTGCTGTTGTTGTTGTTGTTGTTGCCGTTGTCGTTGTCGTCGTTATTATCATTATCATTATCATTATCATTATCATTATTATTATTATTATTATTATAAATTTTTATTATTATTATTATTATTTTTATTACTACTACTACTACTACTACTACTACTATTATTATTATTATTATTATTATTATTGTCGTCGTCGTCATCATCATCATCATCATCATCATCATCATCATCATCCTCATCATCATCATCATCATCATCATTATTATTATTATTATTATTATTATTCTATTATAATGTCAGATGACCAGTTTTTCCATTGGAGATGAATCCTGTACGTTATTGTTTTCGGGAAATGCGCGTGGTTGTAAAACCTTGCGAGTCGAACTTGGGATTAGTGTTACAAACTATATCAGTTATCTGCCCTAATAATTTAGAATTACCATAAAAAGAAGTATCTCATTTTTAGAAGGTGTAATTTAGCTGAGTATTTTATCTACACATTCATCAATGTTTATTGTTAACATTTTTAAGATCTTTGAGTGAAATATTTTTTTTTATTTACAGCCTCCCATTCTATTTAATTGCTTTTGCTAGTATATATATATATATATATATATATATATATATATATATATATATATATATATAAATAACTAAAAGGGAGATAACGATGTACGAATGACAAATCTATTTCAACTTCGATTGTTCAATGCAAGGTGTACTCGATAAAAGCATGTTTATTTTCTTTCCTTAAGCAAAGGCTTATATATATATATGTATATGTAGAAGGATGAAAAGGAATTAGAAAAGCAAAAGTCGATTTTTTTTTCTATTCAGTTGATCAGAGCAAAGTATATTCCGCAAAAAGGCAATTTATTCAATTAAAATTTTTCCTTAAGCCAGGCTTTTCATATATATATATATATATATATATATATATATATATATATATATATATATATATATATATATATATATTATGGCTCTGTTTAGGGTCTAGAATGAGCACATCGACACGGGGTTTAAGTAAAACAAATATATTGGAGAAAAGTTTATACAACAGAGGAATAAGATAAGTTGTACGCCAGTACCGACTGCCAGTATTGACTGGGGTTGAACTCAAAACGCTGGGAAGCCTATGCCTCCCACCCCTTTTTGGAATGGAGGAGTCCAAGATGTTAGTTATAGGTACGTCACCATAACAATATATAGGTAATGCTGCTATTTGGTGGACATCCATGCTGTCGTAAGTAATATGTTGACACCTACGACGCTGCAAACAGAAACACCCCTAAATATCCGAATAGGATTCGATCCTGTCCCAGCTAAGATTGGCTATATAAATCCTGTGTTAATTTGATCGAGTACCAGACCTTACGATTAATCGTTTTTGACAGTTATTGCTGGACACATTTAATTACGAATTTTCCATTGTTTCATCGCTGACAGAAATGTGAGGAGATATAGTTTTATAATTTACGTCGGTCTGTCATGAATAAGTTTGAACTAGTATTTATGTCGGTTCGTCACGCTTCGATTTTCATAGAATTCACATGGGTCTATCACAGTTACATTTGAAATAACATTGTTGTAGATCTATCATGTTTAAGTTTTAAATTACGTTTTTGGTATGTAAGCTGTAAGTTTGAAATGTCATTTTAATGGGGCTTTCACGTTTACGTTTGAAATATTATTTTCGTCTGTCTGTCGATGGTAATGTCTAAAATCGCATTTTTATCACTGAACGTGCAGATTTAATACACGCATCTTAGAAATCTATCTTTTCTTTTTATGTGAATATTTTATTAACTTGTGTCTATAAGATCTTCTCGTTATTCGTGATTTCTGCATCTAGTAATAGGCAATTTGTGATTACCCCTATGACCAAGCGAAAACGGTTAATACTCCCTTCACATATTCATTCTCCTTTCTCCATTCGTCGCGGTTTGTTACTGCACCCTTTTTTTTGCGTGCATATTGGTTGGCAATATCTTCGCGTACAAGAACGGTCTCTTCACCGAAATGAACTCTTATTTCGCCACTCAGATTGCCAACGCCGTCGCTCGATTATTTTTCACCTTCAACTCTTTCTTTTTTTTTAAATTTGCTTTTTGTTTCTATCCCGTTTGCCCGCGCACATCACATCGTTTTCCGAAACCCTGTAATCTTCGACCGCATTTCCTCAATTGTGTCCTTCATTATCGCTCCATCATGAAATTTGACGCAGTCACTTCGTGCATCTAGCGTGCCTAACGAAGAGGATGAAACAATCTATTCCAATAGCCTAACACTAATACGGTGAGTGTACCGTAAAAGAATGACGGCATAGTCTGTGTATTCTCCCCAACGTACCTACACTTTTTCTTTAATCAAAGTCACTAGGAAAAAAACAGTCGCCGTCTTTTTTTACATACAATACTAATGCTTCAAATTAGCTGCTTCTAATGTTTGTTATAATGTTGCTTGCCGAACAGAAACGAACGGAATTTGAGAAGATATAGTTTCTATTATTTCATGTATTGTTAAAATAATCAATACTTTATAAATATGGTTGAAAATGAGGAGTGATTAAATACATTTTTTGTTCGCTGTATCAACCGTTTTTGTCTTTCTATATCTCTCTTTTTCTGTATAGGTCAAGTTATATTAATAGTGAAGTAGTATTCCCTATTGTTTATAATGGATTATTAGACTCTTTATTTCTATATTTAGTTTTATAGTGTGGTTTATTACGTTTGACTCTGAGTAAGCATTCACATCGAAGGAGAGATGGAGAGGGTGAGGGAGAGAGAGTGTGAGATGAGGAGGAAGAGACTGTATAAAATAAGAGCAAGGGGTCAACCAACATACACTGTGAGATGGAAGGTGCAGTTGAGAGAAATGTAGTAAGAATTGGGTGACTACGTAGGTTTATTGACAATTACGGTTAATAAAAGATATTAACCACATCAACATTAAGAAAGATTTTTTCCATCATAAATGTCACATATATATTTAAAAAAAGGATTTATCCTACACAAAAATGTACATCTTGCAAACATTTTGAGACAGTTTCCTTTCATGATTTTTTCGTTCCAACTTGCCTACAACATTTATGATTACATTTATTCGGAAAAAAAAAATGTCATCTTTATATAACAAACAATACGAATACTTCAGTCATGTGCTGATAATTGATGCTAGATAACATCCTCCCAGGATTACCTTTTTGTTTTTTTAGGGGGTGGAGGTCGTGTACTCTCTATTCTGTGTCATGATTTCATGCTATCATGCATTAACACCTACTTTTTTAGGGGGGGGGGGTCGTCGTCATGATATAAATCTCACATTCATAAACTCCTTCCTGGGGTCAGTGCATGTAGTTTGTTCATCATATAATGCTCTCGGAATAAATACACGTCCTTTAAGGTTTTCGATTTACAAAACCTTTATAAATTACAAGAAAAAAATAGATTCATATTTTTTTAAATCGTCCATCATAATAAAAGCAAAACAATCCATAAACTTACCATTTTAATTTTCTCAGGAATGTATAATTCTTTTATTTGACCAACTGACTTTTCTCTATTGGCGTTTGTCAAGACAACGAATAGAAAAAAAAGAATGCTCCAAAAACAAATAGTCAACAAATAACTTTTACGAAAGGCATAAAAGTAACTTTTCTACTTAATTGCGTAATATTTCGGTGTTTAAAAGTAGTTAAAAGCATTTATTAAAAAAAGTTCAATTAAAAAGTTCGATCAAATGAATGACATCAGACTGAAAACTGCCTCATTTCCCCGACCGTCTACGAAGTATCATACTTTTTTAGTATTTTTCTCTTTTAAATTTGGTAGAAAAGTAAATTTGAAAGCGTGTAGAAGACTGTGTTTAAAAACACAAACGTTGGGGGCATCCGCTTACAAAATCTTGCAAATGGAAGTGTTACGCGATCGGATTTGGACGCACTCAAAACGCTTTTAAATACTTTAAAACACGAAAAATAAGCAAGTAGGTAAAAAGTAATATGTTTGCCTTTGGTCACAGTTATTGACTATTTGTTTGTTTACCCCTTTTTTCTGCTGCTTATTATTTACCATCACCCAGAACTTTCCGTTGATTCCTTTCATTATGGGCAAGTCATGTTATACTTAAACTCAACCAAAACTCAACATTAGAATATATCAAATAACACCATGACAATAGACTTTTTGTCATTTTCTTCTAAATTATCAACATGTAAAACGAACATTGTTTTTTTATTTGTCTGTAGATAAGGCTGCAGCTAGATTAATTGCTTCCCGGAGCGTGAGTAATGTTTGCTAGTATATATATATATATATATATATATATATATATATATATATATATATATATATATATATTAGTACTTCATGTATCCACATAAAATATTATAAGGAGATATAATTTTTTATGCGTCCGTTTTCAGTATACGCTCGATACGTAAGTAGAGCTAGGTAGTAAGCAATGAAAATGTATATGCTAATCAAGCTACACAGAGGCTCCCGTGTTTCATCCTCGGGGGGAATCGTCAGGCCAAATGCATGGAGTTATGCTTGGTTTAACAGTATAGAAAATAAGAAAAATTGTACCTTCTTATAATTCGACATAGTGGACTTCTACCCATCCATATCAGAACAACTCTTCAATATCGCCCTAGAATTCGCCGAGATATATACCGATATATCCAAGGATGAAATTCACATCATTAAAAAATGTAGAAGATCAGTTTTAATCAACAACGAGGACCAATGGATTAAAACTAATATGACAAACTCCTTTGATTTGGCCATGGGTGCCCTTGACTCTGCGGAGGCATCTGATCTTGTGGGGTTATTCATTTTATATACACTCACAAATATATTCGATAATACGAATATCGGCCTTTATAGAGATGATGGATTAGCGATAATAAGTGACTCTAACAAAGTCAAGGGTGAAAACTTCAAGAAAATTATACATATGGAAATGAAAAAACTAGGCCTAAAAGTAGAAGTAATGGCTAACATAAAAACAACGAACTTTCTAGACGTCACATTAAACTTAAGTAAAAACACCTACGAACCATACCTAAAAGATAACGCCAACCCAATATACGTACACCCAAAGTCTAATCACCACCCATCAATCATAAAACATATCCCGAATTCGATCGAAAGTAGGCTTATTAACAATTCTAGCAACGAAAGCGTTTTTAAAAAATGAATCAACATTTACAATACAGCTCTAAAAAATAGTGGTTACCATGATACCGAAATTAAATATAAAAAACAGGACACCAATAATTACAACAAAATTAAAAATAAAAACAAAAGAAAACGAAATATAATCTACTATACCCCTCCCTATAACCAGATGCTAAAAACTAAACTAGGCAAAAAATTCCTAAATCTGATTGAAAAAAAACTTCTCCGTAACCAACCCTCTACATAAAATATTCAATAAAAATAATCTAAAACTATCCTACAGCTGCTGTGAAAACCTAGAAATGATAATTAAGGCACACAACAACAAAATACTAAAATACAACAACAGAGAAGAGAAAAATAAACAAAGTGGAAAATATAACAAAAATAACACTACGAAGAACAAAAATATAAACAATACTAATAGAAATAAACAAAACACTAATAATAACCACCCGAAT
Source organism: Sepiola atlantica (assembly GCA_963556195.1). Classification (NCBI taxonomy): domain Eukaryota; kingdom Metazoa; phylum Mollusca; class Cephalopoda; order Sepiida; family Sepiolidae; genus Sepiola; species Sepiola atlantica. Next base: position 58,592,105 of record OY744526.1, on the reverse strand, counting down.
AGAAACGAAAAAGTTAGCAATAAAGAGAAAAGATGTAACTGCCTAAATCGTAAATTGTGTCCACTACAAAATAAATGCCTAACTGAAAGTGTTGTATACCAGGCAACGATATTTGCCAACGAAAGACCAAATAACAAGAAATACTACGTGGGTATGACATCCATAGACTTTAAGACCAGATACTATGATCACAAAAGCACATTTAAAAACAAAAAAACGTCGAACAAAAACAGCACTAGCTAACCATTATTGGGAGCTACAAAGAAAATGGACACTCACCAATAATTGAATGGAAAATACTAAGACAGGCCAGTACATGTAGAAATTTAGACGACACGTGTAGATTATGCCTGAATGAAAAATATGAAATCCTACATTTTAAAGATCCCCGAAACCTATTAAACTCTAGAAGTGAAATAGCAAACAGCTGTTTACACAGAAATAAATTTACCTTAGGATGATATATAATTAAAAAAAAAAATAAAATAAATTAAAAAATAAATAAATAAAAAAACTTAACAAGTTAAAATTTTAAATAGAAATACGAGAAACCACGTGTTAAAATAAATTCGCCCACTGTATTGACAAAACAAAGGAAACGGGATATAGGAAACTCCATTGTTAACAAAAAATAGGATAGGCATAGGAGCGTCACCAACAAAGCCTTTGTTCGCGGGAATCCCAACGATTGGCTGAAGGAAAAACAAAGAATCTGATTGGTTAACTAGCAAGCCATGTATATAAAAATACCTGACAAAAATAACTCCATGCATTTAGCCTTACGATTCCCCACGGGGATGAAACACGGGAGCCTCTGTGTAGCTTGATTGCCATATATATATTCATTGCTTACTATATATATATATATATATATATATATATATATATATATATATATATATAATAGTTATCCACGGACAGGGGGTTCCATTTTACTGCGGCTCTTAGCACAACTGACTATGACATGATTCGAATTATGGATAACAAGAACTTTAATCAAATTCGTTTACTATTACGTCACGAAGGTCCAGTCTCAAATTACCTGATTAGTTATGGCTTATAGATTTATCACATAATTTTGTTGTTGTTATTTTTAATGATTAATTGCTGTGTTTCAGCTAATGGTACTTACTGCTCCGTGATAAATTAGGAGTTTCTCATCTTCGATACAAATGTCGTCCAATCTTTGGATGGGCGTGTACATAAATATATATACATGATTATTATTTTTTTAGACTTCATAGATATCTACAGACACGCGTTTCGCTGTTACTGCGACTGATCGTTTATATATATATATATATATATATATATCATGATTTTTGGGGGAGTACTACATTTTATTATCGCAAGCATGAAGGGAAGACGAATTCTATCGTTCATGATTAAAAGTTAATCAAGAAAAAATGCCAGCCGACAGGTTTCGCCCTCTCTTTACAAAGGCTGTATCGGGGGATTTAAAAAAACGGAGGATTAAAAATAAAAAGGGGTGAAAAAATAGCGTAATATTATATGTACAATGAAGGATGAATAATTATATATATATATATATATATATAAGGTTAATACAACAAAAGATATAAGAGGCAAATTATATCTTTAATTAGTGAACATCCAGATGAAAATAAAGCTCAATATACTGAATAGAGCATTAATAGCAATGGATAAAGTGAGAGAATAGAATAAGGTTCGAATCAAATATTATTATAGTTCAATGTTCAAGCAAAGTTCTTTAAAGTCCTTAACTCATGAGTTTCCAAAGAAAATCTTCTCCTCAGAGGTCCATTACCGCAATGACATTACTGCAGGTAATACAAAATAAACCTTTAAAATATATAAAAAATATATATAAAAAATACATAAAGGTATATTAAACATCAAATATATCGGCCCAAAACATACTTTTTTGTAAACCTATACAGTTCATCCACGTCAACAAGTTTATAATAGCTGCAGGCAAGACATCAAAGAAGTTGATCAAGTAATAATCCCAATGGTGAGTAGTGGTCCAAAAATGCAAAAAGTTATTCAGGCGAGAAATTCGTTTGCTATCGTTTGCTTGAACATTGAACTGTAACAAAATTTGATTCGCACCTTATTCTATTCTTTCACTTTATATATTGCTATATATATATATTTATATATATATATACATATACATATATATATATATATATATATATATATATATATATATATATATATATATATATATATATATATTATTAAAAATAACCGACAATTTTTGTCTGGCTATTTTAGTGTTGATCCCTTCAATTTTCCGGATTAAAATCTTAATCTCGGAAGGAAATTGGCTGATGAAACTACCATAGTGTAAATGTTGGTCCAGAGTACTAAAATAGCCAGACAAAAATTGTCGGTTATTTTTAATAATACGTGTCTTAAAGAAAAAATGCTGCCTCGATACACATATATATATATATATATATTGGTCTTCTATATACTTTTGTCTCTTTTCTGTTAATATATCGGCACAATTATTTTACAGTTACAATGCTGATTGGATACTTTATTGATTTTATTGTTGATAGATTTCTAACTGATTATTTTTAATTGACTATATGATGTTTCTAATAGGTTTCACAGTTTATATGATGTTTCGAATAGGTTTGAGAGTAATATTTTGCTCTGGAGGTATTAATCTATACTTGTCATAAAATCTCAGCATGCTAAGTAAGATAATTCTACAAAAATTAAATTTGACACTGACTACAGTTGTATTTTTCTTTAAACAGATTACGCGAAGAGTGTTACATTATGAGGGGCTGTATATTCTGAAAACGTGTAAAGTTAGCTAGTATGGATTATGAACTGGGTGAAAGAAATAGGATGAAGTGCAAAATAGGTGCATATGTGAATTGGAACTAACAGACATGTCTCACGGTGATTCATTCTGGGAATCATAACATACTGGACGTGACCTGACAGAGATGAAACACTCGGATAAAAAAGGTTAAACAAAAAGTGATATTGAGTACTGTTATGACATTGGTTGAAGGGTCAAAGGGCTCTGACGTCACAGATCCTTGGTGAGAAATTAGTTTTCTAAACAGTGCACCATGAAGGCGCGAGATGGACACACGTCGATTTACTAAGCTCTGCAATACGTAGAGTCCTGGTGACATCGCCAGATACGGGCTAAGACGCAGAGCAAGATCCCAACGGCGGGACAAGAATATAGCCGATTGCATCCGTCACATTCCACACACAGGATGAAAGTGAAAGAAGAGCATGCATGAAGGAACCGACGAGTGGAAATCTCTCCGATTGAAGTGTGAAATAAAAGAATAGAATCTCTCTCAAAAGTCTTGCCTTCGTGCGATTTTGGCTTCCGTGCATGAGAACAGAGTTTACTCACAAGACAGGTACGATCACGAGCCAGCTACGGAGATGAGTGTGCAAGCAAACCCACGACCAACAGTGAGGTAGAAATCTGTAAGGTAACTTTTAATATTGATTTAAAACGTAAGAACAATTTGAAACGTGTTAAGGACATTATAAGTTTAAAGCCAGTTTAAAGGCTTACAAACTATTGTTAAAATGTTAATTATTCTGCATGTAAATGAACGCTAAATTTACTAAGAGGCCCGGCCGACGTTTCTAACTTTCGCAGTGAGTTTCATGTTGTTACACTTTTTGGTGGTGCTCGAGAAACGTTAACCCGGGCCTGCGCAATTACGAATTATAAAAATATATAGAAAAAGAATTGTAAAGATCGTTTTAAAATATTATGATAGACATAAAAAAGGATTATGTCACAAGAGGACGTGTAAGAATATTTATTTCCGGAACATCCCTTGAATATTTGAAATTCTTTTGTAATATGTTTTTTTTTTATATATTAACGATTACGATATTAACAAGTAAAAAGCATAATTGATAACACAGTATTATTTAGCTTATATTAAGTGCATTATGGTTAGCATTGGGAATGTGGTTCGAAATATCGTTAAATCTCAGTATTGCCTGCTTGTATTTATATTCATGATTATTGTAACTTGTTTAATGTCGAATATCTCATATAGTATTAATGTCGTTAAAATATCGCGTCAAGTTGTCTGGTTTCTAAAATTTTAACGATTAACATTACAACGATGTTTCTCACTGTAGTAACACTTATCCTATTATTGTAGACACGCGTTCCAGCATGTTTCACTACATATCGGACATTAAGAATAAAACAGTCTCTCTGATAACACCAAAAGATCGCCAATCTTCGGCTACTCCGTAAGACTTTTACCATAAAAAAAAGAAGAAAAAAAAAACCGAAATATTGTCTGTATTACCATGAATAGTGTTTTATAAAACCGAAAATTTGGATTTAAAAAAATGATTTAATAAATATTTCATTTATTTGACAAAATCTCGCGTCAAGTTGTCTGGTTTCTAGAATTTCAAAGTGTATCATTTCAACGACGTTTCTTACTGTAGTAACACTTAGCTCATTACATATATGTATATATATTACGATAAGAGCACGAATACCGGATGCCACTTCAGTGCAAAATAAATTGATTATAAGATTGTGATAACAAATACAAATCTCTTGTTTAATCAAATGGAAAATATACCAAACAGCTGATTAGTTGTTTGGTTTATCGACATGTTAACCGTCATGTTAAGCCAACACCGTACATGTTGTGTATACAATTATATTGGTAGATTATTTGGTTTGTAAGCGTATAATTTGTACACGTGTGTAAACGATGGGGAGTTAACTGGCACTACTACTCCCCTTCAATAATATAAGTACTGAACGTACTCAATACAGAAGACTCATTTAAATTGGCTTTTCTAGCATGAGACGGTGACTTCACCCACATCGTTTTTTTCCCGCTCTTAACTTGAAGACCTGGTCTGAGGAAGTTGTTTATAATATATACGAAATAGCGTAACTTCATAGTTATGAAAATATCGGAATAAAGATAAATCTTTAGCTTATGAATAGAAATACGTGTTCTCTCTGTTCTCATCGTCACCGACAAACCTGCAATTTGGAATTTATTGCCTTTTGTCATAAACTCATGATATATGGAGTGAAAAACATGATATAAGAAAGAAGCAAAACATGCAATAATATTTAAAGGTAAATGTACATGAAGAATATATAAAAACCAGACCGAAGACGGGGACCGCCATTGTCGAAGACTCGTTTGAAACACGTGTAATACACTTATCATGTCAGAATAAAGAATGGCATCAAAAGAGATCGTAAACAACAAAATAAATTATGAATGGACGATTAGAAAGGAAATTAAAACGAGGCGAAGATAAAGAGAACGAAATAAACTATAAAAAAAGAAAAAAATGTCAGTAGAAAGATATAAGTAAAACAGTTAAAACGAAATATGTAGGTGTATATTGAAAGTATAAATAATATAAAAAGTATATATAAGTAAAGCTATTTAAAACGTATAAATAATGTGAAAAGTTAAACAATACTAAAAGAAAAACAAAATGGTCGAATAGTAAAAAGTAAACAATAAGAAAAAGAAAGTAAAAAAGTTACAAACATACCAGAAAAACAAGTACGCCTCAGTTGTCTCTCCCTGCGTTCACTACTATTTGAATAATATAAACTCACATCAGGAAAACATTTTTGGATTGGTAAGTAATGAATGTACCATTTGAATAGTTATTCTGTATATCAGTTTGCCAGCAATTTTTATCTGTTACATAAGGAGTACCGTGTTTCAAGGGACACATTTGAGTGATATTTTTAAAGATCAGAGGTGACCCCTGATGGAAATCGCGAAATACTATGATTTCCAGCCGGAAAACTACTGACCTTTATCTGGCAATACGTCAAGTACGAAAATACTTGTCTATGTCTAGCTGGGTGTAGCGAGACGAGCTTTCAGTCTATCTATATATCTATCTTTTTCTTTATCACGTAGACGAAAGCGACCGGTTCCTTTGACGTTTTCTATGGCATTTCTTCTCTTAATATATTTTTTTATATAAACATCGGCGTCCGAGTAAGTTTATCCACGAACAAGCAACGGGTGTATAAAGTGTTATACACGCATTCATAAGAAAAACCATAACATTCTGTCGCGTTCAATTTTTGAATAGCATTTGAGTATGTCACAATTCAATTTTAAATAGCAATTTCATGTATGAACACGCATATTGAATTAACACATGCTTATGTTTAATGCGTCCAGCGATATCGATCAAAGGTTCTGCCCGAATAGAACTGGTTTAAATCGTTTATATAAAGCAACAAGAAAGAAAATAATGTAAAATAGTGAAAATGCAAAAGTTGATAAAGAGTTTGGAAAGATTAAGACTGAAATAATTCTGCGAAAGCATGAACATAATAGCGAAATGTTATGTAAAATATACAAAAGGAGATAAAAGTTCCGGAATTGGAAAACACATAATGCAGATTAACTGGAAAAACAGGTGAGCGTCAACCTAGATCAAATATACACAATACGCCATCTGATCAAGTTATTTCAGAAAATATCATTAAAATTTGATCTAAATGCAGATAGAGTAATCAATACATAAATCTATCTAGCTGACATAATTTCAGTCGATAATATGCATTCTAATTCTTTAAGGATTTAATATGATACCATATGAAGGGTAACTGAATCTGTATACTTCTTTTCGTCGACAACAGGCATGTGTTGAAAATGTGTACGCATCAAACTCGATTCCAAGATCCATTTAAATCAGGAATCGTCACATCTGCCCATTAAGTATCGGCTCCTTTTTATCACGTTGCATATATGCATTCATAAACAAAGTGTATTTTCTGTTTAAAAAATAAAGAGGCAACACTCACTTATCCTAAACCTTTTTCATAAGTAATCAAACTTTGTTCATTCCATTGGTCAATTTCAATCCTTTCATATTACTCTTTATCATTAAATATAAACTCCATTAATCTCATTAAACTCTGTCGTCGAGTATATGTTTGCATAGATAAGTGGCGACTAATTAGTAATAAAAATAAACAAAAACAATTATACACTTCATTTCCAGAATTTTAAATTGGGTTCATGACGAACCAAGACGTGAAGGTATTGGCACATTTCCCGAACCGTTATTTTCTAATACAGAGGAAAACAACGCGAATAAAACTAGCAATAATATTGTACTATGTAACAAATTCAAGTTAAAATGCATTCAACATTACTTTCTTATTTAAAGAGTGCGCAACTATAGCTGGACTACTTAAAACAAGTAATGAGTTATTTTTTAATAATATATACTAATGTGTTAACGTTTATCATTCCCCAAAGTTAACTCGAAGATAAGTGTTAATAACATTGTCAATAGTAAGATGAGAGGATATGAGTCAACTTGTAAGAATTTTCTCATTTAAGAACGCTACTCAACAGGAATTTGTTAACATTGGATTTGAAAACAAGCATATTATAGTTAGCTTATAGTATCATCGTGGTATTACATGCTACAGTTGTGACGTTCTTAGATTGACACTTTTTCAATGGATATTCGGTTATGATTTTGGTACACAAAAGAAAGTGACATTCTTTATAAAAGTGGGGTAATTAGTGGAGTATTTTCTCTGAATGTTTTATTATAAGGATCGAACGAGAATTAGAGCTCAGTCAAACACATACCATGGAAATAACGACAGAGTAGAGAAAGACTAGCAACGTATTTTCCGTGAACAAGGGGGTTGCAAGGAAGAGAAAAAATCAGCCGTATGAGTTTTCGAAGTCGTTTTAGTACACTGTCATGACGGAGGGTGTTATTATAAGAAATTATCCTGGATTGTAACGATTATTTTGTCGTTTGTTGAAGTTAGTAAGATGTAGAAATAACACATATCGAAAAAAAGCAAACACGAATAAGATAAATGTATAACATATGTATGAAATACATTCTAGTAATCTATTGTATAACTAATTGGATTTTGCGCCTTGATAAAAAAACTTACTTTGAAATATGTCATTTAACGTCGGTTTAAACAACTCTCTTAAATACGTTAGATAAACATGAAGTGAAAATCCATGAACGCTGACTAGTTCGCGATCAGATTCAAAGGAGTGGGCGTCGTTTTCCGGCATCTTCTCCCGTCAAACAGCGTACAAAATTTGACCGACAATTAATTTTTGAATCCAGTCCGCTAAAATTGAGTGTCTTGTGATTGGTCAAAGAAAAATGCCTTGGTTACTTCAATTAGAATATTTGGGAACTCAAGCGTACTAATTCATCGCCATGATGAACAGATAGAGATAATTATATGAATGTAAGAGGTGAGTAAACCCTTTTTGATAATAAGTAAAAAAAAAATGAAAATGAAATAAAATTAAAGAACATAAAATAAATGAATAAACAACAAAAGCTATTTTTTTTTAATACCCAATTTAATTTGTGTGTTTATTCAATATAATTCTATTTCAAACTTCAACCTCATAGGCTAACAAACATGCTAGTTCAAACTGAAACGTGAAAGGCCAGAAAAATTCGATTTCAAAATAAAGCGTAACATTCTAACGACAATACATATTTGTAACTTAATGCCACAGACACACCAAGGATGATGATATTTTACACCTACTAAAGGCAAGCCAATAAAGATTGCTATTTCAAACATTACGCTGTTTGAAACTTTATTGTGATAGACAGACTGTGCAACGGAAATAGGATTGTTTATTCTTTTGTGGACGCATCTTAAAAAGATCCGTTCATTTGATTCTCATGTATATCAAACAAATGCTATTTCAATCTGAAGGGTGACCAACGAGCAGTGATAAAATCATACCATAGAGATGTGACGTCACATCCAAAAACAAAAATCTAGAATAGAAGAAGAGAGAACAAAGTAGAAAAAAAACGGCGATCCGCCATTTTAACATAATATGATGCCCATATACGGCCTTAACGCGACGACCTGTCACCATCAAAGAGACGAAAGAAAATTAGTTTTAACCGAGCGATTCTGTGATTTATTACTTTGGTGCAATTAACCTATTCTCGCAAAAAAACACCCCAGAAACTAGCAAGTGCAGAGAAAAAAGTATCATTAAAACATTCGATTGGTGACATTCTCTGATCGTCATTTAACGTTATTTGGGAATGAACTGTAGCATTTGAGTCATAAGGTTAACAAGTGATAACGACAATATGTAATTTTGGAACGAGGACATTTTTTCTGTACTTCAGATTCTTTTATTCTGTTATATTTTTCAGTCGGATTTACCATTATAAAGTCTTACAATACGTTTCTTTAATCTGCTCGGTTACTGAAGAAAAAATATGTTTACACTTAAGCATGATAGGCCAACAATAATAAATAGGGCATAATGAAGTTGGAACACGTTTCTCGTTAGATCACCGAAGTTAAGTGACGTTCGGTCTGGTCTATCACACTTTGATGAGTGATAGAGCGAGATGGTGTAAGAGTGTAAAGTTCCGTGACCCTACCAGGTCTAGATGATGAGAACATTGAGTGTGCTTAGTACCAGGTGCTTTATGTGGAAGGGCGATTACACCTCGTTGCAAAAATAAAGAATTATACAGTTAAAATCATCAACACTGAATAGAATATACATACAGCTTATTGATTGTATATCCCTTGAAATAGTTACTATAACTCACCGTGAAGACGGTCATCTTATAGTATGCAGGGAAACAGTTTTATTATGGAAATCGCTCCAGACAAGGCATGTAACCAATTGATGTAAAGAGCTAAAATAAATACTACTTCAAGGTCAGAAACTAGTCAATGATAGTGTTAGGTGAATAGATTACGACTCAGAAAACAGTAATTTTTTCACCTTTGTCAAACACATTGCTCATGGAATGTGAGGACAACAGTACAACATAGGTGAAGCGAGAGTTACGAGGCTGCCGAAAGTAAACCCAAGGCCAACTTTCTGCTATTCTTCGTTACCAATGTCTTCCACATGTGTGGATTATTTAAAAGTAAAGCTGGTGCGGAATGGGAAGAGTTTTACAGCTTTAATAGACGACGAATTATTCCTATGTGTCATCCAAGGATGAACCAGTGATTCAAAGCTGAGTCGAGCATAACGATAAACTATCGAGAATAAGTAACACACTCTCCGCTTTAAGAGAGCGACTTTAAAGAACAGATCAGATAATCCCACTAGATTGCGAAGTCGATTTTGTATTCTGTTAAGACACGAAACAGTGCACTGATAGACAAATCATCAGCTGTGTTAGCAATCTTCATTCTTAGGACGTATCTAACTTTTAAAAGAATTTAGAAAGTTTGATATTTACAAGATGTCCTAAAATGTGGAGAAAGGTATTTGATATCAAACTGAACTTTCTTAGATATAATTGTGATAATAAGTATAAAAGAGAAATACTATTTAAGATGATGTATTTCAAAATATTCCAGTTTTCCGCAATTCTCAAATTAAAATGTTTTACCCTAAATCACTATGTAAACATGGTAATTTAACTTTTCATACATAAACGTTCTGCCATAAAAAGTAAAGTTATATTTTTTTAACGATAAAATGAAACTTTTCGCTACGTTTTGAGACGATTTTATTACCCTAAAAGTTGGTTAATCATCATGTGTTTCCCGTTTTATCATATATATATATATATATATATATATATATATATATATATATATATATATATATATATAGTAATCCCATAAAAAAACAAGTGAAAATATTCCATATTTTGGGATTAAGCTATGTTAACATGATCACTTTTGATTGTTTTGAATAGCCGCAATTTGCAATCTTCTTACTTATTCACTAATATCTTACTACTGTTTTGTCTATTACTCTCAACCTGTCTCACTATATTTTTTTTGCACCCCCCGCGTTGCTTTCACGTCTATATCTCTACCTCTCACTTCATCTCCCCCAATGCATTAACCGTCAAGGTTGTAAAACTAACTATAAGACAGAATATTGGTATAGTCCATTACACACAATAGAAGTTATCACTAACATCGTTGATACGATTTAACCCATAGGTATAGAGATAAAGAGGAATAAAAGCGAGCGGAATAAGAGAGAAAAGGAGAGGGGGCACAGAAAGTCTAATTTTGGATTTTGTCTTTTCATTTTAAAAAATTTAAGTAGGTTCGCAAACAATTAACAAGAGCTCAATAGATTACGTAACGGGTCACATTTTTTTTATAGTATGCTATTAATACTTTGATAGTGTTATATTGTTTTCTTGTCAACGCACACACTTCAATTAAGCTTGAATCTTTAGATAATTGAGGGAACGCAGAAAACCGTAAATAAAGGGCGAATTATAAAAGACGTGATTAGAGTAGTGGGATAACACGAGTAATTAAAAATAAGAGAGAAAACTAGAAGATAATGAGAGAAGAAAAAAAGAGAAATCTAAAGAGAAAGTGCGCGAGAGAGATGACGAAATAGAGAAGGAGGTTAACAGAGAGCGAATAGATATATAGTATATTATGACATCACAATGTATTCTAACTGTGTGAAATCCTTTGATTTTCTAATGGAATGATATGAATATTTAAAAGAGTGTGAGAAATATGAGAAAGAGGGGAACGAGAGGAGAGAGAAATGAGAAAGGAGAGCGGGGAAAAAAGAGAGAAGATGCGGAATAGAGAGATACGATACAGTGTATTCTGATTTGGGAAAATTGTGTTTAATCATTGTAAAAATGATTTAATGAACGTATATTACATTAGATGCGCCAGGGCTTTGTCTCTTTGTATGTCTCTCAGGTATGAATTTGAAATATCATTTTCTCGCTGTTAATGTTTTTAACCCTATTCCAACATATTGTTGTTTTTATAAAGCCCTATCTTTTTCTTATCACTCTAAACAAATTGAGTATCTTTAATCCTTGGAATTATGAAAGAGTCAAAGTTCATCTCACTGTTATTATTCAACATTGGAATATGTAATTCTGATAGTGTTACATCATTAAACACGCATGCCAAAACACCTCCCTTAAATCATGATATATTTTGACGATTATCTAAAGGATGCAAACTGATCTGAGTGCAAATGACATAGAGCGAAACCCACACGTCAAGTTAGGAGTTTATTGTACATATGATATTTTATATAAAGAGAACCTTATCTTTCATGTTTGTCTATGCGACTGAAACTAAGACACTACGTAACATGCACTAGACAAATTAAATATTCTGATTTTATATGACCTCGATCAAGTTATTTATGAACGTGGCGTCCCTATATACTTGTTCCCTACGATGTCAGAGTTAGACAAAAGATTTGTGTTTAATGTGGGTAAAATCCAGCTACATAAAAAGGATCATTCTGGATTTAGGCAAAACATAAAATTGCCTCAGTTAAGAAGAATTCCTCCTTCGCTGAACGAGGAGATACAAGATAAAGTGTAAAGTCAGAGAATATATTATACTAGAGTAAGAAAAATGTGTCTTTCAGGAAATTAACGAAATTAAGGGGGATGACAATGTAATTAGTTTTTCAGGATGTACCCCTATTAGAAATTATAAGAAATTACAAAATAAGAATAAATAATGGTAATTATAAAAGACCAATAGTACACAGAGGTTCTTATTCATTGCTGAATGATGCAGGAACCCCGTCAATTATTAGACAAACATATACGCATTAATTACATTGATGTTTATATTTCGTTTTATCGTAATTGTTAAATATTTACTGATGTTCTAGTCTTATATTGAATTGTTAATATCAATACCTGTTGTTTGGTAGTTTGGTAGTTTTGTTTTACGGCATATCAACCCTTTTTGGGTTATTTAATGCCGATTCTGGTCTTGTTTTCTTCTCTTTTTTGTTTCTTTCCCCTTTTAATATCTGTTTCTATTTAACCCATAGTTGGGACCCTAATAGGTACTACCACTCCGGGTCAGGGTGGACCTGGGAGCAATGGTAATTAAGAGGAGGCTCCACATTCCCCAAAGTCCGTAAGCCGGATCTCACCATCGGATGTAGTTTAAGGTCATATCCAGGACTGGGAGTAGGGTAGGAAAAATAAAAATAAAAAAGGGGAGGGAGAAAGGGAGAGGGGCTGTTGTTTTTGTTTTTGGTTTTGTAGAACATAATTAAGTTTTACAAACAAAAAAAAACAAAACAAAAAAAAACAAAAAACGTCAATGTAGGTGAATACCTGTTGTTCTCTGTAAATTAATATATATATATATATATATATATATATATATATTAGAAATAGATATGTATATATTTATTATTAACAGTAAGACTTTAAAGATTTAAGCACAATACGTGTCTATTTTAAACTCCAGAGCATATATGAATACATCATAAAAAATAAGATTCAAGTAACCATTATTTTTCTACTATGGCGTTCATAGAAATAAACGGAAACGTATATTCCTAATTAAAACCATGTATATTAATGCTCTAATCATGTGGATTTTGTTATTTTTGTTTTTATTTAATGATGTTTCGTACACGATTTTTTGCCCATTCCTTTTAATGTGCTACTTTCATAGAAAAACTGATATATATATATATATATATATATATATATATATATATATATATATATATATATTATAATATAAAATGAAGTAATAAAATAAGGTGTCAATCAAATTTTATTAGAATTCAAAGTTCATGCAAAGTATCCTTAAGTCCTTAGCTCATGAGTTTTCAAAGATAATTCTTCTCTTCAGAGGACCATTACCGCAGTTATACTACTACAGGTAATGAAATTACGCTTTGAAAATATATAAAATTATATGCACAAATACATAAAAATACATAACATCAAACATATCAACCCAAAAACATACTTTTTGTTGAATCCATACAGTCCATCCAGGTCATACAAGTTGAGAAGCATAATCAGGAAGGACATTACTCCAAGATACAAACAGCAGTCCAAATACGTAAAATTGAAGGGGCCGGCAAAGTTATCCAGTCCCGAAATGTGTCAATATTCAATGTTAATGATAAATAAATCAAATAATATAGAAAGTCCAATCAAAGTTCCAAAATTTCGATATGTGCAACCCAAGTCAAATCAAAGTTCGTTGTTTAATTAGAAAACCCGTTAAATCCGAATTGAGCAAAACAAGACTGAATCCCGGACGCATCTTGCTAGCAGAACGAAGATTGATTCGTTTCATCGTTTCTTTCTGCATTAATCTCCTCGTTCTCTCTTTCTCTATGGCCACTGGCCGTAATCGTTTTAAGATTTCTCCTTCAGTGTTTCTATCTGTACTAAACCTTTCTTCGTCGAAAAAGAAAACTCGCCCACTTTCATTTGGAATTTCAGAGGTTTTATTTTGCTGGGGAGAAACATTAATTCAAATGAATGAGAGCCCAGCTTTCTCTTAACTTACTGTCTACTTCATACACTTGCGAAATGTTGGGTACATAACTTATCTTATTAGATGATAAACGACAAACAGACATATTGGGCGAGCAAATATTCGCCTTACGGATATTTTAGCATTTACAAATGTATATATATATATATATATATATATATATATATATATATATATATATATATAGAGAGAGAGAGAGAGAGAGAGAGAGAGAGAGAGGGAGAGAGATTAATTTCAGAATTCTTTTCACAGCAAAATATCTATTTTAGAATTTTCTAATGGGATTTCATATTCAACCGTACGTACATTTCGCACAGATTAACAAAATGAGATCCCCCGACTAGCAAAGCTGTAGGACGTAGACTCATCAGATGCCACAAAGGTAAACAATTTAGACTTCATCAATTTTAAAATTAATTCTCCAAAATCAAATTATGTTGTTTTACTGATTAAAACAGTACAATTATAAATAAATACATTTTAAAAAGTGGCATTCGTTTTATTGATTTGAAGAATATTTATCTAACAATTATTATTTCGGTAAGATGACAGAGAATATTTATTGTTTTAAAAATAATTAAATTACTAAAATTTAAAGAAAAACATAATTAAGAAACATAATCGTTCATTTTATCGAATATATAGCTGAGAATGGCAATAATTTTTACAGAAGAAGCAATAATACTTTTTTAAATAGTATTGACGCTGACAGAAAGTTGTTATTTCGAAAAGAATATTATGTTGAAAGCACCGTTAAATTTCTAAGGTGGCCTTTCGTCCTTTTAATAATGACTTTAAATATAATTGATAAAGGAAGTAGATGTTCTTAAAGTTTCTCATTTAAATATTTATGATTTTATTTTTTTAAGTATTCCAGCCCAATAGAAAGTCAAATGGCGGCTCTGTGTCCAGCCCAGTCACATGTCAATTTGAGATTTATTTAGTTCTCATAATTAGTATTCTTAATCTTATTGACAAGACATATAACTTATTTTTTAATGCAAACTCTGTTGAATGCTATAAACTTTTACGTAAACCACTCGTGTATATAATATTTTAACTCGTTTAACTGTGTTGCCATCATTGTTGCCCAAAGAAAACAATCAGAGACGAGAAAAACACACGGAGACAACAAATACTGTATCTCTTTATCTCTCCTGCTTCTGTTATATTATGAAGGGGGCCCATATCTTTGGAAACTATTAAGTTAGCTAGTTTGAAGTATGGATGAGGTCAGTTGAGACAATAAGTGCGGGTTAAGCTGACATGCACTGGACGGGATTGTTATGAGTCAATCATTTTTGTTAGACTATAACAAAGTTAAAAATTCGGCGCCGACAGAAGGAATCTCGGGTCAGAGAAGGTCAGATATGGTACGATTGTGAATGTTGTGTCTGATTGGGCAACGCGAGGCAGTGTTTGTTACGTCATTTGTTTTTTTCTCGAAAACTAGAGTGTTTGAAGAGAGAACGCTTTGGAAGTGAGAGCGACAAGTCCACGATGTAGCCGCTCGTCGTATGGTTAGGACCTCGAATGGGATCCGATATATATCCCCATGTATAGGTCCCACCGCACAATGAAGAAGTATGAATGAGATGAATGGATGAGAACCCCTCCACAACCAAGACATCGAATAAAAGAATCGAATCTCTCTCTGAGAAAAACTGTCTCCGTGTTTAGTCTCCTACCTGAAAATAAAGTGTGCCCACAGAACAAAGACCACCAAAATCGATCGAGACGTAATGGAACCACGACACAGATAGCGATCACGACCAGTAGAGGAAGAAAACGTGTAAGGTAACTTTTTGTGTATAATTGAACATTTTCGGGTCCTAATTTGAAGGTGGAATGAAAACCTGTTTCGTGTTTAAAAGAGAAAGAAAAAGTGTACCATGCTAAAAAGAGAACAATGCTTGACAAGAAATGTTTAGAAAGAAAATATGCTTTAACGAGAAAAGGATTTAAAAAGAGATAGGTTTAAAAAGTAAAGTGTTAAAAGAAAATGTTTTGAAAAGAAATGTGCTTAACGAGAGTGTTTAAAAAAGTATATATTTAAGAAAAAATGTGTTTAAAAATAAGTTGTATACAAAGAACAATGTTTTAATAAGTACAGTGTTAAAAAGAAAATATATTTTAAAGAAAAAATGTTTTAAAAAGAAAAGAATTTAAAATAAGTTGTTTAAAAAGAAAAGTGTTTAATGATTATGAAAATGTAAAATGTTCAGACGTTAAAAACTGTTAATTATTCATACATGTTTAAAAAGATATTAAGAACTTTAAATTGATTTAACCAGACGAGCCTTGGCCGGCCCTTCCGAAAATCTTTCGGATGCTTCCAATGAACATTTTATGTTATTTCGACTTTCGTAGTTATGGTGCTGCGGGAAGCGTTGGCCGAACTATAATAACCAATAAGTGCAACGTACATTATATTACGATTGATTAAAAAATTGTTTAAGTATAATGTAACACTTCTGTAGATGTCTATCCCCCCTCTCTCTCTCTCTCTCTCTCTCTCTCTCTCTCTCTCTTTATTTTTATTTCCACCTTATTTATTGCTGATAACAATATTTAAAATTTGAAAAATATTATTCGTAATATTTCACTTTTCAGTACGTATACAAAAACAAGCATTCTGAGGGCTGTTCATCAGAATTTGATGTGTTTTTCTAAATTATTTTGACGTTCTTAGTGTTTATTATTGGATTTAGTAATATACAGAGTAGTAGTAGTAGTAATAATAATAGTAGTATCAATATTTATATTTTTACAAAAGTAGTAGTAATACGAGAAGTAGTAGTAGGCATAACGAATTACATATCCCATGATACACCTGTCGTCTCGAATAAGCTTTATAAGTAATTTGATGCAATTCTCTTCAGAATTCTTGGAACATAAGTACTCAATAGATAGCCAAAATATTCAGAATTATAATATATATATATATATATATACACATTTAAAAATAGATGTTTCTATAAAACGGCCCTTTAGGGATTAATTTTAGAAAGTGATCGTTGAACAAAATATACATCTTGAAACATGTTATTTAAAAATAAATCTACTCAAATCAAATTCAGTGATAGAAAAATAGCAAAGTGCAACAAGCCATGCAAATGGATAGTTAGAAAATGTGCACCTCTATATACTGTCTGAATGTGTTGTCTTAAGTGACTTTAAAATTGAATATGATAGACATCGTCACTACCTCTGTTCGGCTGTTCAACGAATAGGAATCACGGACAGAGAACACCACCTTTCTACTAATGAGACGATAGCGACGATAGTACATACTTTGCTTGATTCAACAGAAACCATGACTTAGCGCTCCCACCCCTTCCGAAAGGTATATCTAAGTTCTGGTTCTTGTTTACAGCCAGAAACCCATCACCACGCGTCCTACGCGTCTCACGCGTCTCTCCTCGTCTCAACGCGTCCACACGCATATTGCATTGCTCAGAAATCATATCATATAATATACTAACAGGTCTACTCCGGCGTTGCTCGGGGTCATAAAAACACAAAATAGTAGAAAAATAATGTGTGACGCATTTTTATATCCAAACTTCTATTTGTCTCCCTCTTTATAGCCGTCTCTTTATCTTTCTCCCTTACTCTTTTTTTGCCGACCCATTTCAACGCTTCATAACCCGGTTGCCACCTTCTCCCTGTTTGTTTCGGCGAAAGATGTCTCTTCTCTTACACTCTACTTTTGTGGCCCAGGGCAAAAGTATGAACTATTTCTATTAAAAGTACCACCTCTATCTACGCCTTCTATATATACGTACTTATTTACTTCCCAGTGTGCATACTATATACGTACCTCTAGCCACCCCGGTGTGCGTACTATATACTATCTATCGCTGCCCTGGTGGGCATACTATATATGTACCTATCGCCGTCCGGTTCTCATACTATATACGTACCTATCGCGGTGCGCATACTTTATACCTATCGGGGCACCAGTGCACATACAATATATGTACCTATTGCTGCCCCGGTGCGCATTCTATATACGTACCTATCGCCGCCCCAGTGCAATACTATATAGTACCTATCACAGCCACGGTGCGCATCCTATATACTAACTATCGCCGCTCTGGTGCACATACTATATAAGTACCTATCGCCACCTCGGGTCGCATACTATATACGTACATATCACCGCCAGGGTGTGCATAATATATTCGTACTTATCGCCGCCCGTGTGTGCAAACTATATACGTATCTATCACTACACCGGTGCGCATACAAAGAACTCATATTAATGCACCCTGTCGTATCAAAGAACCAAAATGATGTTCGTTCATGTAGCGTGACGCTACATGAACGAACATCGTTCATACACAACTCATATTAATTCGCCCTGGTTTATCAAAGAACCCATATGCTTCCTGTGTGCCCCTGTTCATGAAAAAGAAAAAGAAGTAAAAATATTCTATAGAGGTTTAATACTGCACAAGCTCCCTAAAAACGTATTCCATAGGGGCAGTATACTGCTCAAGCTCCTGGTCGCATATTTTTGCTAGTTGGAAGATGAACAGATACTACATCACCTCCACACATCTAAAAAGGAAGAGGTAATGCCAGGAAGGATAGTATCATTACAATTAAACAAATAATACACTACCTCTATACTTCGACGGATAATCATCTGATGCATCTGTATTTCGATCCGGCGCCCTGTTTAAAATGCCCAAAAAGCACCCAAAAAGCAACAACAATGACAAAAAACATGAAAAAATAGATAAAACACAAACAAACATGAAAAACTCAAAACTTGGTACCAAAGAGCAAAGAAAATTAACGAAAAGGGTATAAACAACATAAAATTAGCGCAAAAAAACAATAAATTGACAATAACAATTTAAATAAACAAATAGAAAACAAAAACATAAAAAAACATCAAAATTTCCGCAAAAACAAGAAAAATTGACAAAAAACAAAAAATAAATAAATAAAAATAAACAAAAAGCCATCACAAAACATCAAAATTTACGATAAAAAGCAAAATGAAGAAAAAATGACAAAAAAACAGGATAACATCTTTCACCCACGCCAACCCTCTTAAAATTATGTATTTTTTGTAAGAAAAACATTTTTTCTCTCCACCCCAACGAAGTTTTTTTGTTACTCTCCCCCACCCAAATGAATATTTTTTGTTAAAAAAATATATAGTGCAATTGTGTCCAATAGTTTTGGAGCCTAAAGGTGTCGATTATTTGTAGTAATAGCAGCACACGTAGTAGCACTTTTCGTAAAAGTTTTACCACACTCTCTGTTATAGATCACACCTGCTAATGGTGATAACTATCAAATATGGTGTAATTCTGTCAAATTGTTTTGGATTCTATAAGACTTTAATATGTTTTAGTAATAGCAGCAACAGTAGTAGCACAATTCGTAAATGTTCTCTAACATTCTCTGTTACAAATCCCACATGTTCATGGGGATTAATGTCAGATATGGTGCACTTATGGCCAATATTTTTGGAGCATATAAGTGTTTATTATTTGTAGTAATAGCAGCACCAGTAGTAGGACTCTCCCTAAAAGTTTTACCACACTCTCTGTTACATATCCGACATGTTAATGCGAATTATTGTCAAATATAGTGCAAGTGTGTCAAATAGTTTTCAAACCTATAAGTGTTCATTATTTTTAGTAATACAAGCAACAGTAGTAGCACAATTCGTAAATATTATCCAACATTCTCTGCTAAAGCTGGTACATGTTAATGGGGATAATGCCAAATATGGGACAATGGTGTCAAATGGCGAAGCATACTTATTTATTGCTTTAACTTCACTGATTGAGACGTTATTCTATATGACTATAAATATTAGTGCAAACATTGACGAAGCATAATTATTTATTCCTTCAACTTCACTGATTGAGACGTTATTCTATATGAATAAAAATATTATTTATTGATTTAACTTCACTGATTCAGACGTTATTTTATTTAGATAGAAATATTAGTGAAAAAATGATGAGGCATAATTATTTATTGCTGTAACTTCAATGATTGATATCGACGGACGTAGGTGGACAGATGGACGGATGGATTGACGGACGGACGAACATACATAGCTTGATTGACAGACAGATGGTCGTAGCTAAATAGACAGACAGACGTAGCTGGACGGACGAACGTAGCTTGATTGCCGGATGTACGGATAAACGGACGGATGGACAAACGGACGGATGGACAAACGGACGGATGGACGGACAGATGGACGGACAGACGGTGCAATTGTGTCAAATAACGAAACATGTTTATTCCTTTAACTTCACTGATTGAGACGTTATTCTATATGAATATAAATATTAGTGAAAACAATGGCGAAACATAATTATTTATTCCATTAACTTCACTGATTGAGATGTTATTCTATATGAATAGAAATATTAGTGCAAACAATGGCGAAGCATATTTATTTATTCCTTTAACTTCACTGATTGAGACGTTATTCTATATGAATATAAATATTAGTGAACACAATGGCGAAACATGATCACGTATTTCTTTTAACATCACTGATTGAGACCTTATTCTATATGAATAAAAATATTAGTGAAAACAATGGCGAAGCATATTTATTGATTCCTGTAACTTCACTGATTAAGACGTTATTCGATATGAATAAAAATATCAGTGCAAACAATCGAGAAGACTAGTTATTTATTGATCTAACTTCACTGATTGTGACGTTATTTTATATGAATATAAATATTAGTGCAAACAATGACGAAGCATAATTATTTATTCCATTAACTTCACTGATTGAGACGTTATACTATATGAATATAAATATTAGTGCAAACAATGGCAAAACATAGTTATTTATTGATTTAACTTCACTGATTCAAACGTTATTTTATATAGATATAAATATTAGTGAAAACAATGATGAAGCATACTTATTTATTGCTACAACTTCAATGATTGATATCGACGAACGTAGGTAGACAGATGGACGGACGGATTGACGGACGGACATACATAGCTTGATTGACGGACAGACAGACGCAGCTAAACAGACAGACAGACGCAGTTGGACGGGCGGATGTAGCTTGATTGACGGACGTACGGATACAGACAGACGGACGGATGGACGGATGAACGGATGAACGGATGGACGTAGTTAGACGGATGAACGGACAGACGGATGGACGTATCTGGACAGACGGACTTACCTAGCTGGACGGACGGACGTAGCTGGACGGACAGACGTAGCTGAAAGAACGGAGTAGCTGGACAGACGTAGGTTGACAGATGGACGGACGGACGTAAGTAGATCGATTGACGGACGGGCGTAGCTGGACGGACTGACGTAGCTGGACGAATTGACAGACGGACGTAGCTTGACAGACGGACATACCGTAGCTGGACGGGCAGACAGACGGACGTAGCTAGATTGACAAACAGTAATATGTAGCTGGACGGATAGACGCAGGGATTGACGGACGTAGCTGGATTGATTGACAGACGGACGAACGTAGGTGGACAGACAGACGGACGGAGCTGAAAGGACAGACGTAGCTGGACGGACGTTGCTAGGCGGACGCAGCTGGACGGACGGAGGGGCGTAGCTAGACGAACGGGCGGGCGTAGATGGACAGGTTGACGGACGGACGTAGCTGGACGGATTGACGGCGGACATGCATAGCTGGACAGACGGACTAAGTTTAATTGACGGACGGACGGATGGATATAGCTGCACGGACGGATAGAGCGACGGACGGACGGACGGACGTGCACTGACGGACGGATGTAGGTGGACGGATTGACGGACGGACGTAGCTGGACGGACATATGGACGTAGCTGGACGGACAAACGGACGTAGCTGGACAGACGGACGGACGGATGTAGCTGAACAGACGGACAGACTTAGGTGGACCGATGGGCAGACAGACGTAGCTGGACGGACGTAGCTGGACGGATTGGCAAATGGACGTAGGTGGACAGACGGACGGACATATGTATCTGGACGGACGGACAGACGGACGCACATACTAACGTATGTGGACAGACGGACGGACGTAGGTGGAGGATTGACGGACGGACGTAGCTGGACTGACGGACGGACGGACGTAACTTTTATTGTATCGCACCTATCAAATAGTCATCCATTTAGTACTTGCCAGGATACGTTTGCTTAACCTTGATTTTAAAGCAACCAGTCATCCTAAATCGTCACCCATTTAGTACTAGCGAGCATATGTATTGCTTAACTTCTCTTTTTGACCGATAATAATTGCAATAGAACGTTCTTAACATTGTTTTATCTTATTCATGGACAACGCCTCCAGAGTTATACTAAAATCGCCATATCTGATTCCCCTTTCTTTGATGAGGGCAATAGTCTGAAGAGAAACGCAAAATAAACCCAATAATAATGTGACGATGGCATGAAAATAATATCCAAACCTATCACTATGACGTTAGGTATCTATCAATATGACGTCATGTGCACAAGATAATATTAAAAATATTAATCATATTAAACGAAAAAATGGCTATTTTAGCCTAAAAAAAATTGAACTTTAAAAAAAAATTGGATATTATTTTCCCGAGGTTATGCCGGTTAAAATAATACCTAATTTGTGGGTGTTCGTTTAGTATTTTAAAAGTTTGTGCGTTAGATACATGCACACAGATGTTTGCCTTATATATATATTGAGATAGAGATAGCAGTTTTAGAAGATTACACATGAGCGAGAAAATCACTGTCGTCTAAGAGAATGTCACAGAATTATATTGACTATGCCCGAAGTCAATGCAGCGAATATATTTTATGAATTTTATCTAAACCTTAAACCATCAAGAAATGCTTTTTTTTTCTCTCAAAATACGTGTTTCTAAATAACACTTCTATTATAAACATCTTCTACACACATGTTACTCATAGAAGAAAGACTGTTTACTTTAATATTTTAGCCTAATCCGAATACCGTGGGTCATGAATATCCGCGAAATTTTGAGAAATCACTGTATGCGGCTACAGAGGCCGGTACGGTCTCGATCCGTAGGCTAAGTTTTATCATTTTTCATATTTTTATTATTTATAACATGCCCTCTATCATGTTTATCGTCTCTAACAAAAACACATCTTTTTGTGAAAATGTTTGATCCCGAATGAAAGATGCTATCTTGTTTTCAAGGTCATCATATTTAAGTTGTCAGAAGCAGCAGCAGCAGCAGAGAATGTTGTGTTTATGTATCGACTCTCGATTAGACAAGAGCTTGAATCAACAGTTTCTTTCAATCAATTAACAGCATGAGGATATGAACTGCCGAAATTTTGCGCGTAATATAAACACCCAAATACAGCTTTCTTTCTCTTTTTCAGGTGATACTCTCACCGACAACGCACGCGCGTTTAACTCATCTTGCTTAGCCCCTATGTCGCTTAAATGCCTTAGGCAAGTCTTACAGAAATGATGAAAACGTTTCTGAACTACTAATCACAGCGCGAGCATATACACTACTAACAGATCTCTCTAGCACACAGAGTTCGTACATACACTGTCTCATTGGCAAAATAGATACGCTAATACAAACAAAATGTACATTCTTATCCCATTTACAAACACTGTAACACAGAAACTCGCACGGCGACCGACGAAATGAACACATGCACCTTATTTCTCTTTACAGACAAACAAACTATTGCATTTTTTAACTCTTATTCATTGCCGAACTCTTTATCTTTCATCTTCTCACAAAGCTGTCAATACCAATAATTATTTTCTATGTATAGACTTTGTAATTTTTTCATTTTATAATGTTCTATTTTCAACAAAGTAATAGGGGCTTTTCCTCTGGGGATATTTGAATAAAAAGGATCTTTAACATTGTCCTCAAATTGTTAAGAATAAATCGATGCAATTCTACAGGAGAGAGCACTGAGATGCGTGGGCATTTTCTGTTAATTAATCCATCAATGTATTGACTTCTAGCTGGACGTATGGACAGCGTTACCCGAGGAAATCGACGAAACTGTGAAACTCCCACTCCAACATATCAACTACATATATATTTTTTCGCGGTCTTCTACTGAGCTATACATATACACACATATTGTTCTGTAAGTAGTAAATTAATAAATATTTAAACTTTTGTATTATTTTATAACGACGAAACGGCATCCTAGCAGACACCTTATTACGTGAAAATTAGAATTGTTTTCTCCTGAGAGGTAAATAATTGAGTCTATACATTAACACTAGAATTAAGTTAATATTTGATATGGAGTTAAACAAAATACGTGCACTTCATAAACATAATTATTAACCCTGAGTTCAGATGAAAATACGAAATAACCAGACGGAAATAATGCGTGCGTAGTATGCGTAAGGAAAACGTTAAAATCGAGTTAAAAACTAAGGAGCTATAATAAGTCAATTTTCTGGTCGACCCATCGGCACTTTCCGGATTATAGCTGATTAGGTAACAGGCAATTAAAACACCCATTCAACCCAAAACAGGTGTTAATGCTTTAAATAATGGTATGCCGTTACTGCAGCAGCTGTAATGAATTCTAAATAACAAACAAGCGCTATGTTTCTATATATTCTAACTTGTACCATAAGTCCAAGTCACAAAACAAAAAGAAAGTATGGTGAAAACGGTTCGCGGACCGTGGGCGAAACGGAACCGTTACAAGTCAATTTATAATCTAAGGGACTGATAAAATATACATAATTTAGTGTACAGTAAAAGCGTAAATGTGTCTCATCATAAGGAACCCGTTATGGGAAGAAAAATTTCAGCTCACCAACATATAATACGCAAAGACGTGTATTAACAAAATCAACAAATATCAAATTCATATAAGAATACTCTGGTAAACTAGAACTAGTTTAGAATGTGTGACTCCCTACAAAAGTCAGGCAGCCTTTTGCTCATAAGACTGTTAAGGAATATACGAGTTTAAACCTGATTATTCATGTTGTACATGCAACTTACAGTCGCCTCATTTAGACATTGTATATTCAGTCTGGCGGAAAGTAATTTGTTTTTAAATAACGGAGAATTAAGTTAGTTGAACAATAAATTGTTCTCTGTCTTTAGATTTTCAAGTGGAACGACGTTGGCAATGTTATTATCTTTTCGATTTAAGTGTTTTTTTTATATCTGATTGGCGCCGAATTTGTGCTTGTCCCGTTTTAGATGTTGTAAACGAGCGAATGGTTTCCGATCATTACGAGGAAGACGAGAAGGTTTTACTGTTTTATTTACGTCGTCGGCTTTTCATGAGAAGTTAATACACACTGGGTTTGTGTGAAAAATGCGACTATTTTTCAAGGACAGTTTTAAATTAATTAGAATGTAGACAAACACACACAAACACGCCCCCCCACACACACATATATATATATATATATATATATATATATATATATATATATATATATATATATATGATATTTACAAAAAGCAAAAAATAATAATAACGCACCGGTGTTTTAGTAAAAACAATAAAAATAAAAATAAAAATAATTAGGTGTAAAACGCGCGACTATAGAATTTACATCGAGAGTTCGAACTATGCCAAGGGTAGTCATGCTGATGACGGTTTATATAGCCAGAAACACGTGCCCATGACTTGCTTTTATGTATGTAAAACTTAATTAATAAAAAATTAATTAATATATATGTATATATACATATATATGTTTTAGGACCTTCTAGAACTGTACATGACAATACCGGCGGAATCAATGACCGAAGGTCAAGAGAGCATCGGACTACAGAGCGTAGCATCTACCGGAACATATAGTTACACTAAATATAATACTATCTAGAGATTCTAATGTACGGTAGAAGTAGTAGTAGTAGTAGTAGTAGTAGTAGTAGTAGAAACAATCGGATGCCCCCTATTTTTGAATTATACTTTTCTTCTCTAAAACATGTTAACTAAAAAATATCATGGTGTAATTGGGGGATTATTTTATATATGTATTTCTTATAGACACAATCATTACCGGCATATGGTTTATTTATGTACTATAAACTACTATTGTTATATTATGACAGGCCCTGTATTTTTAAGTGTACGGATCCACGAGTATGAATTGTGAGAGAAATATAATCTAGATAAACTAAGTACAAACTTGAGGGCAGTGGTAAATTAGGACGTATGTGTGGACGTAAGAGAAGATCACTTGACTTACACAATTGTGACAGTGTCATCTGCGTACAAGCTCGGTACAGGTCATTCTCACGGTTTGGGTGACAGTGACGAAAACCTGAAGTTCAAAAGGTGAAAACACAAAGGTAATCTAAGGCAGTTATGAGAGTCGTTGAAAGGTCAGGGGTCCTACGTAACAGATCCTTTGTGTGAAAACTTAGTTTTTGAGTCAGTTCCCGGAGATCGAAGCGAAAGGATCGCGACGGTTAGTTCCCGATCTTCGAAGCGGTAGATCGAAGAAAAATCAGCCATGTAACTTTGTGTAAAAAGTTAGTTATGAGTTAATTGGGCTGGAAGCGGCCCGATCGAGTTGACAATGTAGCCGCTTACTGTGAGGGCTGTATCTCTCAGGAGATTCAGTACAATTAACGTGGCATTCCCCAGCGAGGAAGAAGGATGAATGATTCGCGGAACGAATGGAAAAAAGAAACCCCGACAACGAAGTGTGAAATAAACAAGTGAATAGAATCTCTCTGAAATCCTGTCTCTGAGCGTTTTGTCTTTTGCTTGGAAAATAGAATCTGCTCCTTAAAACAGGTACCCCACCACGATCACAGCCAGCAGCTGACCAGCGACGAACGAACCTGTAAGGTAATCTTTCTTAGTTCATTAACAAAAGAGACCTAAATGACTATATTTAAACTGTTATATTGGAAATGCTAGGTTTGAAAATGAATCGGCAGTTTAAAGACTTAAACATGTGTTTAAAAGTGACTCTCAGAAACTGTATTTAAAAATGACTCTTAGAAATGTCTTTGTACAAAAGTATTAAAAAGAATAGATCGAACCACTCTTAATCCTCTCATGAACATTTCGCATTACTTTCGATTCGGAAAGGATGAGATCCGAACAGTTGAAGTGGTTACGAAGAACTGCCTCAGTAGGAAGGATTTCTGCCTGTATTAATAAATTAGCTCTCTCCCCCCCTTTGCTTCCCGTGACGTTTAATTTCAGTAGGTATGCAACACATACTTCATTTTGGTGCTTAGTGACCAGCTGTTTCGACATGGAACAGATTGAATTCGAACCATGGATGATAACAACGTGCGGTCCGATATAAAAAGAACAGAAAAGAGAAAAAAAAGAAAAAAGGAAAAGACAGAGAAAAACAACGTGCGGTCCGGCACAGAGGGAGGATTGAGAAAAAGAAAGAGAAAGGCGGACAGAGTCGGAGACAGAGAAAGAGAGACGGCGCGAGAGACTAAAAAAAAAAAAAACCGAAAAAAAAACCCGAAAAGGGTTGATATGACTTTCGAGAGTTGTGTAGAAAAAAAAACGGTTCTAAAGGACCAATCGTGTTAAGGTTAAAAGAAAGGAAAAGACGGTTTGCTTGTTTTTTTGTTTTTTTGTTTTGTTTTGTATTTAGTAAAAGAGAACAGAAAAAAACACGATTGGATCTTTAAGGTAACAAAACTTTAAGGTTGGGGTTTTCATTCATATGTGTTAATTTGTGTTTTAAATGTATTTTTTACATATATGTTGTGGGTGGCGTTTGATGCAGAGAGAAAAAAAACAAAAAAATGAGAGAGAGAGGATAAAAGTGAGAGTGATGAACTATATGTTGGTAGAGAGAGAGACAGTGTAAAAGAGAAAAAAAAGTATGAGATGGAAAGAAACAAAAAAAAGTGAGAGAAATGGAGAAGGAATGAGAGAAAAAGAGAGAGAGAGAGAGAGAGAGAGAAACGGGTCTCTGACTGATGACAGATTATGGTTGTTTTGTCTACGTTTCGAGAACAGGACATGAAATATTTTGAAGTGAAGCACGGTGACTGGTTTTGTTTTCGATTGTCTATGTTTGCTTAATTGAATCAGTTAGCTTCTGGGTTTAGAAAAAAAAGTATAAATAGCCGAACGATATGTCGGCCCGTTCTACGAGGGTCTGATGATGTGAAATATAAGGAATACTGGTTTTCTTTGATTTTTTTTTATAATGTATTGTATGTCATTGACTCTTTGCTTGGACAATGGTTGGGCGCGAATTGTGGTTAATTGTCTCTGTTTTTGTTGTTGTTTTTTTTTTTGTTCAATTGAATTGTATTGAATGAAATTGTTTTTTTTTATATGTAATTGTTGTAAATTGTATAATTTGTATGGTGGAGTTGGGTTTTTCCATTCGTTCTAGCAAGTTCAATTTTGATTTTTTTTTGTTTTTTGTTTTTGAATGAATTTTGGAGAAGTTTAGTCGGTTAAATGAGAATGCTATACCAGTTACGTCAAAGATTAAAAAAAAAAAAAGGCAGATAATGTATTGGATATAAGTTTGGGTCAGCCGGGCGATTTGAGTTGATTAGGTTCGGGCAGCTGGCGGCAGCTAGAGTTGGTTTGGGTCGGATCGCGGAAACCCTTGGACAGGGTTGATTTTATCGGGAAGAATCCCCGTGTACAGAGTATGTACAGGCTTGGAAAGTCAGTGAGGGATTCCCGGCGTTTGCTCGTATGCTCTCTTTTATAGAGTACCCATGGGTTAGTGGCGAGGCTTGTGGTAAAGCCTGCATACGTTAAAATTGCGAACGGGAGAATGACAGTAATATGGTCATTCTGTGGGACCACGAGAAAGGACGGTGGTCAGTTATGGAAATTGTTGTTTTTGTGACCCAGGTGTGCCCAACTGCGCCGATAGAGTGTGTGAAAGTTGTGTAAAATGTTAAGCTTTGAAATTGTGGTCCCATTTTTTTGTGTGGATTTTGGATGTTTGCCAACGGGTGTGCTGCGAAGATACCCCACCCCCTTACCGCATAGATAGGGACACGGGAAGGGAACGCATGGAATTGGTGTCTGCTCAACACCAGTGGGGATGGAGTTAAGCTGGGGTGTGGTGTGACTCGGGTGCGCGCGTCGGGGCGGATAGAACCATGGGGATCGATTTTTAAAAAAAGGAGGTACCGGGTGTTAATTGGATTCAATTATAAGATTATAGGTTGGGCCTAGTTTGTGGTCATTCGGCGTGTTCCGGGAGCAGAGATGATTCGATGTGACATTTCGCCCAATACCGTATCGACTAGATAGATCCATGGGATGGGGTCCTCCACGTTAAAAGGGCTGGGAGCTAGGGACATGGGGGATTGTTCGCGGACATTTGCGCCGGGGCACTGGGATGTGCGAAGTATATGGTCCAGATTAGTAAGCAATGTAGGGACGGTACCTCGCGTAGACACTGGAGGCTGACCATTTAAGTTTACAGGTTAAGGAAAGGGGTTTCTGTTTTTGTGCCCCCATATCGCGGCAATACGCCCGATCAGCAATCGGTCATGTACTGATGATTAGATTTAATGATATGTGCGTGTGTATTTAAAAAAAAAAAAAAAAGTTTTTGGTGATGGATTTAGATATTTGTGAAAATTTCTTTAGGGAAGAAATTTTGAAAGATAAGGTGGAGAGGAGTGTTATATTATGACAGGCCCTGTATTTTTAAGTGTACGGATCCACGAGTATGAATTGTGAGAGAAATATAATCTAGATAAACTAAGTACAAACTTGAGGGCAGTGGTAAATTAGGACGTATGTGTGGACGTAAGAGAAGATCACTTGACTTACACAATTGTGACAGTGCCATCTGCGTACAAGCTCGGTACAGGTCATTCTCACGGTTTGGGTGACAGTGACGAAAATCTGAAGTTCAAAAGGTGAAAACACAAAGGTAATCTAAGGCAGTTATGAGAGTCGTTGAAAGGTCAGGGGTCCTACGTAACAGATCCTTTGTGTGAAAACTTAGTTTTTGAGTCAGTTCCCGGAGATCGAAGCGAAAGGATCGCGACGGTTAGTTCCCGATCTTCGAAGCGGTAGATCGAAGAAAAACTCAGCCATGTAACTTTGTGTAAAAAGTTAGTTATGAGTTAATTGGGCTGGAAGCGGCCCGATCGAGTTGACAATGTAGCCGCTTACTGTGAGGGCTGTATCTCTCAGGAGATTCAGTACAATTAACGTGGCATTCCCCAGCGAGGAAGAAGGATGAATGATTCGCGGAACGAATGGAAAAAAGAAACCCCGACAACGAAGTGTGAAATAAACAAGTGAATAGAATCTCTCTGAAATCCTGTCTCTGAGCGTTTTGTCTTTTGCTTGGAAAATAGAATCTGCTCCTTAAAACAGGTACCCCACCACGATCACAGCCAGCAGCTGACCAGCGACGAACGAACCTGTAAGGTAATCTTTCTTAGTTCATTAACAAAAGAGACCTAAATGACTATATTTAAACTGTTATATTGGAAATGCTAGGTTTGAAAATGAATCGGCAG
Source organism: Sepiola atlantica (assembly GCA_963556195.1). Lineage (NCBI taxonomy): Eukaryota > Metazoa > Mollusca > Cephalopoda > Sepiida > Sepiolidae > Sepiola > Sepiola atlantica. Next base: position 58,561,377 of record OY744526.1, on the reverse strand, counting down.
TTTAAAGACTTAAACATGTGTTTAAAAGTGACTCTCAGAAACTGTATTTAAAAATGACTCTTAGAAATGTCTTTGTACAAAAGTATTAAAAAGAATAGATCGAACCACTCTTAATCCTCTCATGAACATTTCGCATTACTTTCGATTCGGAGAGGATGAGATCCGAACAGTTGAAGTGGTTACGAAGAACTGCCTCAGTCGGTAAGGATTAGTTATTATTAATTATTATTATAGTAAAGCTCCCGTCTGTAGTATATCGTCCCGTCTGTATTATAATAGGAACGTTTGTAATTTGTAATGTATTACACAACAGTCTCCCCTTTTACAACTCATCTTCAAGTGATTGTACAGCAGTCCCCCCCTTTTTGCATGATCCCCCTTTAAGGGACTATGCAACACTATCTCCACTGCATCGATCAAAGACCGCATATACAAGCACCCCCCGTCATATTTGTTTATACTCACCAAATATGAGGAACCCGTCTAATGGTATAACAATTTTAGTAATAATTTACTAATGAATGCTAGTCATAATAAACAGTTTTTTTAAGTAGAAAATATCGGGGAAATATTGTTTTGTGGTAAGTGTGATACGCTTTACGAAGGTTTTGATTTTTTCATCAAATATTTTCTTATTGTTATGAATATAACTCCGAATATGTTATCAATAAGAATATATTATTAAATATATTCATAAAGAATCAGACAAAGATCTCGACAATCGCAACCAAAATATATAAAACTCGATAAATATGTAACGATATCATTGAATAAAACATCCGCTTAATTAATATTTTGACAAGAAAGATAAAGTGATGAATATTTAATAGTGAAAAATATACTTGTAATTTTACTGTGTGTTTTGAAAATAGTTTTCTTGCTAGGGAAAGGCAAGCACGCGTTTTTAATGAAAAAGCGATAAGCTATCAATGTATTTATATACTACTAAAGCTCTTTGGATCTTGTATGTAATCCCGTTTGTTTGTTAACGTGTTTGTTTGCCCGTGTAGGCATTTTACGGCGTCACATCATCGATCACGTCTATAAACGATGACGTAATCCTGTAAAACGGAGATATAAGGAAAACCATGCGGACTAGATGACGTAATTCATCAAATCAGAAAGACAGAATAAAGAGATTCTTTATGACGTTTTTTTATGACACGTAATATGAAAGGTCACGTGTCGTCAAATAGACGAACCGTCTAGAAACTTGGGGACTAAGTATACTAATAACCATTTTTGGACCTTACTTACATGTTTTGTATATTAATATGTTTGTAATTGTGTGTTGTATTCTGTCACCATAGAGATTAGATGATTTCAGAAAAGACGAATGGCGTCATCCAATTTCAAGTATATAAATAGAGAGACATATATTTTACTTGGTAATAACAAGAGATCGAAAAAAAAGTAGGAGAGAGAGGAAGAAGAGTGATTGAAAAAAAAGGGGGAGAGTCTAAGATGAAGAGATATATTTAATAACATACATATTTAATATATATATATATATATATATATATATATATATATATATATATATAAGAAATACTGATCTAACGGGTCACAAGTGCTGAAGTTTCTTAATAAAATTAATACATTAGCCCAGTTTCATAAACATTTTTTTTTTCATCATTTACAAATATTATGAATTTGAATCATATGAAATAAATGCTTTAAATTACGTATCTAATATTTTACTTACTTTTTTGTCACTGTGTTATACAGGCGAGCTATAGATTAAGAGTGGCGCTAAACAAATCTCATATATTGACCTCCGTTATTGATAACACCAAGACAGAAATGAGAAGCTAGGAGACAAAGAGGACTCTACTACAACTAATAGTGTCTGTCGGATGTCTAGTTCATCGGATGACACCCTATCTGGCACTTTTATATTGGCACATTTTTTGCGTGGAGGTAAACAAGAACGGAATTAGTCAGGAGTCCGACATTTACAAATAGTTCTTGAAGTTGTCATGTAGTAATTCGTCAACGACTTTTTCAAGTTGCAAGAGAAAGCAGATGAAAGGGTGATAGGGAGAGAAGAAGTAATATAAATTCATTTATAAAGAGAGAGTGGAGGCAAGATATTGGGGTATAGGGGGAAGGGTACAATAAGAGAGAGTATAGAAAAATATATAGATAGGGTGGGGGATAGCGAGTACCAGAAAAAGAGATGTTAAAATAAATATGTTATGCACATGTATCAACTACTTTGTTGTCTCTGGGCAACGCTGGGTTATCATGCTAATGTACAATAAATGAGTGTGTGATTTTCTATTAAGGCATAGAAAGGTTTAATGTCATATAATTTTTGGAACTTATTTTCTAAACACTTCTCTTTTTCCTTTAAAAACGAATTCTTAGAATAACTGTTGTTGCGGTATTAATAAAAAAAAACAGAACGAAGGTATTTATAGATTTTCTTAAGTTTAATTAGTCATGTTCAATATAATTGATACATAAGCGCCGCTAGGCAAATCTTGACTTCCGGTTTCACACGACTCCGGCTCCAAGTAAATTTGTACCGTGGCGAGTTTATGACTTGCACGCGTTCTAATTTGCATTAGGTGTTTATTGTTGGTTATGAACGAGAATATCACCATTACTACTATTATTTGCTAATTATCCAGCTGTTTTGAAGAAGTGCATTTGGATTATTGGCCATATTTTATATTCTATAACTTGACTTCTGGTTTTGCTTTTGTTCGTATGAATACAATTGTTATTTTATTCTACTAGCAAAAATATGCTTCCTCAGGTCTCATATTTTTGCTAGGCTTGGAAGATTATATAATTGTAAATGAACTACATTCAATACGTAGTTAAAGTAAAAATCAATGTTTTTTGGAATATTAAAATACGTTAAAACGCTATTGATTATGTTTAAACATTCATATATTTGTTGATTTATCGCTTATGTTTAGAATTCACGTTTTGAAACATAACGTAACTCATAAATATATGACATCACAGCAAAGCTAAAACCATTTTGTTAATTAACTGTTTTTAGAGGTATTTATTATTATTGTTTACTATTAATGCAATATTCTCCATTTCTAAAAGTATATAAGATCTTTTATATTTTAAAATACGTCAATTTACGCTTTTTATTTATTTTACGTTTTAATAAGTTGTGACTGACGGACTGACAGACGGACCAACTCTCTATTGATATAAGATCATACTATTTAACCATTCTATATATATATACATATATATATATATATATATATATATATACATATATATATATATACATATATATATATATATATATATATATATATATATATATGCTTTTGACTTGTTTTATATTCGTACCAGGATATATAAAATGAGTTTAAAGGTATCAATTTAGTTGTGTATCTATTTTAGAAGAATAGATCTATACCTATATTATAATAAAATACATTCTGATTACTAATTCTCAGAGACTATGCAGCAATCGACGAGACAATCTATCAATTAATTAGCATAACTTTTAATACGATGAATATACACCCTTCCCCTTTCACTAAGTAAACATAAAATATTAACTACTCATACTTTACAATCGTTAGTAAAAACAGTGCGAACATTTTCATTCAGGTTTGGCCTTAAAATAATTTTAGGGGACGTTTTGATACGTATATTCTAAGAATGTCATGGAAAATATCATTGTCAATAATTTTGTATTATTTCTAATCTTGAAACGTAACTTTCGAATGTCTAACCTCCCCATTGCTAAAAGAAGTAGTGATTTAAACAAACATGGCAGACACACGGTGTAATAAGTTAAAATATCTCTAATCAAATTTGTACTTCTGTATTTCTTTTACAGTGTTCTAAGTAGAGATATAAACAATATTTTCTCAAAGGGTTTTAGTAACTCCTACTTTCGCGCTTAAAATGCTAAGTAAAGAGCAAACAGCTGAGCGTAAAACTCGGTAAAGTCGAACAAAAGTTAGTTTCCTCTGTAAGCATGTACAAGGAAGAAGCTAAAATGCTTCTAAAGAAACATGTTACGTGTAGCTTATGTTGACAGATATACCGATCAAAGAAATAGGGAGAAATTCTGTCTTTACTTTATATATAAAATATATATCTGTCGAACAGATACTATCGAAAATACTGTTTAGATTCTCTCAGAAGCTCTTCCAAGTGTGTTTGTCATTTCTATTAAATCTTATTTCTGTTTAATGCATGCATATATATATATAGTAAATGTTGGTAAATGTTCACGTATGTAACATTTAAGAAAGTAAGCGCCATACCAAAAAGTAATACCACGTTTTAGACAGGTCAATATACTGCCAGAGTACCGCTACCTTAAAAAATTGAAACATTTTGTTTTTAGTGGTTTTATGTTAGGCATGGTCCCGTCTATAACATATAAAAAATTGGACAAGATCCGAATATGGAAAAGTTTCAAATTCAGAATATCAATTGTTTTTGTTTAAAAGCAATTTTCCATTTACATGTGAAGCACTAACGTGGTCAGTTTTTATAATACATCAATACATCTTGGAATTTTACTTGTCTTCAGGGTCATCTTCAACTGAAAGTGTTACCAGTGATGTCAAATATACCCTTATACCATATCTAGAGTTACCCGCCCCTTAACCCCTTATTACATCTACATACCCTTTAATGCCTTATTGCACAAACAGGCATAGGAGTGATAATGTTTATATTGGTAGCAGTGGTGAATTATTAATTTCTTCAATTAATTGTATATAAATGGCATTTTTATAGGGTATAAGATTCCTAAGAAAACAACTGAAAAACACAAAGAGACCCAATTTTATCCCATCAAAAAGTGCCCTCACAAACAATTCCCTAGCTCTATAAAATAATACACATATATTTTCGTATATTTTCATGGTCAAACATGAGTTCAGCCACGAGTAGAGAAACTTGTTTTTTATTCGAACAAGATTTGGGCTGTGATGAGATCGTGATGTTTCGAGAAAAGGATGCTGCAGGTGTCAACCGTGTAAGTACAGAAAGTGTAAGTATAGAAAGTGTAAGTATAGAAAGTGTAAGTATAGAAAGTGTAAGTAGAGAAAAAGGTGTTGAAGTCATTGTTTAAGCCGAACCTAGTGTTCACATAAACAAACAGAACATTGCTTTCGCCTAAAAAAATGGAAGATTCTGTTCGTCCAATAAAAAGTGGCGCTCGTGTTTCCCTGGGACTATATAGTAGTAAAACGCATTGCTTTTCTGTGAAACTGATACTACGAAAAAAAGATTATGAACGTAAAAGTGATGGAAAGATTTGCTATGTGAAGACTAATGCATTTTCGCAAACTATTCTGGTGAATTGCAAAACAAGACGGGATGAATGGGCCACTGCTGTCCAAGGTCAGATCGAATATTTTGGTGGGTATCTTCATGCTGCAGACTGTGTACTAACAGTCATGTAACATCATCTTCCATACAATGCACCGCATTCCAAGAGAGTTCACGTCTATTGAATAAACCAAACGACGAAAACATGGAAGACCAAAAGGACAGCGAACAGGCTGAAGCATTCGAAAGGGTTTGTGTATTCTTGGAGGAAAACGATGAAGAACAGATAACGATATAGGACCTTGTCGCTTAAATGGGAAAATACGAGGTAGTACATGAACGGCATATAGAAATCAATACCTCAAGGAAAAGCTGATAAGTCGATATGGAACCTCTTTATGTGTGACCAAAGGCAGTTGTGATGTCGCAAACACTGTTATATTAAGTGAAATAAATTGTGACATTATTCGTGAATACTACAATTCACCCCCCGACAGATCATTAGGAAGCACAAAAACGAGCAATTTTCAAAACCGCAGCAAAACTCATTAAATCTACTTTTAACTTAAACCAGACTACTCCCAGTTGGCAAGGCATTATGTACTTGATGTATAAAGAGTACGAATATATAGGACGTTGCTGAATGGCAGTGGATTTAACGAGATCATGGAGACAGTATATGGTGAAAATGCCGCCGTTCATATGATGAGCGGAAAGGCAGGGCAACAAGCATATCGAGGTAACCTGCTGGTGGATTAGTGTCTCACACGCCAGATTGTTGAAGGATATACCTGATTTTCAGGACCAAATATACGAACTTAAGCGGCTGTATATGCTGACGGAGACTGGTGGATGTGACTTGAAGTCATTGTTAGAATCAGATTCCATCGGTAGGATTTCAGTAGCCTTACTCTGATAAAAGATGAACTGGTAAGGGCCGCCAGCAATCTATGTATACACTATCAGCACATGCTAGGAATGGCTACGGCGCTTGTTGCAGCTGATCGAATGGAGTATGGGAACTGCGTCTTAGTGCCGTCTTCGATTGCCTGCCAACATTCGCAGCCACTGGCTCGTCTATGTCTTCAGAAGATATATGCCTTGAAAGATGACAACCCTGCAGTACGTAAAAAATTCCTGCTTAGGTTTCACGTAATCAGACACAGTAGTTTATACTAAATTAGTCTTGGCTCCGATCTTGTCATCGAGAAACCACTAATGTAGTCACTCAAAAGCCATGGTGGGCTCACACGGGGTAGTTGAATGTCTGAGCACCAGAAAACAGTTTGGGCCATGGCGTCCACTATGCCATCGGCTTACAACATTGCCATGTAATAACTTACCGCACGAAGTTACACAAAAAGTGAACAACATAAGGAGTTGTCTGCCTCGTGAGTGAGAAGAGATGAGACAGATCTTGGGAAAGTTGTAAAGCAAGGAGACAGCTTTAAGCTATTTTCAGGCGATGAATCGTTATGCAATATTATCACAGGTATTACTGCTAACAAGGATGTCAATGTTCAGGGCCTTTTCGAAATCGGAAAAGACATTGTACAGAAGATGGATAGACAATCAGTTTTCTCCTACTCTCACAAACAGAGTTTTAAAGCAAAGACATATAGCATCGAGCAAGAATATTAAAGTTTCTGAAGATCGTAGCATTGACCCAGTATCTTTATTCCATAGTTTTCTTGTGGTCTCACAGATGGGTTTTCTAATGTCCTTTGAACTCTGTCTCTACCTGATGTCTGTCTTTGAGGAAAAGCGCATCTTACGTCGAGCAGACAAACCACAGCTGGCAACAACTCTCAGAAATTATTTTTTTATTTTTTTTTTTTTTTTGTCTGGTGCTTCGAACAGGCGTGTTCAGGCTTGCTGGTTGTTCAACTCGCCCTGGCTGATGTGAGGATCCTGTGAGACAAAGGAACCGCACCAGCATGTGCTTGCATGTGCACGATAGAATTGGTGTCGGCTTGCCTGCACGCCGTGTATCCGACAATTTGGGGTTGGTCCGGGATATTAGCGAGGTAGGCATCAAGAGAGCGCTTAAATTGTTCCACAGCAGCATTTTTTATATCCCGAATACACCTAGGCATGGCATTGAAGAGTTGTGACCCCTGTACAGGTAAGCTCGTTTCAAAAATGGTTCGTATTTTCCCACCAGTTTTTAGCGAGGGAACAATACAGTGCCTCCCGCGGCGTTCATTGTCTCGGGCTTGAATGTGGCCATTAATGTTCGGTACCTTTCCTTCCAATATCTTCCAGATGTAAATTATCCGGTACCTTTCACGTCGTCTTTGCAGCGAGAACATTTTTGTCTTCTTCAGACATGACCAGTAGTTCCGATCAGCTTGAATTTTCCGTAGAAAGGACCACTGAATGGCTTCAAGCTTTTGGATGAGCCTAGGGCTACTTGGGTTCCACAAGACAGAACAGTATTCCAAAACTGGAATGACCAAGGATTTATACAGCGTGATCATTGCACGATATTCTCTGGTTTTAAATGTCCTCAGGATCCAGGCAATGAGGTTCTTGGCTTTTTCCACAACTTTGTTTATTTGATTGCTAAAAAGACAATCACTAGACATAGATACACCGAGGTCCTTTACTTCTTGCTTTATGTTAATCATTTTTCCTGACGGAGTGTGGTATGATATCTCGCTTTTTAGCTGGTCGTTATTACCATAGCGGAGAAGCTCAAATTTCACGTCATTTAGCTCCATGTTATTGTCCTCCGTCCATTTGTAGATCTGATCGAGATCCTTTTGAAACAACACAGCATCCTCGGGAGACCGAACGGATTTTGTGGCCCTTGTATCATCGGCGAATGACCTGACTATTGACATGGCGATATCTTCATCAATGTCCCCAATAAGGATTAGGAAGATTATGGGTCCCAATACACTTCCCTGGGGAACTCCAGAAATGACAGGTTGTGGCTTCGAGGTTGCACCATCAACCATAACTGTTTGGAGGCGATTACTCAGGAAGGATTCGATCCATTTGAAGATGCTTCCACGAATGCCAAGATCAAATATTTTCTGCAGAACTATTTTGTGGTCAACTTTGTCAAAAGCTTTGGCAAAATCTAAGTAGACAACATCTGCATTAGCGCCATCATCAAGAATTGATAGAATGGTGTCAAACTGCTCAAGGAGTTGACTTAAACAAGATCTTCCAGATCTCATCCCATGCTGACTGTCATTGAACAGGTTATTTTCATTCATGTGTCTAACTATGTGTTTCCGTATGACTTTCTCAAAAAGTTTAATGAGGTGGGAGGTCAAAGCTATTGGTCTATAATTGGCAGCCACCGACTTGCTTCCACCTTTGTGAATGGGTGTAATAAGAGAATTCTTTAGTTTGCTTGGAACGACCTCTTCTTCAAGACTTTTCGTCCATAGAAATACGAGAGCATGGACCAAATGGGCCCTGCAGTTTTTCAGTAGTAATGCAGGAAAGCCGTCAGGACCCGCAGCAGCTGACGGAGAGAGTTCATCAATTGCAAGCTCAAAATCGGCTGCAGTTAGAGTAACAGTTGACAGTATAGAACTTATATCAAAAGTGCGATTATGTGAAGCTTGACTGCTTTGCATTGGTTTGCTAAAAACGTCTGTGTATTGTTTTGACAAAATTTCTGCCATCTCAGTACTGTTACCAGTAAGAACACCATTCTGGTCCACCAATGGACCAACTTTTGTCTTGACTTTGGACTTTTTCTTGACATATGAAAAGAAATATTTTGAATTACTTTTAATGGAGTTGACAGCCTTTCCCTCCATAAAAGCGTTAGAGTCAGCAAAAGACTTCTGCAGTTTCCTTTCAATATCCAAACATTCCTTGGACAGTTTGGAAATAACAGCAGGCGATGACACTTTCAAAAGACGCTTTTTTATCTTCCGTCTTCTTTTAGAAAGTGAGTGACGGTATCTTACCACCTTGGGCGTTCTTTTCTCGCATTCTGATTTACGCAATGGCACATGCTTGCAGCAGGCAGTGTAGATAATTAAATAAAAAGTGTCCAGCATTGCAGATGCATCCATGTCTCTTAATGAGTCTTCCCAATCAGCATGGCTTAGTTCCTCTGAAAGAGCAGTCCAATCGACTTCCTCGCTGAAAAAGTTTAGTGCATTGAACATTGTTCTTGGTGCACGATTATTCAATACCTCACTTTTATATTTAACTTTATATGTTGTTTGAAGTTTGAAGCTGGATGAGACTGTGGTGAGATGTGCTTTGCAGTAAGGGTACATTGATGCTCTCATGAATCAAATCAGAATTATTGGTGAAAACAAAATTGGACAGTGCTGTAGCACAAACAGTTGCAGTCACAGAGCACAATGTACTAGACGGAAGGCCTCTTCTTCGCCGTTTGAAATGGAAGGAGGGGAGTACATACAGCTTGATTGCAAATGAGTATACCTCATTTACTGTTAAACATTATGGGAGACCTACTGTCGCGTTTTATTTTTATGAAGTTTGACCAAGTATAAAAAATGTACCCATCAGCGACGAAGTCGAAAGCTGAATGCAAGAAAGGTGAACATTACCGAGGTAACATAATTTGCTGGGGAAAAGGAGGACTTCTCGTCAAATGTGGCAAACAAGCAGGCGCTAATCCAGACGATCATGAGACCAATGCGGTAGAAAGGTTGTGACGTTATTCAAGCGGAAAAAGATGGCTATGTTGAGATTGCAAAGCAAGCAACCAATATGGCTGCTTTCAAATAAATCACCATCATTGGAGAAGACGCGAACCTTCTATTGCTGTTCCGTACATATGTTTCTAAATGTACTGCATTTCATTTTGCTGTGACAAGGCGAACTCCTACATCTACAATATCAAGGTTCTCAAGCAGGTGATTGGCGAAGCAGTTTGTAATGAGCCTGCATGCCTTTATGGTATTCGGAATAGTAAAGCCGTTTAGGTACTAACGAATCGTCAAGAGAGAAAAGACAATGACAGACTGTCCAAAAGCATTTTCTTTACCAAGGAAAAGCCAGGATGTTTTGGAAACAAATGATTGTAAGGCAATGATAGCTTTGTTGAATGCGTATAGAGAAACACCCCCTGTCATATATTAGATACAATATGCTCTGCTATAAACTTGCGAGAGTTTAGACGTTCGTCACGTCTAACGTCTCCCATCAACGCCTTCTGCCTGTAAATTGTATTCGTTGCGGACTTACTACAAGATTATGCAGTGGATGGGATGTAGTGATGAAATGGTGATGGGGATGAAAAGTGGAAAGGAGCAAACTTACTCCAGTTATGACGGACAGAACTCCTGCTTTAGATGCACCGATTCAGTTAATTAATTGCAACTTTTCAGAAAGATACAATAACCTAAGGTATAACTGCAGGATGGATGGGCTAGAATGTACAAATGCATGTGGACATTGCCAAGACGGAAAATGTGACAATGTGAAAAATGATCTAGTGGAAGATGATAATGAGGAGTTTAAAGTTTTTAAAAAGCACTGTGACCTAAGTTAATCAGGATGGATACAATAAGGGTAATGGGTGCAAGTTATATTCGAAATTGGAATCATTCCCACACTTGGATCTTGTCCAACGATTAGTATGTTATAGACTAAAGCCAACCTAGAACAACACCAACAAAAAACAAAATGTTGCGATTTTTGGAGGTCAATCAGTATATGGACCCGTCTATTTAGAATCGGGGTAAACCACTAGAATTGAATTGATACACTTTGATCAATATACCTCCTCAGAAAATACTAATAAAATATACATGCAATAATGTATTTCATGGAAACAATAATACATTTACTATGAAATTATGCACTGAAATCAGTTATTAAAATTATCTCAAACCATATATTGTATACATCAGTTCACCATAAGATACATTATAATACACACTAAACGATTTACAAAATATCAAATTAGATATTTATGCGAAAACACTATAACGGTCACTTAAGATTGTTTTCAACTTTAAATCCTTATTAAATAATAAATCATTTTATTATTTGGAGTTAAAATATTATGAACTAATATTCTGTAATGCAATTGATTTTATTTTTAATTGCCTTCGATGTAATATATTTTCCCTAGAACCGCAGTTTAGTTTAATTCAATATTATTCTCAAGCAAATATACATTTTAAAATCATAGTAGGCCTGTCTAAAAACTATCCGACCGTTATTCTTTCCATGCGAAATATACACGGTAAGGCGGCGTAACTCTACACACTGAAGGAAGACACCTTCATGCGCATGTGTGAATTTAATCACCGCCTTCTTGTGCGTAAGTCGCTGTCTGTTGATCACTAAGTGAGGTGCTACACAACCTGTTCGTCGGATTACCGATTCTCTCGAGATGACTGAACGTGTTGAGCAGAGGTACTGCATCAACTTTTGTCAAAAGCTTTGTGATTCTTAAAGCAAAACAATTCGTAAGATTCAGCAAGTGTTTGGCGAAGATGCGATGCCTGTACCACAAATCAAGGAGTAGTTCAACCGATTCAAAAATGGCTTCACATCAGCGGAGAGTTACCAGCGTTCTGGCAGACTCCAAACTGCTCGGAGTGTATCTTTTGTTAAGAGGGTGCAGAATTTGGTGATGGAAGATCGTCGTTTAACCGTGCGGGAGATCGGTCAATAAGTTGGAGTGAGTAAAAATTCCGCACATTAAATGTTGCGTCATAAGATAAACATGCACAGAGTGGCTGCGAAATGTGTGACTAAGTTGTTGTCGCAGGAACAAAAGAACCTCTGTTTTCAAGTTGCACAGGGTCTTCTGGAAACCGCCAACACGGATATTTGGTTTCTGAACATCGTGATAACTGGAGATGAGTCATGGGTATCCGGGTACGACCGAAAAACAAAAAGACAGACGTCGCAATTGAAGCATCCCGAGTCTCCGAGTACTTTCCAGATATTCTTCGGCGTCTCCGTGACGCAGTTCGGCGCAAAAGACCAGACATGTGTACGGTGAAAAACTGGCAAATACATCACGACAACGCCCCCGCACATTCATCATCATTGATTAAAAATTTCCTGCCCAAACATGGAATTCCAGTCGTCACCAACCTGTCTATTGTCCAGACATGGCTCCTTCCGACAAGGGGCTTACTTTAAAGGTGATTAGGGTCCATACCCCGTCAGGTATTTGTAATATTTTTTCTTGAGTAAATTCGGATACTTTTCAGACATACCTCTTATTTTTGTTTTTATTAAAAAATCATTAATAAGTCTTATTGGTGTATAATTAATATATGATAGCATAATCTACGCAACAAATATTTACTTAAAGGATTATGAAAGAAAAATAGTTTTGATATAAATGAACTAACATACATTTTTAATAATGAAATGTACGAATCTGTTTCTCAGCTTATCTTAAGATGAATGTATTAAAAAAGAACATATTTTAATCAACTATTTGATCTTAAGTAAAATACAATTGTATAAGTAACGAAATTAAATTTAATAATTGAATACAAAAAGTATACTGTTACTTATCGGATTAAATTAAATACACATTAAATACATAACAACGTTATTAGTAGTACTAAACAATTTTATGTAGTTTTATGTTATTATTCCTCTACTCTTGATTATAATAAACACATTTCTTTGATTAAAATTATTATATTAAAAATATTGAATAAGTTAAATACGCATTGTTATCTGTATTTAAGATAGTAACACAATTAGTAAAGAAACAGAAAAATATTGGTTAGAATATAACTGATTCTGATATTGTCATGTGAACAAACATCAAACTTATTAATTAAATTCGTAGTCTTAATAAAACCATTTTAAAATATTATTATTAAAATATTAAAAAAGACTTTCGAAATATTTTTTGCAAAATGTTGAGTATTAATATCGTTACTTTTATTCATTTTTTAATATGTAATTTACCCAAAACAAGACACATTGCCACTGAGACTTACAGGGCTATTGTGAATTAATGGTTATATTTATAGGCGTATCCTAAGTAGGGAGTTGTGCAGCAAGCTGTTTGTTCACATGTCATTTACATTTCTGCATGTTGGTACATTCGCAATAACAGGGAACAGGGAGAGAATTCCAGAGGAAACCGGTCCCAGGAAATAAAGTATTAGAGTAGAAAGCTTTCCGGTATCTGGGGATCCCTACGGTGAAATGGTGTTTTTTTGCTGCTGGTCGGGCGTATTTACGTTGACAGGCGCAAGTGCAGATAATTCCTCGGAGCACATTCTATTGTGGTATTTGTAAAACAAGAACACTGATAAAACATTGCGGCGATTAAACAGGAGCTGGATCTTTGTAGACAGTGTGAGATCTATTAGATTAAAGAATCTTGTTGGGCCCAGTTCAAATGGAAGAGACTAGTGATTGGTGCATCAGCCAGATGTGGCAATAATACTTCATACATGGGCGAATGGTTGAGATATAAGATATTGACAGGTGTGAGAAGTTCTCTCGCCCGATAAGTGACATCTACTTTCTTTGCAGCAGAGTTGACAGTATCTTCTATGTATTTTTTTCTAATTGTGTTACCTGTGAATGCATGGATGTTGAGTTTTAATGTTACTTATACCAAAAAATAGAAATGAGGTTGTTCTATCTTCCTCTCTACTCTTGTATTTCAGCGAATACGGAAGCATTTTCCGACTGCCTAGGGTACTTTAAACAACCACACTTCACTGCTTTCTTTTGTTCATACGTGGTTTTGTTGTGAGAAGTTGTTTAGGGTGTTTCATAAAATCACAAGCCTAATTTAATCCAGTAAAATTATAAAACTGAACAATTATAAGGAGATTTTCTTAGAGATGGCGGTGTACAAAGTTGCGTAGAAACGTGATGCGAATTCAAAGCAAAAAGATCCACAATGTTCTTCATATTCTGAACTAACTCTTTAAATACAAATGGCTCTCTATGACACACGATTTCACCTGCAGCCATTAGTAACACAGCCTATTTGATGCGTTGTTTTAGGGATGTTATATTTTAACTGACTTTTCTACCAGTCATTCCATCTGCAAGATAAGTCAGCGTCCTTTTTATGCCATGTTTTTTTCAACTAAGCATCGTCTTTATTTATATGTCTTTCAATAAATAATGCAGTATTTTTATATGGTATTCTTGATTAAATGGGCAATCTTATGTACTTTTGCGCCCATCTCCTAAACCCATACTATTTTTTATTCTCATATATTACATTTTAAAATATTCATTTATTATATATGCTACGGTATTAATGGATAAAGTGAAATATTTCAAGAAATTAGCAGATCTAATAAGATCTGTTGGCGATTGTGAAGTAAAAAGAATCCGACTCTGATAAAAAAGAGGAAGTTGTCACAAATCCTAAGTAAATACAAAAACCTAATAACACCTGCAAAATACATACAGCTAGTTCAGCATTACAGCAAGCTACTACACCTGTACAGCCTTCTTAAAATTAACAAAGACGGTATTCCATTTATGTACATTGTCAGCGTATGAGGTCAGAAAAAATGCAAATAGTATGTAATCCACGACATCAGAATAGTATTCAGACGTCACTCAACTCAGCGAATACATCTTGTGAGAGTCAAACACCTTACGACAAATGTATGACTAAGAGCCGTGTGTATGGTTTCCTATGTATGTCTGGGATAATTAACAAAGTTGAGACATGTCGCCCACTAAAAAAAGGCTAGAAGAAAACTGGAAAGCCATAATACGTAATGATATCGAAGATTCGGGTATGGCTGACCACATATAGAAGGAAAAAGGAAACCATCTATCCTCATGGGACGAAGTAAACATCATAGATATAAAAGATCGGTGGGGAATAATACGACTCAAAGAAGAAGCGCATATTTTGGGTGACAATGACTTACTAAGAAAACCTAGTATAGCATTTAATACCATATGGAAACCACTAATTATGAATAATAGATAATGCTACTAATAATGCTACCTCTGTGGATGAAATTAAGGGTTCCGTTCGAAATTGCGTTCAGATTCCTGAGTTCGACAGAAATATTCCCGAGTTCGACAAAATACACCTGAAGAAGGCCGGAGGTTACAGAAGACGAAACGTTTTGAGAATAACACTCAAGATGAGAATAGTAGTCAGAATAATCAAAATTCTGAAAATTCTCAATCTCATCTGAAAAATTCAAAAATGGAAATAAGAAAATGAATAATGTAGAGTAAACAAACTGTAACTGTTGCACGCGTGCACTTTGTCCACTACAAAATAAATGCTTAATAAATGGGAGTGCTTACCAACACACAATATTTACCAAAAAAAGAACACAAATAAGAAATCATACTACGTAGGTAAAACCACCCGAGATTTTAAAACCATGCATAACAATGCATTTTAAATAACAAAAACGCCGATTGAAAACATCACTCGCGTACCATTACTGAGAACTCAACAAATCGGACGTTCGCCAAACACCGAGTGCAAAAATGTACGGTTGGCCAGCACATGAATATTTATTTAGACGACCTATTATGTTTGAAGGAGAAGGTTGAAATTTTAAAATCTCTAAAAATTTACTAAACTGTAGAAGCGAAATAGCAACCAACTGTAGACATAGAATAGCTTTACGTTTACATATGAAATACAATAATGCATAACACATAAATAGATGAAATTAAACAAGGAAAAAGGCAACATCTAAAGTAGCAACAAATAAATAAGATGAATAGAAAAAAGATGATTCTAATCACGCATAAATTGGCTGTCTCAGTTATGTCGGTACTAGGCCATTTATTATTTCTGATTATCATAAATGACATCTCTGATGCAATTGCGTATATGATGGTCACATTTGCTGATGACAAAACGCTCTATTCTTGACATGCGTGGAAAGCGAACACACACATATCTACGAAAATGGCTTGATCCTTTATAAAAGACTTCCAGTCTTTAGTCGAATGGGGCCATAACTAGATGTTTTTCATGCTACTAAGAAAAAAACCTTTCTTTTAACAATTATAAGAATCTATCCTAACCCCCGATTGCTATAGCTAATATCTTCTACTTAATAGTTCAACAGTAAAACACATCGTCCTAACATCATAGGTAACATGGATTCGAACAAATGCATATACAATAATGCCAAATCTGATGCAAAGAAAATTGGCTCCCTCTACCAGGCTTGAAAACTTCTCTAACCTGCTAGTATCGTATATCTGTACAAGACAAATATTCACCTATGAATGGAGCATTGTTGATACATATGGACGAGTGCACCAGCCAATAGTCTCTCCCTCTAAGACAGGATACCAAAAAGGTAAAAATAAAGACATACTTTCTTATTGTAATTACTTCGATGCTCTCAATTCAAATTTTAATAAACAATTTGCTGATATTTAGAAAATAAGCATATCTGATTGGATTTTGGACCTTTTTTCAAGTGCAAACACATAAGAATTTCTACAATAACAAGAAGGAATAATAGCAGTAACTACACATTATAAATTGAAATTTAAATTCAAAAGCGGCTACTAACAATTCTGGCTACAAAAGGAGATCCCTAAGGTTTACACTGAAATATGGGCTGTAATTCAAAAGTTCCTAATCGCATTTCCTTCAGCATATTTAGTTCAACGTAGATTCAGTGCAGTAACCAACAAGAAATCGGTTACAAATAGTTAATGGCAATCAACTTTCTTTACAATATTTTACGAAAAAGGTAGAAACAGTAATACAAATACTTTTCTGTTTAATTACTATTAAAATAATTTTTCGGGTGCGCTGATTAATATTTATTTCGGAAATGGGGCGGCAAGCAAACTTAGTTTGCAAAACACTGCTTTAAAGCAAGTGCTGAGTGAATATCTTATAGTTGACATGCAAAAACAACATTTACTGCCGCTGCTACTTCTAACACTACCATAATCAAAGCAGTTTCAGATAAATAATACAGCTGTATATGTAACGTAATCATTTCTTTATTTTGACGTTTCTCATCAGTTTTATCTTTTTTTTATTCGTTGTCTTTTATTGTTTTCTATCATTTTTGGTCTTTGATCCTCGATTTTTCCTTCTAGAAAATGCGTGTTGTCATAGATGTTCTTATTAAAAGATGACGGAACATTCCTCTCAAACGAAAAAAGGGACAGTAGCGCAACTTCTATTTATAAATGACTGCCCCAAAATCAACCTTACTTTCGCTTTTATTAAATATTTCACAGTGAAATTCCTTCGGCGTACTCCAAAGAAATGGGATTGACCTTCAGGTTAGATATTCATATATGGACACATTATTAAAATATTAGTCGGTGAATGAACAAAAATATATGATTATTCAATAGAAAGTAGAGAAATGGGTTAACTTCAAAAGAAACATACAATGCAGTTCTCTTAGAAACTAACGAATATAATTACTTGCATTGCTTTGAAAAGTGTGTCGTTGTCTTTTCCCACTAGGGGAAACGTTTCACAGCATTTTAATATAATGTTCTTAGCATATTCTAGACTAAGTGTGAATAAAAAATAACTGAAGCTTTTTCAACTCTTTTTATATTTCGAGATACAATGTGTAGTGGAGATCCAACCTTATATTCATTTTTTATTTGACGGAAGAATACTTGTATTTAATCCGATCCAAATAGTGAACCTTAACAAATATCACTGATCGCTTAACTATCGAAACAGATGTTCTATGAAAGCCAATTAAAAATGTTACAAAATCCTTATCATCTTCTTCTTCTTCTTCTTCTTCTACTTCTTCTTCGTCTTCTTCTTCTTTTTCTTCTTTAGCTTCTTCTTTTTCTTTTTCTGTTTCTTCTTCCTATTCTTTTCCTTCTTCTTCTTCTTCTTCTTCTTCTTTTTCTTCTTCTTATTATTGTCGCTGTTGTATATCTACTAGGAGCTTTCACACAATCATCATAAGTGAATGCTGACTTACAATAACCAGTGGTATTCCATTGGAGTACGAGTGACAAAAAGTCTCTTAACATTTTCAGTACTCACTACTACTTTGTATAACCTTGTAAATCATTTTGCCTTATCAATACAGTCGTTAAGCATTGATTTTTTTCTCGAGCAACAACAGTTGTTATTCTTTAGAATTTGAGTTACAAGAAGCTTCTTGGAGATACCAGCACTCTTGCATCATCAAAGTTATGGTCTAGTTGGTGCTTTCACTCCTCGGTCTCTCAATCTCATATAACCCTGCTCGTCAGTTTTGTGTGGTATCAGCCGAGGCTGGTACCACTGCAAGTGGATGGCTGTGTGTATTTTTAACCATCCCCATTTATATGTGGCTTGTAAGCGTTTATTGGTTATATGGGTTGGTTTCCGTATTAAAAGAATGTTTCTATATAATCCGTCTTTTTTCCATTATTGCCGTGTGTTGTATGGCCGGTTGAGAGTATATAGTAATCTATGTCTCTTTTCGATAACCACCGCACATGACTTTGTGTTATTGCAACAGCCGCCTACCATTGCTTTCTTGTTTGTAACAACCATTGTTCTCCTCTGGGATATAGGTGACAATAAGCCTCCCAAAGGTCCTAGTACTTTCCGCACTCCTCCAATGGATGTCTGGTACGTACTCTCCTGCCTAGATCTCCCATCCTGCTTGACCCTTCACAATTATTTGGTGTGGTATAAGCCTAGGCTGGTGCCATTAATTTGTTTAGGGGAGGGGCAGTATATAAGATGTTTTGCAGTTTCTGTTCCTTTGTTCGTGTGATTCCTGTTGTTTTGTGTTCTTCCTATTTTAACTTGCATGTGACTGGTCACGGTTCTGAAGCTTATGCTGGTCAGTTATCGCATTCAAGGATTTTCCTTAAGAGTTTAGTGCTCCTACGATTATTGGTATTATATTTACTTTCTTCATGCTCCATATCCCTTTAAATTATCTGACAAGTTTCGTGTATTAGCTTCGTTTTTCCGCTTCCTTGAATTTTACTGTGTTATCTGGAACGGCAATCTTTACGATTTGGCAGGTTTTTCCTTTTCACTGACTATCATTACATCCGCTCATACGAGTTTATCTGTTTACACAACATCCTCTAATGCAGTTACATTAGAGGATGTTGTGATTTTCCTTATCCTGTACTGTTATTGTTTTATGTTTTTACCATTTGTCAAAGTGTTCGAAATGCAGTCATTTGTATAGTTCCCAGTGTACTTTATTCCCTACGCAGTGGTTTACTGTTTCGTCTCTTTGTCCACACAATCTGCATTTACTATTTTCCTGGGTTTTAAATATTTTAGCTTTAATGTAGTAAGTCCTAATCGCATTGTTCTGTGCAGCTGTCAGTAGAGATTACGTTTTTCTTTCCAGGTGACTTTTTCTTAGCCATGCCAAGGAATGTGTGTTATTCGCTTGTCTTGTAATTCTTATGAAACGTCAATGTGACTGTTATTCATCCCACTTTTTGTTACTGGTTTTAAAGCTTCCAGAATTTTTCATTGAGACGGTGTATCTTGCTGCGGTAGTCAGTCTTTCTGTGATCTTGGTTATGTATTTCTTCCAACTATTTGTGATGCCTTCCACCCATTCTTCTATACTTACCAGTTCTCTTTTCCCTTGTTTTTTTTTTACGTAGGTATGCCTGAATCGTCTATCGGGTGTAGTGCGTTATGCATCGTCATTAATTTTGTAGTCTTCCGGTCAAGGTGCCTGCGTTTTACTTTAGTCCAGCCTATGAAGGGCCCAGTATTTTATTAGTGATGCTGCCCAGATGTTTATTCCTTTTACTAGGTTTCTGCAATATAATTGCGTTTCTAAGAGTTTCCTTGTATTTCTGAAGTATTCTTTTCTAATATTCTCTGTTATTTCTGTAGATTTAATGCTGTATGCTTCCAGTACTCCAAAATATTTATAGTTATCCTGTTCCCCTCACGCTCTTATCTCGTCTTGGTTGGGCAGTTGCATGCCTTCTATTGTCACACTTTTCATCTCTAGCAGTGCACACTTTTCTATACCAAAATCTATTTGAATGTCCTGGCTGAATAGTCGTGTCTTTTCTATAAGTTGTTCCAGTTCTTTTTGCTTTTAGCAAATTATTATTATTATTATTATTATTATTATTATTATTATTATTATTATTATTATTATTATTATTATTATTATTATTATTATTATTATTATTAGTTATACCATTATTATACTGATAATTATTCTTTCCGGATTTTACTTCTTTTCCGTCTTCTACTGTTTCTCGTGCAGTTTGTTAAAATAACTGAATGTATATTTATGTGTAATCTCTCTGAATCACAAAATAGGTCAATATTAATTGCAAAATTATTTACACAATGTACACTATTGACATGCCGCGGTAACTTTTTATAGTAATCAATTACTCATTCGGTAAGAAATCCTGATTTTTATTGGGGTCACTTTACTTGCTTTCTATTAAATATTTTTTACTCTCCCTTATCGTGAGTTCTCAACCCTTTTAAAACATCGGTATTAATTTCAGTGAGTTTAAATCTCATCAGAGAACCCACAATACTGCGCACGTAATCTATTTATTACATCATAATAAGGAAATTGATCAATATTTTCGTCATATAGCAGTCTTTTTGGGGGATTACGTTTTTGTTTGGGGCTGTTTTTAGACGATGATGATGGTTGATCGCTCTGAACGTTTTGAAGAAAAAAATCATGACTGGACCGACCTGTGCTTGTTTTCTGGAGGAAAGCTATATTGTGGTTGTTATTTCCGATTAATTAACAGGATCGATTATAATACAGCTATCTCATTCTTTTATTTACTCTTTTGAAAATCGACGGGTCAGAGAGAAAATTGATGCATTACTGCTAGTTCTTTAAATATGTCTTCCATCTTTTTTTCCAACCTGCAACTAAATCTCCAACTTCATTTTTCTCTCGATAGTATCACGTGGCTAACATGTTCCTTACTTTCGTTTCTCTGTTCCCAAACATGTCGAATTTAGCATTGGAATTTCGGAAATGTACGCTGTTTACTCGTTCATTCCATCTCGTAAAGCTCTTGTTATCTTTCCTCACTGGAATTTGATATGTAAACGTTTACGACGATTGATGAAAATAAGTGATGATTTTTTTCTTATTTAATCAGTATAATTTAATGTAAATGTCTCATAATATACAGTCTTTATGGAAAACCAAAAAGTAAGTGACACGAATAAATAATAGCCCGTATTCCGCCCATCACAAAAACAGGATGACCGGCGACATGCTGATCTGTTATCTTTTCCTATGCCCTTCTGACGTATGTGTATCTTTCTGACTTGTAACCTGCTCCTTTACTACCTGAATCACTTCCAGAACTACAAATATTGTTTTCTGTCTAGCGTTTTACTTGCTCATCTGAAAATAAATTATTCGTTTCTCAACTCAAGGGGTTCAAATATTTTTACTTCGCATAACACCATTAATATGCGAACAAATCTAATGGGACATAAGGTCATTCAATGTTGGGAAAAGATATGTTACCGGATGATCCTATAATATCAAACATTAAACTGACACTTCTGAGTGGTGTTTTAAATTATTATCAAATAAAAATCACATCAAAATTTGCAGGTGATTATTCGCAAATTTCAATATAAAGAAATACGTTAGTATGAACACTACTAAAGCCAGCTGTGGCTAGGATATGTGGATGACACATTCACACTATGACCTTCCTGGAAAAAATTCACACATTACTGGACCACATGAACTCTCTCCGTCCATGTATACAGTTCACTATTAAAAGGAACATACTACAACAATTCCTTCCTAGATGTGCTGATAACTTGGGGGTCCTGGGCAGTGTGGAGTTACTTGTCTTTTAGCATCATAACCACAAGAGTGCTACTAACTGGCAGTGTCTAATCTATGGGTTAACTGTGATCTATCTGTTTACGCACGATTTATTTAAAAATATATACACAGCAAATTAATTAATCTATCCGCCACCAGTATGAAAGATACGTATGTTTTTAACATAAACTGATTTTACAACGATTATCATGTCGTATAACCCAACAACCACCCAAGCAAATAGATATATATTTAGATACAAATATTGTAAAGAAACATATCCTTTCAATTATGTTATATTATTGTGTATTCTTGTCACGTTTGCCTGATATGATAATGACGAAGGCTATTGGTATTACCGTGGTTTTTCTTCTTATTCTCATTAGTATTGTTTATATATTCATTGAACTATGGAAGAAGATAATGAATGTAGCCATCATGCTGTTGCCCACAGAACCGATTGTAATAAGTTCTTATCATTGATTTTGTAGAAGTCTTATAAATCATGTTTTCCATTATGCTAGGCAGCCAATAAAGCCGTAACATTCCGATGGTAAATAATCATTGAATACCAAGTTATTATATTAATAGAATATACACATATTTATCACTTATGACCTTCATTGAACATAATTATATTTCTTACAAATATAACTGTTTTACGTTCTTAAGATTATATTGAATTCGGTATACAAATGTTAATTCTTATTTTTTTATTTCTATAATTATTAGATTTAAAATTTTAAAGTTATAGATGAAATAAAAAAAAATAAAAACACCCTTTTTACTGTTGATGTATGGTATTAGCGCAAAAATCCTTCATAAAACAGATATAGAGCTTGATTACAATTGAACCTCAGGAGAGAGAAACCGGCCGGCAAAGACACAATGACCGTATAGATTACTTCTTTAAAAATCGTTTAAGTTGCGATGTTACCCATTACATTTCTATAGATCGTATCTCAGTATTTTCGCTTAGCCCGTCATTTCAAATCAACACTCTGTTGCAAGAGAAAATGAGATACTTTATATAGACATGGAAAACGAACTTGGAAAATAATTAAAATTTGGCATAATTAGAATGCCAAACGAATTTTTTCCAAATTATTTGCGTAGTTTTTAAATTTAAAAGGAATAAAAAGGGCGTTTTAATCATGGTGGAAGGGGATAAAAACTATCGCGATGATTGATGCAAGTAGAGACATTAAGTTCACGATACTAGAAAACTTAAGGATTGTTTGATATGTCAATTATATAATCCTCCCTGGCTATCATGACCAATGGGATATCTCGTCTTGGAAATACTATCATTATTTTTTATAAGAAGAACACTCTGTTAGATCAAGACGTAAGGCATATAATATAGAAATAATTTGAAACACATTGTGGCGGAGACTAAACTTACCGAAGCAAGGGAAGGTGAATTGTTTATCCATGTGATTGTGGACATTGTAAACCTGCGAGGCGAACATCAGTGTAGCTATTATACAATGACACAACACATTTGGCCTAAACGAGGTTAACTCAAAAGCGAAATTCGCTCTTCTCATCCGAAGTGAAAGAGGGATAAAAACGATGTGTTTTTTAGTTGAACGGCAGTTACGTCTATGTGACTTGTACAGACTAGACATGTAGATCAGAGAAAGACAGAGAGAAAAAATGAAAATGAAAGAGATGGATATAGTGAGTGAGAGAGAAGGAGAGAGAGAGAGAGAAAGAGAGAGAGATAGCTCTTGTTTGCTGTGTACGTGTTTGTCATAGGCAGGAGTAGATCCCATTTACAAATGTTACATATATTTACTGAGAAACAAATTGTGGCGTGTACCATTAGATTAAAAAGTTTTATAATAAAATATAGGGATTGAAGGCATATTCGAATATTTCATTGCGCTGAAGCATATCATAGACTATAGGGCCTCAGAAAACCAACAGAAATTGGTATCAACCTTTTTATTTAATTCAATAAAAGTAAACATATTTGTGTGCTTTTCATAAGTGCGAATGTAGTGAAATAGATATTTAGGAAGACTGCGGGATCTGCATAGATTATCCAATGTTATTACTTTATTCACTAGTATACTTATGGAAAGTAAAAATACGTATCTCTGTAACCCAAATAAATTTGAAATGGTAAGATACACAATACTATCAAGTGTCGATAACTTGTTTATCTGAAAAAAAAACATTGTTATATCACACATGCTACCAAGTAGATGATACCAACTCAGATGAAATATGTTGTGCACCTAAACTAGCCTTACTTGTTTGGTGGAGAATGTATGTTATTTTGTATGATCTCGTGTGCCAATCGTGTAATCGAGATACTAACCATGGTATATAGTTATTAAAGGTTGAAATATATGAAATAGTTTCGGGTACCGAACCAAATAACATGTAAAGAGACAAGGGATTTTGAAATAGTCAGCAAATAATTCAGTTGATCCTATACATGATAACGAAAAGTAGCACAAGAAAACGCCCATATTGAAAGCGTACACATTTTAAATACGGAATTTAGGAATAATGGTGAACGAAAAAAGATTACAACAGTTTTGGGGAATTATAGGATGAAATTTGAACATGCTTTTATCTTTATATTTATATTGTATAGTGTGTATTCTTTGTGCTAACACTCCATCTTTTTCAGTCTCTCATTAACTTCGGTTGTTTGATGACGTCGGGATGGAGTAATACCAGTCGAGGATTCTTCTCGACAATCAGTCCGGCAGGAACCAAGTTATTTCGGTGACTTTGTTTCTGCCGACCTGGTTTATACTCTCCCGGGTTTTCCTATGAGGTGCACCCTCCCAGGCATGTCAATAGTGTACATTGTGTAAATAATTTTGCAATTAATATTGACCTATTTTGTGATTCAGAGAGATTACACATTAATATACATTCAGTTATTTTAACAAACTGCACCAGAATTGGGGTGGGTAAGTTTATCGCTTACTGCCTGAGGCGCCCTGACAGGGAAATGCCGACGGGGCTGCCCAGGCTATTTTTGCTAGGCCAGAGTGCTCCTTCTTTAGGGGCGCTGGTTTGACTCTTCCCTTACTTTCCGACCTTGTGTCACATATTCTTGCGGTGCGAGGATATTAAATATCATGTGCAATGTTCGCTGATAAAGGGGTGATTTGAGAAGATAGAAATAAAGGGGTATAAAATAGAATAATATTACAAAAACATTGCATAAATGCAAATAAACTGTTACTGCTTAAAGGGATATATAAAGCGAATTTCATATCCCGATGAAAATAGTGTTTGGAAAAATAAAAAAGTCAAAAAAGGTAAAACTGAATAGAAAGACCGAGGAGGTATAAGACTATCCAGACTTCTACTAGAGGGGTACGGAGAGTACTGGATGCTTTAGGGGCCTTTTTGCCACTAAAGTACCAAAGAGCATCGACTATCAAAGAAAAAAATTCAATGATAATTCATGTCGAGAGAACGTAAAGTGATTTACGATGGTTATCGAAAGAAATATAGAATATAAGCAATCTGTTAATATTTGCCGTCATTGAGCTTCCATCGACCACCACCTGTTCTGATATCGACTCGTTTGAGAACTCATAATACGTAAATAAAACATAGACATTGTGGAAAGACATAAGTAAGAGTCGTAGAAATATATAATGTAATCAAACTAGTTGGCTATTATTCTGTAACAGTAGATAATACATTAGTATCAATAATATAGGTCGGTTGGGTTCATCGATTAATCAATTGATATCAAACTAGTTTCCAGCGACGACCCACTGCCACCCAATATCATAGCTATATTCGACCACCAAGTGAAAGTTGGAGGGTAAATAAGTTAGACGAAAACGAAACAATGTGTGGAACGATTACATAATGAATTAAGTAAACCAAACCAACAATTTAATTACCCTCACGAATAATTACCTACCCCTCACACTGCTTTTAATGTATCAGGTAAACAGAGCACACTCGGAACGACCCGACGTCACTTTAAATACATTTCGAGCGGGGTTATGTCTTTTCACTATAATTATGTATGTGTATAATACGAAAGGAATACGCGTCCCAAGACGGGTGAACTTAATCCCCTGAATATAACAATGTGGCACCTCTTTTATGTGCATATACGAAAGAGACCATCGAGATAAAATGATACTGAACCTTATTAAAATTTAGATAAAATCCATTACATGATTTTAATGCGATAACATGTCTACGATTTCAGACTTAGGTCAAAAGAGAAATTCAAGGAATCTTAATTACTTAGAGGTTAATGAATATAGACCAAATTCAGACAAAATATGAAGTATTAGAATTTTCAAATAGCAGATTGTGCCACTATCATACATCCTAAAAAAACTTTAACATACTTAAAAAAATCTTGAGTTTGGGAAATACTTATTAAATTATGTCAAATATCCACTATTAAAATCTCACGAAAATCATAATTATTTGAATTTTGACGAAGATCTTCCACCCCTTTTTAACTACCCTATCATAAAACTGACTTAAAATAAGTATATCCTACATCATCCATCCTTACACCTGACAGATGTGTTCTTAGATTCATAATGATCGGTTAATAAGTTTAGGAGTGAGTCCTATGTATACAAATATATACACATATACAGATATCTACCTTTATATTAATAGTGACATTTTTATCACTTTAAGGTCTCAGCCAATTAGCGTGGATGCCTTGTAATCGAATGCTAGTAACTCAGTGAATTAAGTGGCTTGCCTTTGATTGAGATCATACATAGACTAGCGGGCACATAGATAAAAAGAGAATATATGTTTATATAAAGCACACAACAATAATCCAACCAAAATCTACAAAGCGTGTCGTTGAGAGGTCATCAGGTATTAAATACTACAATCTTATATATTCGTTTGTCTCTCTCGTCCTGTGTATATCAATTAACTAGTATGACTACCAGGGGTTGTCCGGGGCCATGGATAACAACATAGTAGAATTAGAAAAGTGTGTGCAACACCATTATTTTAAAACGTCTCTCGCTTTACCACTCTCTATCTTCTACCCCCCCCTTACCGAGGTACTGACTCCGTCTCTTGCATTTACAACTTACAACATGTAATACTTAAATATAACACCTACTTAATTTATTGTATTGCTCACTTTTGGATTCAGCATATGCCACATACAAAATTTAATAATTTATTACTACATTTTGCTATTGATGTTATTGAGCACTTTGGTATCCAGTATATGTCACCAAACATAATACTTATTATTACATCTACTGTACTGATAGTAGTCAGTACTTTTTGATTCAGCATATACCATTTACTAATTTTAATACTGTATCATAACACATACCTATTATAGATATGTCAGTCAGCATTTTTAGATTCAGATATAGCCTTACCATATATAATTTCCGTCTCTCACTTCTTCATGCGAACTCTTACGAACCCAAAATGAAATAATGTTGATGAATACCACAGTTTTAAGAGAAATATTGACGACGAGGACAATAGTCCCAAGAAAAATAATTTTCATAAAGACAATAGTCTGAAGAAAATGGAATTATGTTGTTACGGAAGAACACTGTCCAACCTCGGGAAATGTTGAATATAGTAAAGATTTAGCCTTTCTCAAGGTTCGGCAATTTCTTTTGGTAAAAATACGAATTACTGCATATTGACATAGAAATAACCCTAAACGTCTACTGTACTTGACAAGTTATTGCTAATCACTGTTTCTATATAATAAATACACTTGTGGCTGCTAAGGTTTCTTTTACATGGTTTTGAATTTCAGGTGGGACCACTAGATGCAACTACAAACATTGGAAAATAAACGACAAAAAACCTAGATTATACGCAGATGCTGGTGTGAGTACAGCACTATCATCGCATGTACCTCTTGAAATGTCGTTAGCTGTAGAGCTATTATAAAATATAAAATTACAGCATGGCTTATTTAAGAAGGAACATTGTATTAGGCATTCTTTCAATAATCTAAAGGATATGTTTACATTATTGTATAGCTTATATTTTAGCAGAACAGTATATGCATTTTGATACTGTGAAATTGAAAACAGTTAAATTCGAATCCCATGACATAACACTTGAAACAAAATTTAATTATTCCGAAATTATTTACAATTTGCATCGGGTTAGAACAAATGTGTTTTCTCCATTTTCTAAGCACAATAAAACAACTATAAAACGGAATAGCAGAGGAAATATACGAATGGCTCATGGTTGTGAAACAATGCATATATATCTTATTTATGAATTAGAATCACTTATTCCCTGTATCTTTAACTAAAATAGATGTTTTTTAAATAAGCTGAATAAACACAGTCTAATTGAATATAAACCTTACAGACAAGCCCAGAACATATGTCTAAATATACTACACATGAACCTGTTATCATAACAGCGTTCAACATTTTTGTCTCAATAAAATAGTGTTATTTATTAAATAACTATTTACCTTATTTAATTTGTTATTAGACCACATAATTATTTTTCAATTATTTTAACCTGTTTTATCAGGAGTCGTGAGACACTGGACAACCGACCATCGTCACATGCCCAACTGCTACCTATGCAAATGGTTAACTAATTAATGGTATGTAATAGATAACCGATGGTTTGCTAATATCTTTAAAATAAGTAATTACTACTTCATCTTAAGAAATTAAGAAGCCTGGACTATAAAACATTGTTATTAACTTTTACAAAATTTTCATTTAAAATGATAAAATGTGAGAAAAGTAAAAATTATGCAGCAAATTTATCAGATAGGTATATATGCATATATATATATATATATATATATATATATATATATATATATATATATATATAAATAGATTGATGTATATAATTGTATATATATATATATATATGTCGCCGTTATAGACAAAGCCCCAACTCTGTCCCCCTCCCCCTCCAATGTATTTTCAATTTTCAATCTCCCGTTAAAGTGAAGTTAAAATTTTATGCCATTTGAATTCCTTTCGCCGGCCCGATGAGTTGGTCGCTATTCGCACCAATGAAACAAAACTTGTTTTGTCGCAACTAATGGAATAAAAGCAATATATATATATATATATATATATATATATATATATATATATATATATATATACATTTAAAAATGATACGCGGAAATCTCTCTAAGGCCCTTTCGACTATCATCTAAATTCTGTAGTCTTGGCCCTGTCGAGTCTGCAGATAATACTTGTAAGAACGAGATCAAGATGCAGAAGCGTCTTCTTTTTTATTTAAAAAGAAGGTTTTTTCGAAGGAGGTCTATGATAGGATCAGACCCTCTGGGTCATTGCGACCTAGATTAAATGGTCTTCCTAAAATACACAAGGAATTGGGTGCCACTGAGACCTATATTATCTATGATAGGGTCCGCCCAACATTCTTTGGCTCAGTGGCTCCTCGGAATCTTGCAACCTGTGCGTGATCTATACACTACGCACTGCATCCCTGATTCCTATCGGTTTACTGACGTTCTACGTGGGTTAGATCCGGATTCTGAGACATCATTTATGTGCTCGTTTGATGTCTCTAGTCTCTTTACTAATGCACCTTTAGATAAGACTATAACTATTTGTGCCGACGATCTCAATGAAGGTTGCCTGACTGCCTCTTGTTTCCCTAGGGAGATCTTCATAGAATTGATACTTTAATGTTCTAAATCAGCCGAGTTCAGCTTCGAGAATATAATGTATAGTCCGGTTGATGGGATCTCAATAGGTAGTTCATTCGCACCTACTTTAGCTGATATCTTCGTCGGATATTACGAATCTGTTTTATTTAGGTCTGTAAAGATGCCCACTACTTATGTTAGATATGTCGATGACACATTTGCGATGTTTTCTTCGCAGAGTGAAGCACTGGCATTCTTTCATAAGTTAAATTCTATTCATGAGGCTCTACAGTTTACGATGGAAAGTGAGAAGGATAATTGTCTTCCCTTCTTGGATGTTCTTGTTGAACGTTCAAGGGGTGGCTTTCTGACTTCCATCTACAGTAAGCCTACTTTTACTGGCCTGTACGTAAACTGGTCTTCTTTTGTGCCTAAGTCTAATAACGTAGCCTTAATTTACACTTTGGTTCATAGAACCCTCGTGATTTGTTCTCCGAGTAGATTAGAGTGTGAACCTAATAGGATCAGGGATATATTCATTGATAATGGTTATCCCGAGGACCTTATCAATGAGTGCATTAATATAAAAGTGGCTGACTTGAAATCCCCCAAAATATTTGGGCCTGTAAAATGCCCCATTTATTTGAAAATACCGTGGATAGAGGGAAATAGTATTAAACTAGGTAAACAGATTGTTGATAGCATTAATAATTGTTTCTACTCTGTTGCCTTACGATTAGTTTATGCTACTAGACCTGCTTTTCCTTTTTTTTCGCAAGGATAGTGTGCCCTATACAAATTATAGTAATATTGTATACCAATTTAAATGCCAATGTGATGCTGGCTATATAGGGCGCACTTCCTTGCTTTGCAGACCCGCATAAACCAGCACATTCCATCAGAAATACGTCAGGGAAGGGTAGGATCCTTGGGTTAATCCTCCTCTAATACTTTGGACTCTGCTATTGGCCAGCATTTGGTTGAAAACCCTAGCTGTGCCAGTAGCTATAAAGTAGACCGTTTTGAGGTCTTGCATAGAGCAGATTCCAAGAACCATTTGAAAATATTTGAGTCTGTCTCTATCGCTATGCGAAAACCTTCCTTTTGCCGGTAGAAGGAATTTGTTAGATCGCTTAATATCTTTGGGGAACTTTGAACTTCCTCCCTCTTTTATTCTCCCCTCACGCAGTGCTTTTTAATCGTTTTTTAAGTAAATCATTAAATTGACTTTTAATCGCTCTATTGTTAATTTAGGCACTTTCAAATCCCTATTTGCTCTTTCTTTCGACAATATTATTAATTAAAACTATCGATTTTCTCCTGCCGAGATGATAGTCGCAAGGTCCTTAGAGAGATTTCCGCGTATCATTTTTAAATGTATTTATAAGTTTTGTACCTCAAAACATTTATTTAAATATTTACGGAAGAGGTATAGTTACCACCAAATAATTCAATTAAATAATATCATACGATTAAAAAGCAGAATTAGATCTATTAACCTTTCTGTCGCTTTTTTACATTCTTGTCTTACACAAGATGTGGCTCCTCTTTATATTTCAAAGCGAATTGCTGCGTCTAACGTTAGACCCAGTTTTTCTATGGAGCGTGCTTTTATGCGTGATGACATCAATAAGATGTCTGAAAAGCGTGTATATCTTATTAGTATTCGTCATCGTCTCTGGTTTGCAGTTAAAAGCTTCTTGTCTTTTTTTTTATTTCTTCCGTTTCTGCAAGTATCTGTCTATTGGTGATGACTTTGCGAAGCAACATGCTTCTGTAAAATATAATAAGCAACTTGCCCTTCTTATTCAAAGGCGTTATTGTTGTGAAATAAATAATGGGAACAAACACATATTTAATTTTTCGAACACTGTATTAACAGATATCGAAATTAAAGTTTTGTCTAAGGGGTTTAATTTTTGTATTTCCCCTACCCACATTAACAAAGAGAAAACCCTCGCTTCACCCAAGGTTTTTTTTTCTCAAATAAGACATCACTCTCCTAGTTATTTAGATAATGTTTCTAGAATAACATCTAGGTTGGTTGACTCGGCACATCAACACAGTAACGCCTCATTGACCACAGTGACTTTATTTGGAATAAAACGCAATTTCAAACCATAGAAGCGTTAAAATCTAATGGAGACATTTACATTTGCAAACCAGATAAAGGTGCGTGAGTTGTGGTATTGGATCGTAGTGACTACGTTAACAAAATGTTATCTATTCTTAACGACACTACTAAATTCTGTAGACTTGGCCCTGTCGAGTCTGCAAATAATACTTGTAAGAACGAGATCAAGATGCAGAAGCGTCTTCTTTTTTATTTAAAAAGATGGTTTTTTCGAAGGAGGTCTATGATAGGATCAGACCCTCTGGGTCATTGCGACCTAGATTAAATGGTCTTCCTAAAATACACAAGGAATTGGGTGCCACTGAGACCTATATTATCTATGGTAGGGTCCGCCCAACATTCTTTGGCTCAGTGGCTCCTCGGAATCTTGCAACCTGTGCGTGATCTATACACTACGCACTGCATCCCTGATTCCTATCGGTTTACTGAAGTTCTACGTGGGTTAGATCCGGATTCTGAGACATCATTTATGTGCTCGTTTGATGTCTCTAGTCTCTTTACTAATGTACCTTTAGATAAGACTATAACTATTTGTGCCGACGATCTCTATGAAGGTTGCCTGACTGCCCCATGTTTCCCTAGGGAGATATTCATAGAATTGATACTTTAATGTACTAAATCAGTCGATTTCAGCTTCGCGAATATAATGCATAGTCCGTTTGATAGGGGTCTCAATAGGTAGTCCATTGGCACCATCTGTTGCTGATATCTTCGTCGGATATTACAAATCCGTTTTATTTAGGTCTGCAAAGATGCCCACTACTTATGTTAGATATGTCGATGACACTTTTGCGATGTTTTCCTCGCAGAGTGAAGCACTGACATTCTTTCATAAGTTAAATTCTATTCATGAGGCTTTAAAGTTTACGATGGAAAGTGAGAAGGATAATTGTCTTCCCTTCTTGGATGTTCTTGTTGAACGTTCAAGGGGTGGTTTTCTGACTTCCATCTACAGGAAGCCTACTCTTACTGGCCTGTACGTAAACTGGTCTTCTCTTGGTCCTAAGTCTAGAAATGTAGGCTTAATTTACACTTTGGTGCATAGAGCCCTCGTGATTTGTTCTCCAAGTAGATTAGAGTGTGAACTTAATAGGATCAGGGATATATTCCTTGATAATGGTTATCCCGAGGACCTTATCAATGAGTGCATTAATAAAAAAGTTGCTGATTTTTAATCCCCCAAAATATTTGGGGCTTAGACAGATTTCCGCGTATCATTTTTAAATGTATTTATAAGTTTTGTACCTCAAAACATTTATATATATATATATATATATATATATATATATATATATATATATTTGTTATATTTATTTAAATTTTATATATAGATCCCTAAAAAATATTGCCTATAAGACAATTATCTCTACCCATTAAATATCAATGGATTTATCTATTGAACAGCATTTGCATCTCTCATTCTCTAGTTGTCTTTTTCTCATACTGTCGGATATGTATGAGACATCCCACCCCACAGAAAATAACGCCAGCATTCGAGGAATACAAACCCCCACCATCGCCGAGCAGAAAGATTTTACTGTAACACTCTGTTATTGTTTCACTCTATCTTTTTTTTTTCTTCTTTACTGGTACATGTGTACCGTGAATAAAACAGACAACAAACACGCCGTACGACATTTGCAGACGGACTCTGGTGACCAGTTTGTGTAATATTAATGATGTTAATTTTAATTCGCCGTTTACAAGAAGTCCGTTCACAGTTCATAGAAGGTTTGAGTCAGAGCATTTTTCCCGAAATTTACCTAAGCCGTATCGCAACACACAAGAAAAAGATAAACTGAAATTGAGATTTACTTTGCTTCAAAAATCGTCAAATAAACTCGGCATGAAATTGTAAGTTGTATATTTATTTGTTCATTTATTTTCAGTCTTTATTCATAATCATTTTTCTCTCATATTTGCGCTTATGATTTTGTGTTAACTGATTATACCTATATACATATAAATATATATCTCTCTCCCATGTATCTGCTCTTTCTCTCTCTCTCTCTCTCTCTCGCTCTCTCTCTCTCTCTAAATATACACACATATATATATATATATATAGATTTATATATATATATATGTATATATAGAGAGAGAGCGAGAGAGAGAGAGAGAACTTAATGATTCGATGTAATTTTATACACAGTATAAACACAGATAATTGTGTAGAATAAAAAAGAAGGGATAATGTGAGAACAAACGTTTCCGGAAAAAAGTATTGGCATAGAAATGTACTATATATATTTAAATAGACTTATGTAATATATATATATATATATATATATATATATATATATATGGGAAAGAATAAACAATCAATGAAACACAGGGAAAATGAAAGAAAAACACAAAATAACGTTCTTAATTGTTATTCCATTTTTTCCATATATAATTATGTCTCCACGAAATTGTTTTATGGGATATCGCGTATTTTATCCGACGATATCAATATATATATATATATATATATATATATATATATATATATATATATATATATATATATGAATATATATATATATATGTGTGTGTGTATGCATATATATATATGTGTGTGTGTGTATGCATATATATATATATATATATATATATATATATATATATATATATATATATGTATT
Organism: Sepiola atlantica; assembly: GCA_963556195.1. NCBI lineage: Eukaryota > Metazoa > Mollusca > Cephalopoda > Sepiida > Sepiolidae > Sepiola > Sepiola atlantica. The sequence continues at coordinate 58,527,006 of OY744526.1, read as the reverse complement.
ACGGAGAAATATTAAGACTTATGAAAAACTCTATTGGTCTGTACATCTATGGATGAGCATTTGTTAAGTAAACTAACTGTTCCTTCAACTTTTAGTATGGATTTATTTCCAGATTTGATTCGATATTCGATTAAAATCTATTAGAAACCTTCGGCATTAATACCTGGCAAACTTCTCTGTGCAAATTAAAGGGAGCTTTTTCTTGATCTTAATGCTATTTCGCGGATATATATATATATATATATATATATATATATATTTATATATATATATATATATATATATATATATATATATATATATATATATATATATATATATATATATATAATGACAATATATGCATGATCGATAAGCTACACAGAAACATTTATGTTTAAAATTCTGTTTTCACCGCGTCTTATTTCAATTACTATCTATTATATAAATATTGATAGATTGTTATTTTCATTTTTCGGGTTATTGTCTGCTTGCTTACTAGTCCTCTAATTTTCTTGGAATTGGCTCATTAGGTTTTCAACCAATTTTGCATGATATTATATTACTATGAATTTTCAGAACTGTTTGTACAAAATAATTGCAAACGACTCTGGTTTGCCCATCATTTGTAATATTTTACATATCTAAAATAAAAAAAACGATTAACTATTATAAGTAATCTTTAGTTCTAAGAATATGGATTCGAATAAGTTGTAAATACCATCTAAATGTTCAATAGTTGCATTTCCTTACAAATAGTAAAAATTGCACTCATCAGTTTATTGCCAGAAGTTCTCTAATATTTGTTATTCATTTTTTTTTAAGTATGCTTCAGGTACTGGCGATGGCATGAATACTATTGGTCGGCCATTAGAGTAGAGAGTAAACCATGATTGAAATAGTCCACAGATTGGAAGTAAATGTACTTTCAGAAGCGATAATCGCTGGGTATTTTTTTGGAGAAATCGTTCTAGACAAGGAAATAGGTAACTTTATGTAAGGAACTTGTTTATTTTAGTTTCGGGTTACAATATTTTGTTATATACCTCACTATTACATGTATTCATTTATTTATTTCTCTCCTGTTTTGGTTCAGAATTACCGCCTCTCCCCATTATATCGCGGGCAAGTAGCTTAAAAGAACAACGATTATTTTATATTAAAACATGATGTATTAATTTTACAATGGATCATTTTTCTTAACTATGATTTTTTACGGCTATCGTCAGAGACAATCTGATGATTCAACGCTTTTATATGTCGGAATTATACACATCTTTTCACACAAACAACTAATCAAGAACTGTTCACACTTTAAATATGGCTATGCACCTGATTCAATAAGGCAACTTATATAGCGACTCCCATTTTAGATTGGGGTACTAAATCACTTGTTCTGTTTAATTATGTTACTACCTAGCATGTGTCTTCCAACCGTGGGCGTGGGCTTTTCCTTGCTGAGATTCTTGTTGATCGAAGAAGAAATCGACTATGAAACTTTCATTCTAATCAAAACTTTATTAGAGTTCATACATTAGATCCATTACTCTTTCTGGTTCTCGTAAAGTTGATTCTCTCTATCACGTCAAACCTTTTCTCACGCGTGTAGCTATTCTCTATCTATAATACTCTACTATCAGACCATGTATGGAGTATTGTTATCATATTTGGGCTGGTGAATCTCTGTCATATTTGTGAGTTCTTGATAAGGTGCAGAAACATATCTGTAATTTGATGAGCACCACTCTTTTCTTTTCTTCTGCTCTCTCTCTCTCTCTCTCAACCAAACGTGATGTTGATAGTCTCAGTAATTTCTATAACTACTGTCATGGCATGTGTTCTTTAGAATTGTGTGATCTATTCCCTGCTTCGTGTGTTCCAGCTCGTTTGACTCGTTGGTCAGGTGGTCTTCATCAATTCACTGTTTTTTACCTCATTGTAGTACAGCTCCCCACTCAAGTATCTTCTTGTGGAACAATCTTCTTACTAACTGTTTTCCTCCTACCAATAGTTTTATCTTTTCAAGACTAATCCAAATAGACTTCTTCTGTCTCTGTGATAATCATATTTCGTTCTTGTTAGCTCCTTACATTAGGTGGCATCATGTCGTGTCTGGAGCGATTTCTATGAGTAAAATTGCTGCTATAAAAACTAGATTTTAACCATACCAATAATACCTAAATAACCTTAACATTTGGCACATCATTATCTCTGTCAAGACCTTCAATTAATTAGGTATTTTTTCCTAAACTTTAAACAAAACTGAGATCTAATTTCAATATTAATTTGATAAAATTACGCAATCTAACACTAATTATGTTTATGATAAGGGACCATGTAGTAAGGCCGTTTATATAATAATTAAGTAACTTACTAGATGTGGCCAGTTATTTGTACATGTTTCTGTAAGGTAACATGTAACACGTTGACTCAGGTTTATAAAATTGAATACACGTCATTAGAAAGGTGTCTGATTTACGCTTTTGTGCTACATTGATTTTGCAAGTACTTCGTGAAAATGCGAAAAGTGTGTACTTACATCTATACTCATGCCGGCCAATAATGGCTTGAGTATTCCGACAAGAGAGTGAGGAAACAACTGAAAGCCATGAACACCAAAAGGATGGAAATGATCATAAAATGTAAAGAAAATTTCGAACACGTAACAAGACAAATTGAAACACTCTTTTCATTTTCTTGCTTCATTTTTCTTAAACAATTTTCGTTCATGATCATTTCAATTGACCGCCATAGGTATGAATGTTAACATGCATCAACTCTTTTGAACCTAAAATACGAACACGTCAGTTGATATCCGGTGTTTGAAATGTGAAAGTTACACCAACTGATTTCACAAGACTTGATTCATGGCTTATTATCGACAAGGAAAAACTTAATTCGCCATGTTGTCGGGGCACAGCAGAATGTTCCTCTGTTGCACAGCCACATCAGATTATTATTTTGTCAGGGTTCAAACGATATTAGCTTTCTTTCTATTTATCTACATACTTACATGTTTGTGTTTTATCTTCGTTGCTGCCTAAAACAGTTTGCAATTGCCAATCTAGTTTAGAATTTGTCTTTGTATTATTTATTTCATACTATATTTCAATCGTTCAACTGTTTTTACTATATGTATTTTAATTCTACCTTACATTAGTTTTTTTTTTTACTTTGTATAGATTATTATACTATCGTCGTCAACAGTTAATGTGACGGCAATGATTACCAGCCAAAAGATGAGGATAACTATGAGAGTACAAACATTGATCGATGGCATGCACATTGGTTAATTAATTTTTAGGGCAGTCCATGACAATGTTTTTATATTAGATTTAAACACGACTAAGTTGTAATCAATTGGAAAGCAGTCCCGTAGTAATGTTTTGAACAAGTTCGGTACATGGAGATTTTGCTTGACGCTAGACACATGGAGGCAGAGTGAAAAGTATTTTTTTGCTGTTGTAGCAACACGGATTCTTGTGTGAACCTTTTACAAGGAGGAACACAAGATTTGAACTCAGTCGAGCACCTTTCATGGAAACAAAATAATGGTATATAGAGTTACTCGCACGTATCGGCTGTTAGGAAAAGGGTTGTAGGCAAGAGAAGAGAAGAGATTACCCCAACTAGGTTTAGAAGTCGATGTTGCACTTTATCAATCATGTATATTCACTTAAAAATATCATCATTCGTCTGCTCGATATATTATAACATTTTGTTTCCAATACGTCTATTTATGCGTCTTCAGTTTGTAATAGGATTTTTATTAGTCATACATGCTTCAGTTTGAAACAGTTTCTTAGTCAGTCTGACATGCGCAAACTTAAACAAGAATATTTACAAGTCTGATAAATTGAAATTGCATAGTTGTCGATCTATGATGTACAGTTATAAATAGGAGTTTCGTTGGGTTTTCACGCTGAAGTTATAAACCCAATTTTTATTAATCATATACCCTCAATCTTTAAATATTATTTTTGACACACTTCAGTTCGAAACAGCATCTTCGTGGGTCTTACATGCTTACGTTAAAACTATTAGTTCATTTAGTCTGACACGTTGAAGTTAGCAATATGAATTCCTTGTTTTTAGACAGTTAAGTTTAAAATAACATTTTAATTTGTTTGACGCACTTCAGTTTGAAATAACATTTTCGCTAGTTATACTAGGTTTGTTTTTTTAATGGCATTTTAATTGGTTTCTATAGCTTAATTTAGAAGTAACATTTCTATTGAGTTGCAACGCTTAAAATATTAATAGTATTTCCGTTGACATGCCACGTTTAAGTTTGGAATTCCATTTTTAGATACGCTCCATTGTGTGCTCATTCGTCAGTACTTCAGCCTGACTTGGTTAAGTTTAAAATATTATTCTCGTCGTTAATCAAGCCGACAATCGAATGAACGCATCTTATGAATACGAAATCTTGAGCAAAATAGCGCAGGTCATTTTGTTTGTTATGAAAAGTGTCATATGTGAACATTATTTTAAAGATATTTATGTATTTAACATTCTAAAGAGTAACAGCAAACAATAATAAATATGGCTATTCAAAATTACTCATGATAACAAAGAACACATATTTGTCGTTTTCATTATAACAGAAAAACACATAAATTACTTAAATGTGGGAATATAATTCATTTTGCCGAGTTATTATCGTCTATAATGCATTAGTGTAGAAAATGGCCATTCCTTCTTCTTGCTAATAAAAACATGTTTTCATGATGTATGGGGCGAAGGTGTTATTTCGGAGTGTACTACTTCTTACATTATGTAATCATTGTAATGAAAGTTTAGTCCATACTTCAATTTAATTTTTTTAAACATCTGGGTATATAAGGATGAGTTGAATTTACTTATTTCAGAAACATCGGGGATACGTTCTCAACAATAAGTTCGAACGTTACTTTATTACCGTCAGGCTGAAGTATCATCCTGTTCAGTATCGGGATGCTCACCCTCCCAGGCTTTACCTTCTCTTGGAGAAGAACTTGGTTTATGACGAATCGCCTGAAACGCACATACCATTGAATGCCGACGGGGCTGCTCAGACTTTTTTAGATCAGAGTGCGCAAATCCCAGTTCTAGTGATGACTTTTTAACTTAGAACCCGACCTTATGTCTAACTTCCCGGAGCGGTAAATAAAATAAAGATATTAATAAAAATGAGCAATAACCCGAGGGAAACACGAAAACAACACCCCGAGATTAAAAGTCACACTGATAGGGATTATATCATTGCTACTTTCTTCAAACTATATATATATATATATATATATATATATATATATATATATATATATTTATTTATTATTTCATGTATCAACATAAAATGAAATATAATCTGTTATGTATCAGTTTCACTATTTACTTCAACAGTGCTCAATACGTTAGTAGAACAAGGTAGTACGTTATGAAAATATATATATGGCTATTATACAACACAGAGGCTTCCGCCCTTCATCCCCATATCAAAATCGTCAGGCAAACATTTAGCTTGACGATTCGCTACGGAGATGAAACGCGGAAGCGTCTGTGTAGCTTTATTGCCATAAATATATTTTCTATAACTTACTATATATATATATATATATATATATATATATAGTATACATTTTTATTTATACAAACATTATTGGTTACATATGTGCATACATGTTTCGGTTGTACGCTTCACAGTTGGTTAACCTCTTCATACCAAAGAAGAGAGAGAGAAGACTTCTCTGTCTTCTTTGGTCTAAAGAGGTTGACTCTTTGTGAAGAGTACAACCGAAACATGTATGTACATATGTAACCAATGATGTTTGTAAAAATGAAAATGTATACTTAAGAATAGCCCTACTTGTTATTGAGCACTTTTTATAAATACTTGAGTTTCAACGGATTTACATCTACAGACACTAATACAATACGTGTACGATATATATATATATATATATATATATAGAGAGAGAGAGAGAGAGAGAGAGAGAGAGACAGAGAGAGATAGAGATAGAGAGTGAGAGAGTGTATAACCTGTGTACTGTGTGTCGGTTTTCAATAGTAATGCAATGGCGGTACTTGTGTTTTATTTATGATTAGATTGAATGCATTACATCTAATTGAATCTTAATTGTATAGTATGTAGATAAAATCTACATATACACACACCCACACCCACACACATATATATATATATATATATATATATATACATGGGCGGCGGACCGGGGGCAGGGGGTCTCAATCCCCCTCACTTTTTCACTTGGCCCCCCTCACTTTATGGTTATCAATAATCAAGTTGATATGCGTGTGTTTAACCGGGCTCCCAACTTTTTAGAAGCCCCCTGTTATAAGTGTCCCGTCGGCCCTGATATATATATATATATATATATATATATATATATATATATATATATATATATATATATATATATATATATATATATATTCGTGTGTGTGTTTGTATGTATGTGTGTAGGCTTGACTTTAAAAAAATCTCAAAAACAATAAATTACAGAAATTCTTGAGTGACTATTTTATTGATTAGTGTCTTCTTTTCATTTCTTGAACATTTTTATACAGGTATAAGAACATTCCGTTTTATTTTATTGTGGGGTGAGAATTTTGTGTAAACCTATCACATTCTCACACGATTTAAGCTTTCAAGTTTTTTCTCGTTTCTAATTTAATGAATGGGAGATTAAGCATATTAATCAATAAATAAACCAATAATTACGATTCTTAATTGAACTAATATTTACTCGAAATTGGCGACATATATAATGTGCATCATTTTCATTATCCCACTGCACAAAATATGATTTTACTTAAATAAGAATAATAATAATGTTCCTTATTTCTTCCAGAAGCTCATATGTTCATAATTATGATATATTATATTTATAATACATTATAATTAAAATATATTATAAATATAATATATAATAATTGCATAATGCCAACCCATTATTTCGCTGGGTAACCGCCAAGTTACAAAAGTTTTAGAATTTACGTAATAGTTGTTTATTTATATTGTTTTTAATTGTGTTATGCTTCTTTGGGCTTTTCTCAATTAAGCCCTTTTCTCATATACTTATGTTATTAATACAACATCAACATCTTGTCATATTCTGATACAAAGTACATCCGATCGTTCCCCAAAATGTCCCGGTAATTCATTCGTCTATTATTTTTTTTTAATTCACATACTTTCATCTTAAAAGTATCTACGCTATGCTGTTTTTAATCTGAATTGATGAATATTCTCCAAAAATATTTTGTAAAATATTTTCAATTGCTTTGTAGATCGAGATTTAAAATTCTGCTTTGCCACCATTTTTCTAGATTGAGGACAAAAATAAAAAAAATACCCCCAGAGTTAGAAATGCTATTAATTCATTTTAAAGGTTTCAATTAAATCAACTCTCATTGTTCTCTCTAGTAAAATAGTTAATCTCTTTTTCAAATCGTTCACTGCAATAGTGATAGCTAATTAAATATTATTTCTGCTAAACTTTCTAAACCAAATTCGATTGAAGCATGTATTCATCTATCTACCATTTTTTTATCCAATTATTTATTTCTGATATTTCTCTTCCTTGCTTGCCTTATCTCTTTCCATCTTCCATGAGAATCTCACTTTAAGACGCTCGACTGAAAATCAGGCGTTGCACATTCATTCATGGATCAGTTATCTCTCTTTCTCGCCTTCTACTCTCATTGTGTATTTCTGATTTCGTCTTAGACCCACAGTTATCAAGGCTGTCCTCACCCATCGCCTAAGATTCGGGCTACGCCACTTTATCTCGTATCACCCCTTACCGCTACTCTCATTGCGCTTGTCTTCCCTCACCTGTCGTTGTAATCTCGGCCTGTGGTCCCTTTGTTCCTGTCCACACATTGAATACGCACTTGATTCACGCCAGGGCAATTTTCAAGAAATGCCATGCTCAAGTACCGGCCGAATGACAATGTGTGTGCGCAGGCACGTTTTGCCATCACTACTTCATGTTCAGACTGATGGAATGAACAATGCAAGCAGGTTATATGCAAGCGAATTACTTCCATTTTCATGAACCTGCCGCACACATATACGAACCTTCTTGATCTTAAGTAATTATTTCACCGATAATCGTACGTATTTGCTTTTCAGAAAGGATATTTGTAAACAGACGCTGTCAACCAAGAGATCACTGATCACTTCAAGAATGCCAGAATTAGTTGTATCGCTATGTTATTAAAGCTGTTAATACTTGAACTATTACTAGCTAAAGTTAGAATTCATAATTCTAAACTTTTAAATATCAACAATTTAATTCCCTTAAATATGTTACTGATTATTGGGCCCATTCTATTGTTCTCACACAAGTAGGCAATAGACAGGATAAGTGTAAAATATTCCAGTGATAGCAGGTGACAAAAATGTCGAATGCTATTTAGCCATACTAGGCCGCTCCGAATATTTTAGAATTATCCCAAATTTGAGTAGATTAATTTACAAACAAACAGCTAATTCATATAGAAAATTAAACATCAGGATGCACAACCCTGAATACATTTTATGATAAATAACAGCACCAATAGACAGCATCTCGAATAACTTAGGATAACGCATAAAAATCGCAAGAATACGACTTAAGTCTGTTCCACAATCAAATATACACTTCTTCTGACATTAAATTCCCGTACCTCATTTTACCTGGCCTTAAATTAAAGATATGCTTCTACGAAATCGTTACATATATACGAAACACACTTTACTTCGTGGAAAATATTTACTAATAAGAGATAACGTAAAAATGTAATACTTAAAAAAATATTAAGTTTTACGCATTGTAATAATAAATATACAATATGAATGCAAATTAGACAAAAAAATCACAAAAGTAAGAGAAGAATTTGACTTGGTAGTGCATTCTCGTTGTAAATTGTTTTCATTATCTCAAATCCGAATAAGATGATTCGTCAGATGATTAGACATTTTATGTAAAAAGAAGTAAATGGTATTGAATATTTGAGACTTTATTTAAACTCATAATCACTATTGTACTTACTCAACTATGGGCACCCGTAACCAAACTGGGAGAGTGGGATATACTAGTAAAATTTGAACATAGTTTTAATATCAAAATTGAAATATAGAGATATAATATTAACATTTGAAGGTATACACAGAAGATTGGTTCAACTACTTTAATTATTAACTTATCTCAATAAAGATAGGTTACAATCTTAGAGTTGTCTTACTTTACAACAAAGAATAATTGCGCCTGACTTTATGTAGCCTTAAAAATAATTATTATGGAGTTAGATTGTTAATCCTTTCGCTCGGACAGGTTATTTCATAACAATAAGGATTGTAGAATAATTGTTTTGATAGAGTTATATACCTTTGGAACAAAGTTAAAATTACTATGAAGTAAATCAGTTTACGAACAAACTGGAAGATTTCGGAAAGAATGATAGAAAATGTATTTGCAGGAATATTTATGCGGGCTGTCTGATAAAATATCCAGGGGAATCTGCTCTGTATATTCATATTATATATTCCGTGAGTTTTCTTTTTCGGATTGACATGAGAATATTGATTTAAACAAGAGATAACGAAAGAGGCACAATAAATAAACAAATGAATCAATAATGTAATACATATTCTTTGTAGAGTTGTCGTGTTTGTTTCCTTGTTAAAGACGAACTGATTATTTAACAAAAAAAGATTTCATGAAAGAAAAATCACGCATTCTATTACAAGTTGCAAGATGGGGCACATAGGTAGATTTATGTGACTATTATGTCACGTGCGAGAAACGAGTCGCTTGAACAGCCTCTTTTCCGGCTATACTTACGACAAAGCAAATATCTTGGAGCTGATCGTAAAGTATGTCTCCGGCCTCTAGTAGGTCTAACTAAAAGGAATAGGAATTTCATGGCTCACGAAATGTTTTCACTGGGCCGGTAATACACTAACAGAGAGAAAAAAGACTTGAACCAGGAACCTGTGCTTAGTGTTATTCTACAATCGATTCAGCAGCAATAGGTGATTTTAGTTTTTTTAAGGGATAACGCAAAGACAGTAAAGTAGATCACAATCAAGTCAGAACAAAGGCATGTATGGATCGATTCTCTCCCATGAACTTATTTTGGGTTTAAATACACATGTTACAAGGAAAGGGGGTAGACAAACGATTGTCGCGGACGAGCACCAATACACCAATAGGACAGGCATACATCTGAGACATTTTATCACATGATATTCCTCGCTATAATTCAACATTCATTTGATTTTGGAAACGTTTTTGTAATTATTCAATTGATTCAATTGATTTAAAATCAGTTTTTCTTCTTTTCAATCCAATTGACTTACTTAAGTGCATTATGTTAAGATCACCGATATTTAATTATTATTTATTGTAAAGCTGATGTGGAAAAAAAACTAAATTGTTTTAGAACACTGCATAAGAAAAACAATATTGCAATACAAAGATTTTTTTTCAAAACTCGGCAACGTTTCCGAATATAAACATGCCCTTATCTCAACAACAGCTTATGACTCGAAACTTTTAGGATTGTCATTCTATCATACAAAGTTCATAATTTCACATATAAACTTTTAACAACAAATGACATTTAATGCTGCAAAACCAAAGTTAAAATAAAGATTACATCTTTTTAGTTCCTTATTAAAGCAGAATTTTACATATATTATGTGAGAGTTTGATATATTTCTCAAACAGTAGAATGTCTAATCCTATGTGTTGCAAATTAGCAGTACCTTAATTAGAGATCCATACCTCCGGCACATTTCTTCTCCCAACTAGACTCATTTGAATTAAAATAATGTTCATGAACTGTCTCGAAATATTTCAGTGAACTATATATTTCATAAGAAATACAATTTTCGCCATATTCGAAACAGTAGAGGTTTGAAAGAACATACATTTTGTCCTGATTATTGTTAAAGCCAACATTATATATTTTTCTTAACAATATTTTAGGTAAAAAGACAAACACATAGCATAAGAAGGTTTGCTGAAAAAAAAGTGCCCCTCATAAGAGTACCCATCGTAGAGGCAGATGAAATAATAACACAAATATAATTTTGTTATAATTATGATACTAAGGTAATACCCGATATCAAGCAATGGCGATGACAACGAGGCAAGTTTGGTTTTAAAAAGTGGGCTGATAAACAATAGAGTAATATTGGAATGCAATTCTGAGGTCGCCGTTAGGATGCAGCTGTTATTTCAGATCATGAGTCCCACGTTCAATTGAAAAAATAAATACATTTAGTCTGTTGTTTACGGAAGGAATGCATGAAAACAAAAATATTTTTCTAAAACTATCAACGATCGAAAAACTACAGAACAAACATTCCCACCGATCGCGAAGACGCCCTGTGATCACTGGTCTTGTCAGGCCCGACTAAACAGCCACAATGTATGAATACATCAAAGTTAGCGTGAATTAATTTCGATATACACCAACTGTAAATATAAACAAGGAAAACTGTTGTTTTTTTGCGTTTCGAGTCTTACTTTGTGATCAAACCTGCTTAAAAAAGTATTTCTCAAAATGATAGCTTAATCCGGCAGCCGAGGGAAACAAGTAAGTTCTACCTTTCAGCTGTATGTTACATCGTATCTTCGATGAAGATAATGGAACCGTAGTAATAACAAAAAGCAACGTAATGCATAGCCATTTGGTTAACTTTAAAGATTTTCGTATCTGATAACCTCAAAATACAATACGGGCATTACGTTATACTTCGATCAACTTAGTTCTCAACCCTTAAAGAATTTGGGAGTAAGTAGCGTCAACTATATGTGATTATATATATATATATATATATATATATATATATATATATATATGTTCGCAGTATCTGTCTATGCTTATCATTGATGTGACTGTAGATCTTATTTAAACTAGACCCACGTCGAGTGAATACGCGAGATGTTGTTTTCATTGTTACACAAATTTATTGTTAAGCGTTTGTCTATTAAAATCAATGCAACCAACAAACGATAAGAACATCTATGATTTAACACAGAATCGTTATTTTATGACGTGAGGTCTTGAAATTATTTGTAAAGATCAGACAGAGGTCTTAAAATATTCTTAAACTATTCCGCTTTTGCAAGTGAGCTTTTGCTCTAAACACTAATATATTTCAACCGACACATCACAAACTTCGAAACATACGTTTATTTAAGATACATATTGATAGTTTTGCTTTAATCTGTTTACGGCATATTAAGAATTCACATTAACACAACCCCTAATATAACTTAGTATTTAGGAATTAAAGAGCTACATTAAAAACTTACTGTGAAATAGTTGGTTTGGTTTACCAGTTTTAAACATGTTAACCTTTTGTGTTTAATCAATGCTGTAACACAATGTCTATCTTCAACAATTAAGCAATGTTGAGTCTGGCAAGATTTTCTTGATGGAACACCAGTTTTGAATACCAGCTGCTGTAACTGAACACTTCATCATTCTGTATGAATAAGATCAATAAGACGCTAACCATGTAGGAGGTGACAGACTAACGCCCTGCCATGTGGATTGTTCTGTATTTTTCTAGACAATTATTAATATAAACAAATATTGATTCAAATGATTTCTAAATTTTAAAGCGTATTATTTGTTTTTTTTACTGACTTAACATAAACAATTCAAGAGATTCATTCATATTGAAATATATATATATATATATATATATATATATATATATATATATATATATATTAATTCATAACTACATCTTATCTATCTCCCAGGATATCTTAAAAAACTGAAATTTAGATAGGCTTAATGAGCAATGCGTTATATCAATCAGAGCGTTGCTGTATTACTTGTGTAGATTTCAAAAATTCAAAACATTAATTATAGTTTCAAATATTTGAATTCTGCTCCATAAATACATATGCAACCATTACTTCAACGGTACGTGTGTTTTAAACACTACTTTATTAGCAAAATTACATTTAAATAAACATTCTAAATATATATATATTGTTTTCTAAATCAACATGTTACATTTATCACAAACAATATCTGGTAATATTATATTGATATACCCGGAATACTAAAAGAAGAGTGCACAGTCAGGAGAGAACATTGAATAACTCATAGAGTTTATACCAAATATTAATAAGTACTGTTGTTCAAACAAAAAATGTATGCAATTTTACTTTCTAAATAAAAAGTTGTTTTTATATTCTTGTTTTCTCTCAATAAACAAGGCAAGTAAGAAAATTGAGATTCAGATACAACTTCAGACTGAATTGAATACAATAAGAGACGGACTGTTTTGCAATTTAGTTTAAATTGGTTAAATTGACAACAGTTTTAGTAAAAAAAAGAAGAGATTAATTATTTAAATTACTTAACGACTCTGAATAAATCCAAAGAGGTATCAGGTTTAAGTGATGGGGAATTGCATTGTTAAAAGGGTAATTAAATACCACCGTCAAAATCCATAACAACAGACACACACAATGGTCACCTTTACTACGTAATAATAAATTAACACGCCCTAGCGAGGTAAATAAAGAAACCCAGCTTGTTTTCAGAAATTAAATCATACACATTGGTGCAAGCGAGACATGTCGACAAGTCAGGCTGTCGATAATGAGTTATAGCTTGCCAAAATGTGTAGAACACTTTAAAAATTTAAAAATAAAAAAAATAGGCACATGATCCGATTTATGATTTAACTGAATATTAATAAAATACCAGAATTATTTCAAAAAGAATAGTTATGTCTGCGTTAAAAAACTAGACATCACGATTTTTCAATGATTTTACAGGCTAAAATTCGTTTATTATTTTGATGCTGAAAATATGAAAACAATTTTTAAAAACAGTATTTATTAAAATAAAACATAAAAAGTCAAGTAATGTCGATTGAATTGTTGTAAGTTACAATATCAACCTATATGTTTTTGGAAAATATTATTGGTTAAGATGTATTTTTAACTGTTTAAGCAACATAAAACCAAATAAAGCAATCATAGATTTAGGGAACAAACAAACATTACTTAAATGAGCAAACAAATTCAAACCAAACGATAAATAATTAAAAATTGAAACAAACGATGAATAATTACAAAAAATAAAAACATACGATAAGTTAGTTTAAAAGTCGTTAGTTCCCAAGATAGCTGCCACATTTTATTAACTTGTTTTCATTCTGATTTACCAAGCGGCAACAGGGTAAATCAACTCACTGTATTAATTGGTAGTCTGATTTGTTTTAATTTTATGAAATATTAATTTGTTTTCGGTTTCCTTGCAGATTATTTTGTATTCTGAAGACAATTCATTCGGTAATATTCTATATTAAATGCTTAATTATTATAATGTTTTATTGTAAATATATATCAATTTTATTTTAAATAAATATTGTTTGATTTATTATTTGTTTTTTACAACAATAACCTACATTTGAGTGGCAACATTTTTATTAAAAGTTTGATTTTATTATTTGTTTACTGATATTTGCCAAATAAAAAATAAAGCAGAACAATAGAAATCCGCCAGAATAGAACAAATGAAAACGGTAGATTAATTTGCCCTGTCACTGCTTCACAAATCCGACAAAACTAGTCGATGGAATTTGCGAGGTATCTGGAAATCTAACCTTTTCAATATAACCGTTTAAAATAAAAAAAATATATGATGACTAAGTTAGTTTAAAATGAAAACTAACGATAAATAATTTACTTTAAAATGAAAACGGGCGAAAATTAAACAAATTAGAACAAATGAAATTCAAGCAAATCATTTGAATTAAAACACAATGAAGGTACTAGTGCAGAAATACATTTTTTTAAAAATAAGAAAAAATATGTTGATTATTTCGGTGAAATTTAAAAGAAAATTAGAAAAAAATATGTTGATTATTTTGGTGAAATTTAAAAAAAAATAGAAAAAATATGTTGATTATTTTGGTGAAATTTAAAAAAAAATTAGAAAAAATATGTTGATTATTTTGGTGAAATTTTTAAAAAACATTAGAAAAAAATATGTTGATTATTTTGGTGAAATTTAAAAAAAAATAGAAAAAATATGTTGATTATTTTGGTGAAATTTTTTTAAAAAATTAGAAAAAAATATGTTGATTATTTTGGTGAAATTTTTTTTAAAAATTAGAAAAAATATGTTGATTATTTTGGTGAAAATTAAAAAAAAAATTAGAAAAAATATGTTGATTATTTTGGTGAATCTTTGCAATTTTCTTTTACTGCTTCGTTTGTTCTTAGTTCCATTATCATATTTCTTACCACACACCCTATTAACAGAGAATTTAAAGTTTCCCAGACATGCCTTCATGATATATTTTTCAATATTCTGATAACGAGAGTAAAAATGAAAAGAAATCATTTGCCAACCTTTATGACTTCCCTGAAAATACCAACTCATTTCATGCATTTCGAAGTTTTGTTAGCGACTGCTAGCACCAACCACTGTGATGTCAGCAGAAAAACGAGACTAAATGAAAAGTACTTCTTTACGGGTGAGTTATAATGGCGAAAACTCAGTTATATAAAGATAACATTTAACCATATAATCTTATATCGGTGATATCACATGGATATAAGTATAGTGCGATGTCGATTCAAACTAATTTGGCAAATAATTCAAATGCTGTGTAGAAATAATTATTAATATCTCTTCACAAGATTCATATTTTATATTATTATCATATAAATAATCTTACTTTGTTATGTTATTTTTTTATATATTATATAAAATTAAGACGATATCTTTTCTACATTCGATCTCGAAAGGACTATAAACACAGGCATTATATATACTTCCTACATTGTGACGGTTTCAGTCAATACGTGGTGTATGTTTCTATAACTTAAACATTATTGCCATTCTGTTACATAATATCCTTCATTAAATCGACCCTAAATTACTCTCACAAAAAAGTCAAACTGTTAGGATGTAAGAGTAACTTTTACACTAAAATCTACTACTGCTCTTCCATCAATCACAGGGACTACTATTTAATTAGCTACATAGACCGGTAGTGTTTCATTTTCAAGGGAAAAAATTTACATGAAACTTTCGTCAAATGTCTATGAGATGTAGCGAAAAGACACTACAGTCTTCCCAGAAATCACTTCATATATAAGAGCTCACCATTTTTTCTTGAAAAGTTATAAATGTACATTGTCTGAAATTCAAAGCACTTTTACTTAAAATGCAAATGAATAACATTGAATTGTTTATTTAAATTGTAAGTTATTTTATTAAACATTTTCTTTCACTTCCTAATAATGCCTATTATAAATATCCCCCAATAAATAACTAATTATGAAAAAAAAACGTGCTGGCTTTTCTTTTCTCATTTGGGGGTGATTCCTATTTCAGGCACATAAGTTATTTTGAGTGAAATAGGTTTCGGCATTATTTATAAACAACTTATATATATATTTTCTTAACTAAAACCATGTTTTAGTAAAATAAATAACGACTTAGGGTTTTTAATGTTTTATTTGGTGTGCCTAGTTTTACTGTATACGTGAAATGGCGAGATAAATATCAGCTCCGAAAATATCGTTTTTATCTAACCAAGTCGAGAAAATGGCAAGCTACAGAACTTTAATTAAAGTTTATAAACATGTGTTTTAACTAGAGACTTAAGGAAAGAACTTAACGTTTTTCATTTGTTAGCATATTCTCATTTGTTAATAAAGATGGCGACTATATTTTTCAGCGCAATTTCCATTTCGGTGTTTCACTTGGACAAGGAAACTTGCCATTATTTTAATGTCATCTAAATTAATAATATGCGAAATATTTCTCCACGTAACCTAATTATATTGAAATTAAAACGGTTTATGCTACTTTAATTCTGTGTAGTATTTATTAATTTGACAAGTACATTCTTCACGGGCAGCCCCTCCTCCTTTTTGTGAGGCAGGGCAGTATAGGATACATTTTACTTTACTGTGCTTTCCTTCCAGGATAACCCTCTCCCTTTCATGTTTGGGGGTAGTGTACGCTCTGTTCGTTTGTCATTATATCATGCTCCCAGGCATTAGCTCCAATTGGGGATTTCGTACGTCATTATATCATCCTCTCAGACAATACCTACTCCCTGGCGTCACTGCATGTAGTTCGTTAATCATGATATCATACTCTCAGAATAAAGAACTTTAATATCTTTAATGTACACATGTTTTATAAATTACAAAAAAATTTAGATTCATATTTTTTAAAAAATAGTCATTAACTTGTATTTTTTATTTTTCTGTCTATGTTAATAAAAGCGAAACACATAATGTAACCATTTTAAATTGATCAGGAATATATGATTATTTTATTTAACAAATTGAGTGTCCGCTTTTGGCGATTGTCAAGAATAACAAATAGAAAGAAAAGATGCCCCCCCCCAAAGTAGTCAATAAATAACTGTTAGAAAACTCATACAAGTTACTTTTCTACTTACCTGCCTAATAGTTTTTTGGGGGTTTTAAAGTATTTCAAAGCGTTTAATTTTTAAATTCAATTTAAAGTTTCGATCAAATAAATTACGTTAGACTGAAAACTGACATTTGTTCGCAGACCTTCTACGGAGTCCGAGTATTTATTTGGTATTTTTCTGTTTAAATTATGTAGAACTACATTTTAAAGCGTTTGGGACAGTTATTTGTTTACTCGAAAAACAAACGTCGGGGTCATCCGCTACGCCATCTTGCAAATGGAACTGTGACGCAATCGAAGTGTTACGAATTATTAAAATGCAATCAACAATCGATTAATTAATTGTAATAAAAAATCTGGTACCTCTGCAGTTTACGAGCCATGTTCAAATAATAACGTATTATTTAGAAACCTATTCTTAACATGTAAGGGGGTGGGGGACTATGTTACTTACTTTCAAACACATCTCTATATTTAATAATAATAACACGTACAATTTATGATGCTTATGCGTGTATGCTTATTTGATAGGGTCAAACTCTGTTATAGAAAAAGTCACTTCAATCGTCTAATATAAATCTCTAAGTCAACGACAGTTATCTGCCTCGATTCGGCGTCTTTCTCTACAAGAGAGAAAACAAAACAATAAAAACTCATTACATTTTTACATCAAATTTTCTATTGAAAATGGAATAATTTAATAGTTTCTGGCAGTGGATGGATCGGTGTGTAAAGTGTGTGCTAGCACAAGAGGCCTACTTTGAAGGGCATTAGGGTTCCAACCCCGTCACGTCTTTGAAATATTTTCTGGCCTAAGGTCGGATACTTTTTAGACATGTCTTCTATATCCATTGTTAACTTTATAAATATAGACACAACCAAGATATATGTTGTATCATTTAATGTATTTATTAAAAATATATCTTGGGATTATTAGATCAACAACGAATAGATTATTAAAACTTTTAAAAATATATTTGAGAAGTTTCGAAAGGATATGGTCAGTTTGCTATGTCAATGCATGTAGTATATGCCCGGCTTAGGATTCTGGAATGGCAAATGTATACGATTTATTACTTTAGCTTTAAAAGTAATATAATTGAATTTTATTTCAATTTTTCATCGCAATATTATCGGCTCGAAACATGATTTTTCATGATACAAACATATTTCAATATTTTCATGTTTTTAGCTGTCTGTTAAGTTTCTTCCTATATCAATTCATCTTCGAATGGTCACCTAACTTAAGATGGCAGAATACTGTTTTATAACACTTCATAGAAATATCAACCAGTCTAATCATCTTACATGAATAAATATCACAAAGGTTGATTTAGATACGAGGTGCATGTAATGAGGAAAATGCAGCTCCCCCAGAAAGGGGCACTCTGAACCGGTTACAGAAATGACATCAGTTGGCCTGCTTGCTGTTTAAGGGTAACTCAGAAAAGGTGACCTCAGTGAATTATCCATGAGGTTCTTCAAGTGAAACGCAATAACCCTCACCCACACTGAATGTAGTAAAAATTCAATATCTTAATAATAGCACTAAATCGTTAATGTGCATCCTTTCTCTTATACATATATATATATATATATATATATATATATATATATATATATATATATATATATATATATATTACTATTTCATGTATTCACATAAATGGTATAAAGGGATATAATTTATTATGTATCAATTTTCAGTATTTACTTCAACCGTTCTCGATACGTGAGTAGAGCTGCGAAAACCTAGAAATGATAACTAAGGCACCCAATAACAAAATACACAAAGAAGACTGCAGAAAGGAAAAATAACAAATTGCATAAAATAGGTGGCCAATATAGCAAGAATAACACTAAGAAGAACAAAAATATAAGCACTACAAATAGTAATAACCAACACCCTAATAATAATTACCCAAATAGAAATGAAAAAGTTAGTAATGAAGAGAAAAGCTGTAACTGCATACCTCATACACTGTGTCCACTACAAAATACATGCCTAACCAAAAGTATTGCTTACCAAGCCACAATATTAGCCAAAGAAAGACTGAATAACAAGAAGTTCTACGTGAGTATTCACTCCATAGATTTTAAAACCAGATATGCGATCACAACAGCACATTTAAAAACAAAGAACGCCGAATTAAAACAGCACTACCACACCATTATTGGGAACAAAAGAAAACGGACGCTCACAAATAATGGAATGGAAAATAATACGACAGGCCACTACATTTAGAAATTTAGGCGGCCCGTGTAGACTATGTCTGAATGAGAAATTTGAAACCCTACACTTTAAAGACATCCAAAACCTATTACACTGAAGAAGAAAAATAGCTAACAACTGCCTGTGCAGAATAAAATACATCTTAAAAACTAAAACCTAAAATAGAAATGCAAGCAAGCACGTGTTAAAATAAAGTCACCCATTATTTCGACACAACAAAGAAACAGGGATATGCCACCCTTCAGAAAACAGAAAATATAATAGGAAATAGGAAGTAAAATAAACCGAACCTCTGTTTGTGAGAATCCCAGAAATTAGTAAGGGAACAACAAAGAATCTGATTGGTTAAGTACCTAGACTAAACACCACGGATATATAAAACAAAACACCCAGCAAAACAAATTCTACGCATTTTACCCTGCCAGTTCCCTCCGAGGATGAAACGCGGAACCCTCTGTGTAGCTTAATTGTCCTAAACTACCTCTCCTTATTATATATATATATATATATATATATATATATATATATATATATATATATACAACTTTTCTCTTTGAAGTAAAATGCTTATCCGCAACGAACCTAGCGACAATGTCTTATAGGATAATTATTCTCTATCTTACCTCTGAATACTTATGGGAATGACATAATTGAAGAATGGTGTCCAGAGACAACGAGTATAAATACCTGTGCAAGATTCAAATGCCGACTACAGGTTTATTTTAATAAATAAAATAAGAAGAGGTACACCAGGATAAATTAGCTCATTCTTTTTTATTAAAGATTAAGGGTAAACCTAAGAATGGAGTAGACTCGCATTACAATTACGCCTAAATGATCACTTACAATGGCTATGATAAACCTTGTGTACGTGTTGACGTCTGTCTGAAATACGTCTAGGAGCTGTGATGTACACGTGTCAAAGCTATATACACACAAGACATACACAGGCATAACATAATAAATAAACACGACACACAAATAATTTATACGCGTTTAAAAAATATGTTTCCTTCACGTTCGTCTATCACTCGTAACAGTACTAAACAGCAGTAACATTTTAAAATATCGATATTTTATCCCGAATGACATATTTGCGTTTGAGATATAGTTATATTGTATATTACTATGTAAGTGTGACACCAGCAAAATAAGCATTAGCATTCTCAGAATTTCAAAAGGGGCCATATTATAGATTAATATGAAGGTATATTAATCAGTGTCAAATCGCCGTAAACCTCGAGATTTAACTTTCTATAGTTAAGCGAGTGATTTCCCAATTAATCAGCCACAGAAAATAATACATATTATTTTTCCTAGGCCTATCACGACTTTCTTATTAATGATAATAAGATTATATATTCACTTATTCTACAAATTGGCATATCTTGTCCGTGGGTACGTCAGAGAAAAAGGCCTAAACTATTATAACAAGAAGAACACAAATCTAATTAAGTTTGTGAATTTTGAGCGAAAATGTTTAAAGATTTCAGACACAAGCATGGACGAAAAAACAAAAAAAGGTTTTACAAAAATTGCGATAGCTCATCTTGGATGAAACAAAAAAAAAATCAGACATTGTAAACAAAATGGCGTCTTGTATTTTAGAATACATTTTCTATGTAATGTTCTCCTTTTCTACTTTCTTTTTTTCTAATATTTTGAACAGAAAAGTCTTAAAATATCCTAGAGATTGTATTATTCAAGCAGGATTATTTGGATGTTCAATTGTCAATTATCTTTTCTAATTAGTTTTACTGTTTTCTTTGCCGATCTGTCACCGTTTCCCGCTACCATTATCGGGCATTTCAATTACAGTCGACCAATTAACACACTTTTATCAATTACCATTACTAATACAAGAGTACTAATAGCGATATTAACATGTATTATTTTAACTAAATTGAATGTATTATTAGCATTATCTTACATTTTACGAATTCATGTGTAATTTTCATGAATATAGCAATCATAGTGTCAGTTGATGTCGAATTTTGAATGACAATGCAGATATTTTCTCTCATAAAATGAGCTGTCATAAAATAATGGTCCGTGTCTGAAATGCGTAGACATATGTATCCTCTAAATTATTAACAACAAGTGGGAATTTGCAAAATAAAAGTTTTCTTCCTTTATTTATATTTTGGTTACACTTCTTATTTTTCAATATTATACTAATTACTAAATATAATTACCCACCGTTGCCCGGATGTTTTCTTACTCCAACCGAGAATGGGTGTACTTTATAGGGGCTTATCTCTTGATTAAACATATTTTGGTAATTACAGAATAAACAATCAAACAACTAAAACTAATTAATGATACATTTAGTGAATTCATAAAATGGAGTATTTTTAATTGCCTTTCGTTTTATAATCCAGTCTATGGCGAATGGATGTTGTGTTTTCTCGTGCATCATCATTCGTATTTATACTTCTATTAAATCAGGCGCCCGGAATATTATTCATAGCAAAGGTGTTGCACTTATATTTAATAGTTTTGGAGCCTTTGAGAGTTTATGATTATTATTACAAATAGTAGTTGTAGTGTCATATTATATTTGTTGAAACACTCATGACACAATCAATATCCTGCAAGCCTGTTATTTTAGGTTTAGTACAATGCTGCCAAATGCCAGTAATTTAGGATGTTAGTTTAACGTAAATCGACCTTTTTATTGTTTTGAAATTATTGCCATCGATTCATTGTATACGAGTATTTCAACACGAATTGTTATTTTCCTAATAGTGAAAATTGTCGATTTCAAAACTGTAAATACTATTAATGCTTAAACAAACACATGATATACTATTTTATTTGAAATCGGTGTCGTCTGTAACGGCTTCTATTAGATAAATCACGCACAATCAATCGATTAGAAGCTAAACATACGTATTATTAGTAATATTATTATAGGTAAGAATGAAAAGTAGCAGTATTTGCAGGCCTCCATTCAGTTTCTAGAGACACTAGATACCCCTTATAAAGCTGTGTGTGCGTGAAGTCATTTCTGAAATAAGAGTTGCATAAACAACAGAAATATATATCCTAAATCAGTACTGTTTGATTTCAGTGACAAACAGAAATCCAGGATAACTGGGAAAATGCCGTGATAAGCAGAGAGCACTCTATAATACACTAACTTGTATTTCTAAATTTGTACCCATTTAAGCACGGAACAGGCTCAGCCCCGCCTAACTCCGGTGATTTTGCGGGAACCGGTGTGTGAACGTGATTGTGCCGTATATAGCAGTATTAAAAGCAGTATAATAATAATCTTCGAATAGTACGTCCGGCCTAACAAGGATACTTCATGCCGACGTTTATGTGTTTGTGTCGATTAGAGGTGGAACTTACAAGTGTTTATTATTTTAATATTATATTTAGTACATGTGGTTTAGTCGTCAAATGAGTTATCCCCCTTTGTAGATTGACTGTTTAGTTTCTACACACAAATATGGCTCTGACTAGTAGTCAATTTTCATAGATGGTGGGTTTTGAGAGAAAGAGGGGGAGTTTGAAGTCGGTTGAACATTGGATTGCCAGTAAACCTTTTTTATAAACTTCTTCTTACGGATAGATGGTGGGTTTTGAGAGAAAGGGTAAGTTTGAAGTCGGTTGAACATTGGATTTCCAGTAAACCCTTTTTTTATAAACTTCTTCTTACGGATAGATGGTGGGTTTTGAGAGAAAGAGGGGGAGTTTGAAGTCGGTTGAACATTGGATTGCCAGTAAACCTTTTTTTATAAACTTCTTCTTACGGATAGATGGTGGGTTTTGAGAGAAAGGGTAAGTTTGAAGTCGGTTGAACATTGGATTGCCAGTAAACCTTTTTTTATAAACTTCTTCTTACGGATAGATGGTGAGTTTTGAGAGAAAGAGGGGGAGTTTGAAGTCGGTTGAACATTGGATTGCCAGTAAACCTTTTTTATAACCTTCTTCTTACGGATAGATGGTGGGTTTTGAGAGAAAGAGGGGGGAGTTTGAAGTCGGTTGAACATTGGATTGCCAGTAAACCTTTTTTTATAAACTTCTTCTTACGGATAGATGGTGAGTTTTGAGAGAAAGAGGGGGGAGTTTGAAGTCGGTTGAACATTGGATTGCCAGTAAACCTTTTTTATAACCTTCTTCTTACGGATAGATGGTGGGTTTTGAGAGAAAGAGGGGGGAGTTTGAAGTCGGTTGAACATTGGATTGCCAGTAAACCTTTTTTTATAAATTTCTTCTTACGGATAGACCACAACACCAAAAGCAGTAGTTAAAGTAACATTTCCCCACCTGTAACAAAACATGATTCATACCTAATATTGGTTCAATTTTGTCGAGTAGCTTTTAAGTGATCAAGTGAGTACAACACCGACTTCACAATCTACTGGGGGACATTCTCTTTTTTTCCCACGGCTTCTTTCACACAAAAAAGATGTTGGTAGTCTCTCTCTCTATTGTATCGTTACATTTATAGTATATGCCCGACTGAGATTCAATACTTGATCTATCCATGTAAAACATTTACTGCAATAACTGGCCTAACCCAAACCTTCGTGAATAATATTTTTACTCTCTCTCTCTCTCTCTCTCTCTCTCTCTCTCTCACTGTACTAAACACCAACAAAATACAACGAGACTACTCCACAACCGACTACCAGAAGTTTTTCTTTCAGGTCAAATGTAAACAAATACTTGTTGAGTCGTCATCTTGGATAATCAATGGTTCAATTATACTTATTTTACCTATTGTGTACAGTCCTTTAGCGGTGACAATCATCGTTCAACTGAAATCTCTATAACCCTGATTCTCAAATGGCGATCACGCCCTGATAAGTAGTGAATTATTAGTAAAAAAAGCCAGACCGACATACATTGTAATATCGATTATTACAAGGTCGCTCCTGGATCGTTTTACTTGGATATTATTGATAGAGGACCATTAAGCATTGCATTACTTCAGGCCAATCACTTGTTTAAATACAATCAAAAGCTGGTTCCGCATAAGCTGAAATGCTGTTCGTGGCTTCCTGAACTTTCTATTCAGCGGTTATTTAAAGACCTATCTTCATAGAAGCGTCTCATCCGTGCAACTTGACTGAACACCATTACTGATACTGGAACAGCGAGTAATCACTTGAAAAGAATGTTCACAGCTATTAAATGCGTATTTGTTTCACGCTGGATTTGGACGCATTCTTACCAGAGATAATTACCAATTAACTATATCGAAGAGTTCATTAATGTAAACCACTTTATCTTCTTCGGTCTATTCTACTCAACCGTTTCCTGAGTCTCCAAAACTAAGCGCAAAGCTATTCCGCGAATCGTAAGACTTCATTAACTTATGTGGTTTTCAAATTAAGTTAATTATTCGAAACACTCAGCAAGTGTCAATACTTCTTGCGACACACCATTATACGATGTTTCTATGAAAATCAATAGGTTTTATATGGTCTGAATTCAAACGATAACACCGTGTATTTTAACTCTCAATGGAAAGAAAAAAATAATAAGATCTGGAAGTTCGGTATGGGTATAATGTTTATATATTTTCATGCACATGATTCAGTTCTAAACAACTTAACAAGTGAGTGTGAATATAACTGCTCCTTGGCGGAAATAGGATGTAATGTGGGCTATATTTTGTTTCATTTAGTTTTATCGAAACATATATCTGAATTTTTTTTAATTATAAAAATTTGTATTAGACATCAGTCATTTAATATTCTTCAATTTCAGATTCCATTGGAGTATGTTACAAAATATACATGAGGTCATACTAGTTACAACACCTCTTATTTGAACATCCAAATATTTCAAATGTGCATTGTATTTTATCAATAGTCATTAGACATTTATGAAGCGGAATTCTCTGAATTTAGGTTTCTTTTTTAAAACTCATCAGTTTAAGCTCAAGTTTAAGATATTTCCTAAAATCTAAATTGTGTAATCCGTTTTAATCAAAATTATAACACGGGTTCTAAACATAAGGTTTAGTATCATTATATCCTGATTTTAATCTTTTCAGGGGAGTATAAAAGTGGTGCAAAACTGTCATTTGAGGAGAATTAATTACCCCTATCAAAATACTGATAGGTCTCTAGTTTACTATAACATAATTCTATTTTCATTTAACTTTGAAAGACATTAAATAATGAATACGACTTGAACGATTACTTAGAATAGTTTATCTTTACTTAATAATGTAGATTGTTACCATAACATCATTAAATGAGTCTCAACACCTTATGTCAATACTATCTATTTATTATATTTTTAATATAATATTGTTTCATTGAACTGTATTATAATTTGATACACTTCATTACTGTTATCAGTATTACTATAAATACATTTTCTGGTACTTACTCTTTCATATTTTCCTCTGTTATTATTATTATTATTATTTGTACTCACTAGGAGTTCTCACACAGATAATCGTCAGTGATTGCTCACCGACAACAATCAGTGGTATTTCCTGGAGTCTGGGTGACAACA
Source organism: Sepiola atlantica (assembly GCA_963556195.1). Taxonomy (NCBI): domain Eukaryota; kingdom Metazoa; phylum Mollusca; class Cephalopoda; order Sepiida; family Sepiolidae; genus Sepiola; species Sepiola atlantica. The sequence continues at coordinate 58,500,872 of OY744526.1, read as the reverse complement.
AGTCTCCCCAGACTTCCAGTGTTCTTCACCTCTTTTCGATAACGATGCGGTATCGCAACAGTCTCTTACCATTGATTTCTCGCCGGTAAGGACACTTGATCTTCTGTAGGATTTGGGTGGCAACAAGCCTCCCCAAGATCTCAGCACTCTCTGCACTTTTCCAGTGGAGGTCTGGTTTGTGCTGTCCCTCCTCGGTCTTCTCATCCTCCTCGACCCTCTACAAATATGTTGTCTGGTGTCAGCCTAGGCCGGCACCAGTTTAAAAAATATATATATATATTTTTTCAAATTTTTTAATTTTTTCCCTTCAATTCATTTTTTCCCCTTCCTTTTCTCTTCCATTATGGTAAAAAAAAAAAAAAAAAAGAATTTTTCAAATTCTTTTTAATTTTTTGGGGGTGGGTGGGTGAGGGAGAGGGAGGAGCTTATAGTGTTTCTTGTAATCTCTGTTTCTTCTTCTTTTTCTTCTTCTTCTTCTTCTTCTTCTTCTTCTTATTATTATTATTATTAATGTTATAATTATTATTATTGCTCACTAGTGTTTGATTACCAGTGATCTCTCACAAACAGCAACCGATGGTGTATTTGGAGTTGTAATGACATCAATTCTCTCCCGATTGTTGACACTCTCTAGTTGTTTTGATAACCATGGAAAATCATTTTGCGTTGTCGCAACAGCCGTTTACGATTGAACAATCGCTAGCAACGGCCGTTGGTCTTCCTGAGAGTGTAATGAGCAATACACCAGCCCAAGATGTCAGTACTCTCCGCACTCTTCCTATAGAGGCCTAGTTGGTGTTCCCCCGCCTCAATCTTTCTATCCTTTTTTACCATGCATGATAGTTTTGTGTCGAACCAGCCGAGGCTGGTGTCACCACATTCATGTATGGTTGTGAATTATTTTGTGTGAGTGTGGGTTAGTCACTTTAATGGATTAATGGAAATTTTTACTTCCGTTGAGGATTTGTGTTTTGTTTTTCATGTTCAGTTTCTGTGGTAGATTAGCCTTAGTCAGTTATGTTAATTAGTTTCAAATTTCAGGGATTTTTCTGAACTTTGCAGCTGTTATTATCATTGTCATTTGTTGTATGGTCTTAATCTTCCGTTTTATTCCAATTGTCTTAGTCGTTTCCAAGTGTTTTCGAAACGGTTCCTATTGCTCCTACGATTATTAAAATTCTAGTGATTTTCTTAATGTTCCATATTGCTTCATTTTACTGCCTCTTTGATCTTCAATCTGTGAAGTGCTTGGATGACTAACTCTACAATTTGGCATGCTTTTTGGTTCTGGTTGACTATTATCACGTTCGGTCTCTTTGCACGGATGACTTTGTCTATTTTTACTATTATGTTCCAAAGGCTTTCAAGATTTTAATTTTTCATTACTGTCTCTTGAGTGTATATGTATCATATGTCTGAATATCTTAAGGGAAAAAGTTTGTATCGTTCTCAGTGGACTACCGTTCAGACGCAGTTGTGTCTGTATTTGTATTATTTAGGGGATATTTTGTTTTATTCACTTATCATGTGATATACTATAACATAATTAACTGTTTAGTCAGCAGGATGCACATTAATGTACATAACTTCTGTACTAACTAAACGTTTGAGAGGTAAAGGAGAATTGGAGTTGAAAACGAATATATATATATATATATATATATATATATATATATATATATATATATATATATATATATATATATATTAGAGGAAGCATTATTTTGATCAATGAAACAGACGAGTGGAAAAAAAGAAAATTTGTTAAAAAAAGCATCAGTTGGAGATCTTTAATCATTCAAAGCCACGATTACGTTGAGAGATTTACCCTTTTTTTCCTCTCAATCGTTTCCTCCAACTGAAATAAGTTTTTCCCCTCATATCTCATTCGACTTTTAGTTTTTAATTTACCATTCTGACGTTTCCTCTAAGAGGGTCAGACGATAAGGCCTTAAGGTAATTTTAACAATTTTCCTTTTTTTTTCACTCGTCTGTTTCATTGATAAATGTAATGCTTTCTCTAAAATTGATCCTATGATTCTGTTGTACATATATATATATATATATGGGAAATAAAAAAAGGAAAAACCAAAAGATGTTTTTTTATCTATTCATCAACGTTTCGTCTTTATTTGTAAGACCTCTTCAGGATGATAATTTTAAGAAAAATGTCATGCAAGTACATGAAAATATTGGGTTTACATGATGGGTTAATGAGAAGAAGTAGTACTTGCATGACATTTTTCTAAAAATTATCATCCTGAAATAGTCTTACAAATAAAGACAAAACGTTGATGAATACATAAAAAAAAATCTTTTGGTTTTTCCTTTTCATTTCCCATTACGTCGAATTACCCTCATCATTCCTTTCTCATATATATATATATATATATATATATATATATATATATATATATATATATATATATATATATATATATAATATATCTTATATAGAGATCAAGTGTGAAGCCCTTGATTGCTGTGACTTTAGACTGAAATAGAATGAAAATAGAAGAGAGATGTTTACCTAATAGTGTGCATGGCCACATACATGCATGTTACGTCTTGATCATGACTCAAAAGTGTTGCTTTATACAGCTGATATACCGCTTCACAACTCGAAACTCAAATTCCAGGTAAAACTGACTGTCCGATGAGACATAGATGGAACTACCGAGACAACTTCAAGAAATGAGTAGGAAAATATATCTTTACAATATACTAACTCTCTAAGTGTTTTTACCTCTAACATTAATTACTTGGCACTATAGTTTTACATAAACGTTTTTTTTTCTCCGTCTATCATCAAAGTTCCCGCCTATTAATATAAATATTATTCAGGAAGTATAATTTATATCTACAGATATGCATGTTTCGTATTATTAGGACTTATCGGTATGCCAATACACAGCTTACCGACTAGCCACGTACCTCCGACTTTAATCACCAATGACTGTTAGGATACAACAGATTTGCCGATGATCTTACTAAGACAACTACAGGGATGTGAAATAAATATATCATATTACGGAATATTAATTTTCTAAAGCGTTTAATTTTAAGAAGAAAGCACTTGTATTACAGCTAGACAAGAAATCTATATGTTTCATCAGAATGCTCGTCCCTTGAGGGAGCTAATATAATTATTATTTGATTAATGTTATATATATATCAACAAACATGTCTCTTGCATGGAACTGCCGATCGCAGTCATCACTGACTGTTTACATCCAACGTCTTAGTCAATTCGACCACTAAGAAAACTGCAGGAATGGGAGGAAAACGTATCGTATTTATCTTTACGATGTACAAAGTTTCATGTTGCATACTTCTCGTCGTTTTCGCGGCCAATCGATCGCCTAGTGATGGTTGCGAGAAACCTTGTTGAATTGAACTTCTCGAAGATGAATGTATTTCTCGCCTGGAATTAGTTGCATTGAAAGTTTGAATCTCTTGTATTTGCGATAAGCATATTTGTTCTTGTTAGCTTTTTACATCAAGTGGATTCATGCCTTGTCTGGGGTGATTTCCATTCAGAAAAAATGAAATTAACACAAAAAAAATCGGGGATTATTTTCAAATTGATTACTTGGGTTCTTATATTATAAGTTAAAACAGTGATGAGGGGCATTACAGCCACGCCTTGTTTTAACTACTTAAGACTGCATTTTATTACGTCTTCTAAAAGTAGTATTTAGCCGACTTCTAACTTAGGAAAGATTTAGTTTGTCTATTACGGCAGTTGTTATATGATTCAAATCTCACTAACTTTATTTTAGGTTTTGATCACATCACCTTCTGCCCACGCGAGAAAATACTTTGGCATCCGTCCTTTAATGCTTCTAAGCACATTACAAAAGCAAAATAACAAATATATCACGCAAGTTGAAAACATTCAATAGAACATATATACATATCAATACTAGAACAATACCCGTCTTATGATGGGTAAAATTAATTCTCCGAACGAAACGTTATGCACCATTTTTGTTCCTTTACGAGGATTAACATAAATATACAATGACACTAACTTCATTCCAATTTTGATACACATTATAAGATGATTTTGATTGAAAAGTGCGGAAAATTTAAGATTCTTTAATAAGAAATTTAAATTAGGCAAAATCTTGTGTAATTGGTGTCTCATGAATATGGATCGAATTTAATGAAACGATTGGATTTTCAATGGGTAGGTTGTGCCAATATTATGCCCCCTAAAATCTTTAAAATACTCCAAAAAAAATTACATTTCGAGAATATTAATACATTAATAATCACTTATTTTTGTATATTAATTAATTAATAATGTGTCTATATTATTTACCGTGTTACCTAGAACATATATTCTAAAATTCATAATTGTCTGTGCATTAGTTTAGGAGAGAATCTGGTATATATATATATATATATATATATATATATATATATATATATATATATATATATATATACATACAAAATATTAATTATTTATTACCTACAGACATCGATGTTTCATGCTTACGCAATCTTCAGTGCAGGAAGTCAATTCCCGGCGATAGGCGGGCGCAAACTCCGATCACAAATTGCCACTGATTCGCAGTCAAGAGTCTCTCTCTCTCTCTCTCTCTCTCTCTCTCTCTGATATATATATATATATATATATATATATATATATATATATATATAATATTTAAATGTTGAATTATATAACGATAATTTAATAATCGTTTAATAATAATAATCTATCGTGATAGTGTAAAGCTCAATATATTTAATAGAGCAATTCATTTTAGAGGTGAAAAATGAGAATATGAATGGTAAAGATACAATATTTATTAAAACATAAAAAAGTTCAGAGCAAGGAGCCCTATATCCTTAATCCATTGATTTTCAAAGATAAATTCTTCTCATCAGAGGATGGGGAAGCCGATAATGTAGTTGTAAATATTATCGGCAACACTTAACTTCGAAAATGTTATATAAAGTAAAACAAAGTAGAAATAAAGAACAAAATAAGGGCCAAAGGTGAAGAGTCTTACGTTGAGGTGGGAGCGTAAAATCAGGGTGGAAGTTATCTAAAAACACGTCAGGACAAAATAAAATTTTAAAAAATAAAAGCATCTGTTATTTGGAAGTGAATGCTTGCAAAAGTAAGCAATACTCAAATTGTTCAGAAATCCAAATGTCTTTGTAAGATGCTGGTGGTCCACGGTAATTGGTAACTTCCATTTTATCCCGTTTGTGCATTAGTATCAGTTTGTTGCTGAAATTGTTCGTTTCGTAGGGTTCAGATTGATTTTAGTTCGGTATATATAAAAAAATTGCGGATTTCGAACAACTATCGCTTCCTGGTTGAAACGAATATCGGAAGGTTATATATATATATATATATATATATATATATATATATATATATATATATATATATATATATATATATATATGTATATATAAATATATATATATATATGTGTATATATAAATATATATATATATGTGTATATATATATATGTATATATATATATATATATGTATATATATATACAGATCCGATAGTTTTCAAGTCAGAGCCGAATAACGCGTTATATATATATATATATATATATATATATATATATATATATGTATATATATATATACAGATCCGATAGTTTTCAAGTCAGAGCCGAATAACGCGTTGTTATAATCTGAAGTAATGGATAAAAAGTGATGTTTTAATAAATATTGTATCTTTACAATTCTTTATTCTTCGTTTACCTCTTTCATTTAAAAGTGTCATTTCCATTTGACAGAAAAAATGTTTGTTCTGTTTGACAGAAAAAATGTTATCTTGTTGAGATAAAAATATATTCCGTTTGGCCAGTGTTTGGTCATTTGAGTACATTTGTGTATTAAGTTTTATTGCTTTAATTGTTGTCGGTCGAATTGAATTCCCGGTCATTCATGACGGTGTCCCTGCTGGGTTTACACATGAATGTTGATGTGTTGGTGGTTGGGGTTGAGGATGTTTGCTTGGGTTTGGCCAGATAGAAATGAGTAGAAAAGAGGATCGGTGAGTAGATAGATAGGTAGGGGGATAAAAAGTAAAAGAGGGGGGAAGGAAGATTGAGGGTAGATAGAAATATAAATAGAATTATAGAAAGATATATATATATATATATATATATAGAGAGAGAGAGAGAGAGAGAGAAAGATAGATAGATAGATAGATACACACATTCATATTATTTTACTGCATGTATGCATGAATACACTCACATGAGGTATGTATTCGTTCCATGTGTGAGGGTGTACAATTTATTATCGACAGTATAAACATTATCCTCAACAATAACTCCTTCGAATTTAACAACGAGAACTTCATCCAGATTGTAGGTACGGCAATGGGAACTAAAATGGCACCGACATATGCTACCCTGACACTAGCCTACCTAGAAGACATATTATACACAAAGATAGAATCAATTTATGGAACAAATGCAAACTCCCTATTTATAAAATCTTGGAAAATCTGGATGACTGTTTACTTCTTTGGGATTATACATGGGAAGACATCAACGAATTACACAACACACTACAAAATCTACACCCCAAAATGAAATTCACACTAGAACACAATCACACAGAGCTACCCTTTGTTGATATACTAGTTTACATTAAGAACAAGCATATTATCACACACATCTACCACAAACCCACGGACACCCAACAATACCTCCACTTTAAATGCCATCACCCCAAAAGCTGCTTAAAATCTATACCCTATTCTCTAGCACGCAGAATATGCACTATAGTCAGTGACAAAGACCTCCGGATTGTCCGGAAGGAGGAACTACGTAAGACATTAGCAAAAAGAGGATACCCCGCACAAATAATACACAAAGGTATAGAATTAGCAGAGCAAATACGATTAGAACAACTACGAATTCCCAAAAAACGGAACAAAGAACACATATTAGCATACGTATCTACACATAACAATAACAACCCAGAATTATTCACAGAGATAACAAGAAACCTAACCTTACTCAATCAAAATAACAAACTAAGAAACATACTTAAAACAATGAAGATAATCAAAAGCAAACGCCAACAGAAAAACCATCAAACAAATTCTAACCTCATCAAAATTCAACCAACACGTATCACAAGGGGTCACAAAATGCAACAAAGAAAGATGTGGAGTTTGCGACATAATAATAGAGGGTAACACATACACATTGAAAAATCCAACACAAACCTTCAAAATAAAGAAGGATCTAAACTGCACCTCTAAAAATGTCATATATGTACTTGCATAACATGTAAAAATACTATATAGGTGCCACAAAAACATTCAATAATAGTGTAACCCTCCATAAGAACACTATTAAAATTCAAGAAAATAGAAAATTGCCTGTCTCCAAACATGTACACTCATGCAGCAGTGGAAAATTCCAGATAATGCCCATTTTCCAAACTCAGGACTATTCATACTTCCTAACACAAGAAAAAATCTTCATATCCAAATTCAGCCCACCATTAAATAAATCATAAGACAAATCACACCACAGACATATAAAAACAAGTACGAACACATGTATAAACAGGAACCCATCTGCACTCGGACACGTGTGCATTTGCACACCCTCACACATGGAACGAATAATACCCCATGTGAGTGTATTCATGCATACATGCAGAAAATAATATGAATGTGTGTTACTATCTATCTATCTTTCTATCTATCTATATATATATCTCTTTCTATAATTCTATTTATATTTCTATCTACCCTCTATCTTCCTTCCCCCCCCCCCCTCTCGTACTTTTTCTCCCCCTACCTATCTATCTACTCACCCATCCTCTTTTCTACTCATCTCTCTCTCTCTCTCTCTCTCTCTCTCTCTCTCTCCAAACCCAAGCAAACATCCTCACCCCAACCACCCACCTATCTACATTCATGTGTGAACCCAGCAGGGACACCGTCATAAATGACCGGGAATGACCACACACACACATACCATACAGATTCGACCGACAGCAATTAAAGCAATAAAACCTAATACACAAATGTACTCAAATGACCAAACACTGGTCAAACGGAATATATTTTTTATCTCAACAAGATAACATTTTTTCTGTCAAACGGAACAAACATTTTTTCTGTCAAATGGAACAGACACTTTTAAATGAAAGAAAAATGAAATGTTTTCTGAAATGAAACACCTTTATCAAATGGAATTTACATCTAAAGAGAGCATAATGGATACACGATAAATGCTCGAAACGCGTTATGAAATTATATTTAAAAAAAACTTTAAATGTCAAAATGATAAGATGATAAATAATTATTGAAAAAGTTTTTTTACTAGCGTTGGTAACCACAATTTTTTAAATATACTTTTTTCTCTCGTTGGAACTGCACTGATGCTACACAACCCCCTTCTCTCTCTCTTTCTCTCTCTCTCTCCTTCTCTCTCTCTCTCTCTCTCTCTCTCTCTCTATATATATATATATATATATATATATATATATATATATATATACGCTGATTGTTTGTTATTGTTTTGTAATAGTCACAGAATATGCAGAGGACCGCATTTTTAGTTCGCTTTTAATCGGACGATTTATCAATTTTTTGTATATATATTTTTTAATTAATTTATAAACTAATTTTTCTATACAGATTTATTTAATTAATTTATAAATTATTTTTTGCGTGCACTACCTTTTGTGCACGAAATAAATTAAATAAATCTGTATGCAAAAATTAATTCATAAATTAATTAAATACAAAATTCGTCTCTCTTTATATATATGTGTATTCTTTTTGTTTTATTTTACTTCAGTGGAAGTTCTCAGAAACCAAGGACCTCCCTTTTGCGGCTATCACTTGATCTCTATAATAGACACATAGATATATGTGTGTTCGAATAAAGTTCTCTTTATCTCTCAAACGTTGAGTTAACAAAAAAAATGAAGACCATTAATGTTACCCTGTCTAATTGAGTACTTAACTATGTTACAATATACCCCTCGTTTGGTCTCTCGGTCTTACTGGATTCTAGTACAAAAATGATTTATTTTTGCTGGAGTATCCAGCTAAGTGCTGTTACTACAAGCAACATCACTATGAGAAGGTTCACATTCCTCGTACAAGCCAGTGTATAGTCGTATTGAGGGGGTCTTATTTGGGCTTCGAATACTATGTTATTTTGAATATTTGGTTCAGGTTTACTTGTAGGATAAAGTAGGATCATGTAAGGTTGTTCTGACATATCCTTGTATAGAGAAACCGAAGACACTCGATGATTGTGTCTTGTAAGTCATTCAAACTACTCTATATGTCGACGCTATTCTTGTTCTAGCTCATGACAATTAACAAATACACAAACTTAAAGACCTTTTCCAAAAAATCTCCGTACCTCAATTCACCATAGAACTGAACGTAAATGATAAAATCGCATTCGTAGATGTTCTTATTGACACCCTTAATAAATTGTTTAACACTTCCACTTATAAAAAAACACCCAGCTTAAATTCTATTAATTTAACAAATTAAAAAAATAAAAATACTGGAGCTATCTAAATAAAAAAAAAACAACAACCTAAAATTGACAACATCACATATAAAACCAGTGTTAACATTTTTAAATGCTAAACGTAATGCGGTTTTGTTTCTGAAATGCCATCCAGCGTTGCTGAATTTAAAATCGCCAACGACTTCCTGGAACAATGCGAAAAAACGTTCTATGCGCGTACTCCACTGTCTTTTAAAAATGATCTTATTTCTCCAGCTATTTTGTTCATTTTTTTTTGACACCTAACGATAATTCGACGTAGTATCGAAAACGTTCGTGAAACTTGTTATACCTATAGAACATTTATTAATTTTTTTTGATTTTAATAAAAAAAGACAAACAGAAAAAAATAATAAAATGTATAATAAAACAGACGAATTCTTTTATTTTAAACAATGTTTGAGTATATATATATATATATATATATATATATATATATATATATATATATATATATATGTGTGTGTGTGTACCAAATTTATGTATACCAAATTTATGCATAGGAAAATATAGGTATACCGAAATGTCTAAATAGAGAAATAAAAATATATACACATTCTGTTTTCAATATGACTAATCGAATGTTTGCTGTATAGTAATACCCATAATTTATTTATATATATATATATATATATATATATATATATATATATATATATATATATGTGTGTGTGTGTCTGTGTGTATGTGTGAAGTTATGTATATGTATATGTTTATATATTTATATGTACAATATTGACCTCAAATCTGACTAAATTATTATTAAGAATTTTGAATAAGCGTTACGGTGTGAATGTTATATATGTTAATTTTCTTTTGGTTTCAGGTATGGTATTTTTCCCCTATGTTAACGAGGATTTATTTTTCAGGAAGTTCTTGATAAAAATTCGAATTTTGTGAAATATGAATACGTATTATGTACCAATCAATAAATATTCTCTAAATTTCAGTTTCTTTAATTTAAAGCGTTTTAAGTAGCACAACCTCTGATTGCAAACAATTAAAATGTTTCAGATTTGAACTAAAACTGGTCCATAGTCGTTAGAAATCAATTAAGCAATATTTCCGCAAATAAGCCAATTTTTTATATATATATATATATATATATAAATTGAATAAATTGCCTTCTTGCGGAATATACCTTGCTTTGAACTTTTGAATTGAATTTTGATTTGGCTTTTGCTTTCTCTAATTCCTTTCCATTCTCCTCTATATATATATATATATATATATATATATATATATATATATATATATATATATATATATATATATATATATATATATATATATATAAATTCGTGCACGTGTGCGTAACTGAAATCCACTTCCCTGAGGCCAGATTAGTACCAGTAAAAAAGGGCTGGAAATGCCAATATGAAAGAAAGAACGTATCTTTTCGTAATTCTATCCTTGCTGGAATTCCGAAATAATAGTTATAAACATCTCCCCCTGCAATTTGCGAAAACATTAACTTTAGGCTCTGCATTTTGGCGGATGCGTTTTGTTCGTATTTCGAAATATGTATTCAATTAGCATCAATGCCGATGTCTTATCTGCCTTGGGATGTTGATTGTTGACGTTCGCAAGTTTATCAGACGAGATCGTAGTACTGCCAAAACGAATAATATATTTCTTACAAAAAGAAAATTACGGACTTGCTAATTATGCAAGAATATTTGTCTGAGAAAACCCCCATAAAATAATGTTATCATCACGTAAGTAAAAACGTACATCACCTATAACGTGTCTTGATATGTACCTCCACGCAACGACAGAGAGTGAATATTACTGGAACGATATGGTTAGACTGGCGAAGGTGAGGGAATAAAATAGAACAATAAGAGATGGACCTTTAACACAAAACACAAACAGAGAAGTCGGTGTAAAAATAGATAAAAATAAAAACATTAGAATCGGTCTGATTTCTCCCCAACCACAATAAAAACTTGCCGTTTATAACAATCTGTCTGTCTGTCTGTCTGTCTGTGTTACTCTCTCTTCCCCTCTCTCTCTCTCTCTCTCTCTCTATATATATATATATATATATATATATTGGGATTGCGTTAGCCTACACACATGGCAATTGATATAGCTCACAAACGCAATAACAAATACATCAGTTTACATTTGAAATAACGAATAATATATATATATATATATATATATATATATACTGCTATACATACACTTCCTTATGAATATATATACTTATATATATATATATACTTCTATTTATATAGTTGTATATATAGTTATATATGTATATTCATATATATATATATATATATATATACATGTATATATATATATATATATATATATATATATATATGCGTGTGTGTGTGTGCTGTCATGTCTATTTTTAACGCTAGAGTGTCACAGATATAAGAAAGCAAGTTACAGAATCGACATTTATTGCGTTATCAATAACATATTTACATCATATATTTATTTAAACGGAACACGTCATCGTTTTGTAGCATCATCAGTGCGCACGGTGACAAACAAGCAAAACAACAAAAAACAAGGAATATCTTCAGAGTTTTATAAGTATATATGTATATATATATATGTATTTATATATATATATGTATATATATATGTATATGTATATATATATATATATATTTATATATATATATATATATATATATATATATATATATATATACTATTTATTTTCAGTTCAATAGTATGGATTTCAATATAGGCAGGCGAGATGTAATTTGTGTTATTTGGTGCTTCTCATTCGAGCTAACTGAGAGTGACTTTCTTCTATCGATCTGTTTTGTCCGGAAGGATTTTCGATTGTACTAGCTTCTTTGTCATACCTGAAACATCTGAGAATGATTTCCACTGCTGTTGCTATAAACAACTCAGAAATGCTAATCTGATAGTTGTAACACCTCATAGGGACAATGCGAGATATCATTTCTTCTCAAGATAAGAATTAAAGAAAACCCGCAGGTCAGTCTTCTGACCTGTCCTCCACGGATAGTCAAAACATTGTCTTGGATTGGATTTTACTACGTTTCATGGCAAAATGTGTTGACACTTTTTTTTAAACGCTACCATACATTTCATCCCAACATCGCACTGTTGTTGGCAGACTTGTTGTTTCATATATATTCATGCATGATAAATTATTATTTAGCTTACTGTATTTAGCCTAGAAGGCAAATATTTAGGTTTATAGGTTTACTTTACGTATATCAGACTGTAAGTTTTTCGATCTAAAACTGTCTCTTCAGGGTTTGAAATTGAATTTAAACTCTGACCATGCAATTTTTAAATATGTATCACAGGAACTATTTGATGACGGATACCCCATTCGTCATAAAAGAGATCAGAACACAAAAGATAAGTACATAATACAGAAATATACAATGGTGAAAGAAAAGGACAACAAAAAGGCAAACATAAAATCGATGGGGGTAGGTATGTTGTGTGAAGCAGATAGGTAGTGATGTAGACTACCTACATTAAGTAAGAGATGACAGCAAAAAATCAAACAAGTTCATATCTATCAAGTGTAAAAGAGACATAGGAAAAGGCAAAGTGTTTCACGTAGCTACGAGAGACAACACCAGTATCTTTGTTATGTATTCGACGGAATTCAAAATTGTGATCTTATACCAAATAACGACTGAATGCGGATTTACATTTATTGGATCATTCCTCATCTGTAAACTTACCAGTGATAATGTTTATGTTTCGATTCATAAACAATTATTTCAATCCCGTAATATATATATATATATATATATATATATATATATATATATATATATATACATGAATGCCAGGTGCTCCAGTTTGTTTTCAGTTTTTCAGTTGTCAACTTAAAAATAATTTGTACTCTTATATTTTCTTCTCTCTTCTCATCAAACATTTTGACCTTCTCCATGAAAATATTCCAATTTCTCATATTTCCACCGTTTCACTTCGTTTTTATTATGTTCTTTCTTGACGTTTCTCCTTTTCTTGTACTCTACCCCTTAATTGGCTTCTCTTTCTTCCACTCTATCAATTTTACTTTTATATCATTCATAGTTCCATTATTTGTATGTCTTAAATCATTTTAAGCGTTTTGTCCTGCTATCATTATATATATTTTTCACCCATTTCAGGAATTGATTACATTGAATACTTTGACTTTAATCCTAACGACTGTTCCCTACCTGTTTTCTTTTTTTTCGTTTATAATTTAATAGAGATGCGCTCGTTTAATTTACACAGCGCTTCCTCGTCATACAATAGCATTATTCGTGCACCTGTAGGAAACTAACTACGTTTTCTTTTGGCTTGACGCGGCCCTTCACTTACATTCCTTTTCTCTTCGTTCTGTTTAGTCTTAACTATCTTCCTCATTCAGCCATCTTGCATTCCGTACTCATGCCTCGTTCTGAGTCTCTGCTAAGGGTACCTCTTGAGTCATAAAATGGTTTCTGCGGTGATTATATAAGTAATTACGCCATGAAAACTTTAGGATACATTCTGAGCGCGAGAAAAGTCGCTTTGTGGTCGAAATAATTGTTTTCTGTCACCTATAATATTTTATTCCTTCCGTTCCCCCTTAATACTATCACACACTTACAGTATTAAAGAAGCATTAACATGGCATAGAGATATTCTCTATATGTCATATAGTGTTTTTTTTTACTTTTTTGTTTTTCATTCATTTTCATCTGGTTCCTTTCTTATTCTCGTATATTATCGTTATCCATTTGTTTATGTATACTTATCAATCGTATAAACGGGCGCTGCCTTAGTGCCCCGTATTTAAATCTATATGTACAATAAGATAGACAATAAGACATGGGAAAGGGCAGAAAACATATCTTATTTGTTGGCGAGAATGACATGGATATCAGCAATAGAGAGTGCGAAGGGTAGGTGGGAATTGATGCGGGCTTCCAATCTAATATTAGCAATACAAGATTAATTTTTTTTGACATTAATCTTATTAATTTCGGAATAAAATTCCTTCATCAGGGGTGACCAGTATTGAGTTATTTTTTTTTCATCAAAAAACAAGAATAAACAAACTTATTTCATTGTTACTTGATAAACGTCTTTGGTACGATGTCTCCGCAGTGTTGTTATCGGCGGTTATGATTCTAATCCGGTGTCAAACGAAAGAAGCGTTGGCTCGCTGTCTTGAAAAATGTGGGTTGGTCGTTCAATTTCAAAGTATTGCAGGGTTAGTTAATCAAATTGAAATATAAGCCATATTAGCAATACAAGATTAATTAATTTTTTTGACACACATATATATATATATATATATATATATATATATATATATATATATATATATATATATATATATGTATATAATGATCCACCCTCACCGGCTTCGCCATTTACAGCTTATCCACGTGGCTTTAACTAGCGAGTTAGAAACCCGGAATTAGTGACGGAAGCCCGGTAACATTGTCACTGAGCCACGCTAACTATATACCAATGGGAGAGATATATTGCACATAATGTTGTCATTTTCTTTATATTATTTATCACATTTACAAAAATGCAAAGTACGAAATATTGTTATTTTCAACAGTATGATGTCCCACATGTGAGCCTATATATCTATACAATATAACCTTCAACAGGGCAGGGGGTCCTCCCTTAGCATTTAGGTAAATGCTTCCCCGTAAAAAGATATTAGAATGCGTTAAATTATCAATGTCGCATTACAAAAACAACAATATGAATAAAATGACAACACTATAAGCGGTATCATTTGTCAAGTAGTCGAGTTTTTGTGGCACAGTGGTAAGGGAGCTGAACTTCAGCCACTGGAGAGCTGATTTTAAATCTCACCAGGTTTAGCAACGCTGATTAGCTATAGACAGAAGAACATGTCTTTCGTTTATTATATTTCATAAATATATATATATATATATATATATATATATATATATATATATATATATATATACATACACATGCTCTCGTATGATAGAATCACACTGGTGAAAGGAACAATGTTTTTCACTTTACATTTGGGCAAATGCTTCAGCGTAATAAAAAGTATTCGTAAACGTTAAATTATCACTATCACATAAACAATGAGCTCTCTCCCTTTATATATATATACATATATATACACACCCACACACACACACATACACATACATATATATATATATATATATATATATATATATATATATAATGCAGTCAGTCAACAGAAAATGATATGAAAAAATTCGAACTTTAAAAATATATTACTCTTTATTACTATCAAACGGGTTAATGTTATTCAAATCAATAATACAATATACTCTTTTGAAATACTCTCCATATAGTACAGCCAAATGATCCATAAACAATTATTTCAATTCCAAATTATTTGCATTGATATTCTTAAACAGTTCATAATACATTAATGTTTAATGTTATACATTTTTAATTGTATTGCTCTACTTTGTCTCTAAATATGCAATAGTCTCGTTAATATTAAACGTAATTGATAACATATATTTAATACAAAATAAGTAACTTACTAAAAACCTATCTTAAATAAAACATACATAGCGCAATAATTCTTATCAAATAACAACTATGAAAAGAGAAAAAAGATAAGAGAAGATAACTGGCTTGTTGGCTCGCTGGCTGTCTCGCTCATTCTTTCCCTCTCTACAACGCTGTATTTTTTATTGTTTTTTAATTCTATGCCTGTGTTGCACCCGTAAACAAGACGTTTAGCATTGTGTTTAAATGTTCCTCGCGAGTCTTTATGTAGACAACTTGATATTCAACGATTAAATTGTACGTTTTAGGAAAGAGTCTCTACACACACAATCCTCGTGCGAATACATTTATTTTTTCCATTTTATCATAGTCTTATTTTAATATGAATTTGTGGCAAAATTCTCAAAGTTTTAGTTTTTATTTATACGGATATATGCGCTAGTTTAAGTATTGTGTGCAAGATGAATTAAATGCTTGTTTCAAGCACTTCAAGTAGTGAACTTTCCGAAGCGACAGCCAGCTGACAAAGTCAGCTAGTATATATATATATATATATATATATATATATATATTTCCACACTCAGATAACGCCGCAGCCTACACCCTATGAAAGAAACAAAAAATAAAAGTTTATTTCATAGGTTGTGGGCTTCGGCGTTGTCTAATTATATATATATATATATATATATATATATATATATATATATATATATATATATATATATATATATATATATATATATATATATCATCTTCCATTCGAAAATCTAATATTTATTTTCTCGCTGGGTTTGCTTGTTGGATGACATCGTTCTTGCGAGTATAACATCCTACTTGTGAGACATCGGCCTGGGTTTTAAGTAGGTTGATAACTACAATCCTTGTTGAAAAGAGAAGGTATATTCCAGAGTCGGCCTTCGCCGTGGTTTGCTTAATCTGTGTAAGTTAATATACTTTCTTGTATGTGGCAAGGTAGCTCTGTGGCAGAGTACTCGAAACATGCTAGTGACTAGGGTTCTGAATCCTTAGTTCGGATGTGTTCTACTGATGAGCCCAAAGGAGGGCGACACTCGAGTATAGGTTGTGGGCTGCGACGTTGTCTGTTTGTGGAAATATATATACATATATATACATATATATATTTTTATGTATATATTAGTGATATTTTAAGCTGAATTATTTCGACACTTGATTATTGGGGAAATGGTCGTATAATAAGTACCATTGGAGAGCCATGAATATTAAAACTGTCCTGTTTTTAAATCTCCGAAACAGTTACATGGTAAGCAGCTGATGATCCCCGTGTTAATATTAGACGCTTAAGGTCTCCTGTTTTTGTTTCACTCTTAGATAATTAACCCCCCTTCCTTTTTCTTTTCTTTTTTATTTTACTTATATTTTTTCATTTATTAATTTTCCAACGAATGTTAAGTCTGCAATATCTTGGATTTAGTAAGTTTGTCTGGGAATTTAAACTGCATTTTACATTTTTAAAAACCAATTTTTTTTTTTTTAATTAAAAAATTTTTTTTTTTTTAAATGACTCAAAGCTTCTTTAGACTATATATATATATATATATATATATATATATATATAAAATCTCACAATCAAAAATCTAATATTTCAGCTCGCTGGATTAGCTTGTTGGATGACATCTTCCTAGCGAGTAAAAAAATTATACTTGTGAGACATCGGACTGGGTTCTAAGTGGTTGGATGACTACACTCCTTGTTGAAAAGAGTAAATATATTCCACAGTCGGCCATCGCCGTTGTTTGCTTAATCTGTGTAAGTTAATATGCTTTCTTGTGTGTTGTGAGGTACCTCAGTGGCAGAGTACTCGCGTAGCAGGTAAGTGACTCGGGTTTCGAATCCTCAGTTCGGATGTGTTCATAGGCGAAACTCGAGTCTAGGACTTCTGGTTTGATTGAGTGATTGGGTTTTACGGCATATCAGCTGCTTAGATATTTAATGCCGGAAAATGTTTTTTTTTTTTTTTTTTATTTAAAATTTTTTTTTTGGTTGTTATTGGGGAGAACTGTTCACAAGAATATGTTGAGAGTTATTTTATAGTATAAGAGTGTTTAGTTGGTTTTCATTTTAGAGTTTGTATATGTTTATGTTTGGGAATGAGGATGAGGGGCATGCGTAGGGGGAAGTGGTTAATTTTTTTTATAGGTATTGGCTTCTTTTAGGTATTCACAGATTTTATTTAAATTTGTTGGGAGAAAAATGTTGTTTAGTTTTTTTTCTTTGTAATATTTTTGTCGGATTCGTTTCAGGTATACACAGTTTGATTGTATTTTTTATAGTATACGGTTCCTGACAGGGTATGCAGTAAGGGGGTTCTTCCCCTTTGAGGAGATGGGAGTGGGTGATGTTGGAGTGTCCTATTCGGAGTCTTATAAGGACAGCTTCCTCTTTTCTTGTCATTTTGATGTGAGGGTTTTCTCCTATCTGTTTTTTGATAGCGTGAAATTTATTGTTGGGGCAGTTGTTCCAGATTTTTTGCCATTTGCGTTTTGTGTAGATATTGATGGATCTCTTGAGGTCTGTGTGTGGTATTTTAAAGTTTGTATCTATAGGGTTATTGTGGGCAGTTTTTGCTATTGTGTCAGCTAGTTCATTTCCGTAGATTTCAGTGTGGCTAGGTATCCAACAGAGTGTGATTTCTTTGTTGTGTTCTATTTGGTTAAATTTTTCGAGTAGGTTTTCAATTAGGGGGTTGTTGGTCTTTTTGTTTTTCATTGCTATTATAGCAGATTGAGTATCAGAGAATGTGATGTGTTTAGAGTTTTTACTTTCCGAGACCAGGTCAAGTGCTAGGTGCATTGCATGGATTTCTGCATTCAATATTGATGTTTCTTTGGGAAGATGTTTTGTTGTTTTGGTTGTTTTATCGATTATGGCTGCACTAGCTGTGGTGTTGCTTTGTTTGGATCCATCTGTGAAGGTATGTGTATGTTCTTGGCATTTCTCTTTGATTTTTTAAAATTTTTCCTGAAATGTTAGAGGGTGAGCTGCCTTTTTGTTTAAATAGCAGATGCTTAGGTCTATTTTTGGAGTTGCGATTTTCCAGGGGTGTGTTTTAAAATATGCTGTTTTGTGGATTTTCATTAGCGGTATATTGGCTTCTTTATTTATGGTTTCCATTCGTAAATCGAAGGTTTTTATTATGTTATCGTATTGTTGGAAGACGTTTTTTCGTGTGGTGGGTTGGTAGGGTTAGCTTTTAATTTAGTGTTATATTTTAAGGCTAAGTTGTTGCATCGAAGTTCTGGAGGAGTTTCATTTGCTTCGATGCATATACTTTCTACTGGGAATGTGGAGAAAGCACCCAGTGCTATTCTTAATCCAGCGTGGTGTATTGTTTTTAGTGTTTTTAAATAAGATTTTCTGGCAGATTAGTAAATAAAGTTAGCATAATCAATTTTGGAGCGGATTATATCATTTCAGAAGTGTGTTTGTGTCTGCTCCCCAGTCTGTGTGGGCCACGACTCGCAGGAGCTGCAATGTTTGGCTGCATTTTTTTAACGTAGTTTATATGGGGTATGAAGTTTAGTTTTCTGTCAAAAATGATTCCCAGATGTTTGTGTTGTTCTACAAACGGCATAGTTTCACCATCAATATAAAAGCTGGGGTCGTTATGAGGTTTGCGTTTATTGCAGAAGTGGACACATTTAGTTTTGTTTTTGAAGAATTTGAAGCAATTTTTTTAGCCTATTTGTAGATTTTATTTATGTTATTTTGTAGTTTTCTTTCAAAGGTGTGAATGTATTTGGAGCGGAAGCTAATTAAGCAATCATCTACATATAGGGAGTCAAGAGTGTCGTTGGAGAGTTCTTTTGTGATGTTGTTTATTTTAATGTTGAAGAAGGTGGTTGAAATGATACTGCCTCATGGTACACCCTCTTATTGCATTTTTTAGACTGATTTGGGGGATCCTATTTGCACTTTGAAGTTTCGGTTTGTTAAGAAATGTTTAATGAATTGTGGAAGTCTGCCTCTGAGTCCGAGGTTGTGTAAATCTTTAAGTATGCCATACCTCCAGGTAGTATCATATGCCTTCTGCAGATCGAAAAAACTGTTGTAACATGTTGTTTTCTGGTTTGTTTTCTTCATAGATTGTGGGCTGCAGCGTTGTCTATATGTGGAAATATATATATATATATATATATATATATATATATATATATATATATATATATATATATATATGTGTGTGTATATATATATATATATATATATATATATATATATATGTGTGTATATATATATATATATATATATATATATATATATATATCATCTCGCATTCAAACATCTAATATATATGTATATGTGTATTTACGGCAAAATGACATTTATATTAAGTGGCGATAACAGAACATACACTATGTTAAAATACTGATTTAATAACTATCATTTATTAACAAGGATTGTACTCGCAAGTATTCGCAACAATAAAGACCACCATTACCTACGACTTTTTTACAAACGATGTGTAACTTTTTAAATTTGATAAAATACTAATCGAAGTCGAAGGATATTGCACGTGCTTCTTCAATTTCGAGCGACTTAAATCGGTATCATTTTATGTGAAGCCACAGACTGTAAACAACAAAATTGAGGAATGTGATCGTGAAATTCTGACATACCCAAGCTATATCCAGACGTTGCTCCATTTGAATACGGTCTATTTTGATCAATACATCATTTCTGAAGAGGCATCGATTAGAGTTTCTCAATCACGTTGAAGAAACCTATTAACACTTTTCCGATACGAATGCGAAAGATTGAGGCTCTAACAAAACCAAAGTTCTTGCAGATTATTGGCAGAATGTCCAGGACAACGATGCTTTTAATTTTATAAAAATAGTTATTTAAAAAAAGTCACACACAATTACTCTTATTATAAATACACGTCGCACGAACATCTTTCTGAACATATGAATTGTAAAAGCAGTTGACATTGTCAATGTAAAACACTGCATTATAATTACTCTTATTTCATGGCGAGGCTAATAGTCTAAAAGCAAGAAGACAAAATGCAGACCAGCTATTTGTGTTTCGAATCCCATCATAAACCACTCACTACTACGTCTACGAACTCTAAAACACCCAGCTATAGAGAAACGGCTATATATATATATATATATATATATATATATATATATATATATATATATATATATATACATATACATATATATATATATATATATATTTATTTATATATAGAGAGAGAGGGAAAGAAAGAGAGATATACTTACATACACATACAGCTGGATCGCTGAATCACTGCTCGTCGGTGTGACTGAAGTGTCATCTATATAATACTAAAACTCTATTGATCTTGTCTGTTTGCAATCAGCTTTCAGCTTTCCGGTTTTCAACATCCGGTTGCCCATGCGTAAATAGCATCGTCTTCAATCTGTTATTCCAATTCCGTTATTCTTTATTATGATTAACGAACGCATGAAATCTTTCATTCTGGAAATGTTTATATCGCTTTTAATATAAAACAATTACATTTAATTTCATCAAATAGTTTTTTTGTTTTCTCCACGGCTAAAAACATTCAACGGCAGGACTTCGTAAAGTCTGTCGCAGTTTCAAAAAACCTCCTCCCTTTTAAAAAACAAAAACAAACAAACAAAACAACAACAATCATTATTAATATCAGCCATAATAGCGGCGGTGAACGAAACCACCTCCCACTTTCCCTCTCATAGATTTCACCACTCCTACTCCCTCTGTTTTCGTTACGTACGCGAGAAAGCTTGCTGTACCCCCTTCCTTTCTCAAATCGCCCTTTTATTTTTCTGTACTTTCAACTAACAATTTCATTTAAAAGATGATATATAAAAATTTGAATTTAACTATAATAAGTATTATGGTACCTGTTCAGTGCATATTTACCTATAAGTATGGCCAACCACTTATAATTCAGTAACTGTAATTTAAAAAAAACAACAATTATAATAAACAGAACGACGCATAGAAATCTATCTATATTCTTTTTTCAACAATTTCATTTAATTTCATCAAATAGTTTTTTTGTTTTCTCCACGGCTAAAAACATTCAACGGCAGGACTTCGTAAAGTCTGTCGCAGTTTCAAAAAACCTCCTCCCTTTTAAAAAACAAAAACAAACAAACAAAACAACAACAATCATTATTAATATCAGCCATAATAGCGGCGGTGAACGAAACCACCTCCCACTTTCCCTCTCATAGATTTCACCACTCCTACTCCCTCTGTTTTCGTTACGTACGCGAGAAAGCTTGCTGTACCCCCTTCCTTTCTCAAATCGCCATTTTATTTTTCTGTACTTTCAACTAACAATTTCATTTAAAAGATGATATATAAAAATTTGAATTTAACTATAATAAGTATTATGGTACCTGTTCAGTGCATATTTACCTATAAGTATGGCCAACCACTTATAATTCAGTAACTGTAATTAAAAAAAAACAATTATAATAAACAGAACGACGCATAGAAATCTATCTATATTCTTCTTCCATTTTAATATACTTTCATAGAAATGCTTCTGTTATGTAAAAAAAACTATTTTCTTTATGCCACAAGTGTCACGCTCATACATGAATTCCATAGCTAATATAACAAACTGACCCAACGGGTCACGGGTGGTCTAGTATTTTATAATTGTTGATCAAAAATACATTTTAAGAAAGGAAATAAGACTGTCTGTAATATTAAACATTCTTGTTATGGAGTAAGTTGATCTACCTATTTTGGGAATAGATGGACCGTACCAGACACAATAACCTTTGAATCCAGTTCATTCCAATGACACACTTTCATCAAAACCTTCGGGTGACCTTGTGTCTAGCCACCAAAGGAAGAGGTTAGTAAAATACTTTTGGTAATACACGTGTGTTCATTGTGAGATTGCGCTTGAGGATTACCTACCTTCAAGGTCACAACAATTCTATCAACACCTATAATTCACATGAATTGTTCTGTTTTCATGACCATATAATTGCTATGGTTTTAATGTGTATAAGTTCATTAATTTTTTGGTCGGGAAACATGTTTTAAACTGCAACAAAAGCATACATGGATTAATCAGCAATATATATATATATGTATATATATATATATATATATATATATATATATATATATATATATATATATTTGTTTTGTGCGTTTGGTTTGTGTCTGTTATTTACTGTATTCTTCATGTTTACTGCTGAGAAACCATAAACAATAGTTTCATTGTTATAATATAAATACCTTGTGAATGCGATTTTCTTTTTGTTCAGCTTAGAATCCTTTCAAAACATATTTTTTTAAATCACGTGTTCGTTCATCATTTTTTCAATTTAACGAAACCAAACATCAGTTTACATACAAACGCATATACTGTATATATATATATATATATATATATATATATATTATCTCAATTTTTGTATTACTTTTTATCAGTGAAATGTTGTGAGAATAACAACCAAAATTAGAACTGCAGTCCACATAATCCAAATAATAAAATTATCAATTATTATCTAAAAACAATCCGAAAAAAATATTAAAACATATTAAATAAAACCTAACTTATGCACGCAATGCACAGATATACACATACACCCACCAACAGATGGTCACATATACACTGACACACACACACACATATTCAACTCACATAATAATAATGAAGCTAATAGCTTCATTAGTTTAGCAACACTACCATATCCCGCCGCCCCACCATTCATTAAAAAAAATTTCTAGCTCAATTCACCAACTTTTTTAAAAGCAAATGTGCCCCTTCATGATTTAAGACAAATGTCAGTTAATAACGCGAAAATAATACATTTAGAAACAAATTTAAAAAATTAAAAATACTCGAGGCTACCATTATTCAAACCCAGCAACTTACAATTAATAAGATTACGTACAACATCAGTTAGAACATTGGAAAATACTTAACTCAGTAATTGTGGTGTTTCAGAATTTAAATTGTTAACGTCTCCCTTTTATTAGCATTGAGTCGTTGTAACAGACTTAATATGCGCGTTTTCGGCTGCTTTGTTAAAATGTTCTTCTCCTCTCTAACGTTATTTCATTTGTGTTTGTGTCCTGAAGATGTTTCAACAAAGAATTGTAAATGTTGGTGAATCGTATGGAACATATTTTAATTTTTCTGATTTTGACACAAAAAAAGATTATTATGATAATTGAAAAAATAAAAAATCATAATTAAGCAGATGAAACCTGTTATGTTTAACAATGTTCGCATATATATATATATGTATATATATATATATATATATATATATATATATATATATATATATATATATATATATATATATATATGTGTATGTATATATGTGTGTTTGTGTGTGTACATATAACAATTTCGAAAGATAAACAATTATGATATATTCCTTTTAAAATGACCCAAAGTTTATAATAGACACATGTTTCTGAAACAAATATATTGAGTCAGTGTCTTCATAAGCTCATCTAAAAATGGGAACATCATTTTATCAGTGTAACTTTTAGATGTTGTATTTTATGTTTCGTGCGAATACTGTTAAAGTTAAGGCATTTTACTTTACTTATCTATCTACCTGTCCCTCTTACTCTCCCGTTCTATATATATATATATATATATATATATATATGATTATTTTTTATTTACACAGGCATGTACAAAATCTGCGAGACTGGCATGTCGATGTTATCGATCAACAGTTATTATAAACTGAGATCTCATCCTACAGAGTTAGAATCCGATCTTACTCTTAGATCATATTTGGAAAGTATGAAATGGAGAACAAAAGAAGAAGAAGAAGAAGAAGAAGAAGAAGAAAAAGAAGAAGAAAAATAGAAATTTAAATTTTCAACATTTGGGAAGTCACGTGGTTGGGACCGTTAAGAATCAAAATGTTAAAATCAAAATCTAAATCCAAATATAAAATATGAAATAAAATAAAATATAAAATAAATTATTATTAATTTTAATATTATTTATTATTTATTATTTATCATTATTTCTAATATTTTCGGATTATTTCATTTGTTACATACACATACACATACTTAAATTCGGTATAGGTAACTTTCAATCATACACAATATACTACTTACACTCCCCATCATACACCTGGTCAACTTGTTCATTGGAGATATTATCCAGTTCTGTCCGTCATTGCTTCATTTATAAAATCAGTATTATTATCTATCAAACATTACAACTTCCCTATGTAAATACAGATCGATCTCCTAAGTTTCGGTTTTTATTTTTACAGCTCTTTAATTGACTGACTAACACCTTATTCCTTGAACATTCGAATACAATTGACGAACAGTAAACAAACATGTCGTCTCCTATTCATACTTTTATTAAAACGCCTTCGATTACAAAAAAACTAATGTCCCAAACTACAATAATTATTTTGTAATAAAATTAGATTTAACTTGAAAATCCTACGTAAAAAGCCCGGTCCGTAAACTGCAGAAGTACCTAGTTTCTTAGTTACGAAGAAGATATAATAAAAAAAATTACTAACGAATATGTATTTATTTAACAAACTTTAAACATAAAGTAAATGCATTCAAATGAAGACAAAAACAGGCATCGTATTGTAAGTGTCATGAATAAACATAGTATTACTTTATTTATCTATTTGTTTCACATGTTACCTTAGGATATCAGTTGGGGGATGTGACGTACGTGACGAGTATGTGTTCCCTGTGTGCTGTCAAAAAATAAAATAGATAGAAAAGTATATTGACTTGATCTAATAAACCTGCGTTTATGTGAAAATGCTTAATGATCTTTACGGTGATTTTTAAACTCTTAAGATAGCTGTATTTCGTTTTTAACATACGTAAAGAACCTCATGAAACTTTGGACATTTCAGTATTATATGAAAGCATTACCGTGCATTATCTTTATTTGACTTAACGCTGAGAACTTATTTGCTACTTTGAGCACATTTTCCACTTCATGTATGCCGTTTTGGGGAAGTAATCAGATGTCAAAGAGAGAAAATGCTAAAATGGCCTTAAACATAAGATGTTAGACATAAAAAATATACTCATTTCAGTTTAACCTCTAACATACTACATATTGTACTTTTTCCGGCGATTAGATGTAAACACCCTGAGATGAATTAAAATAATTTCATTTTAAAGTGAGGGATAACTTTCCTATATATATTAAACGAAAAATTAGAACTCACTTCCTGACCAGTTAGCGGTAAATAAAGACGTATAACCGAATGTTTTTGTTTTAATTTTTGCTCGGGAAAACTAGTGTTGTGACATTTTTTTTAAAACTCATCATAATTAGGTTTTTCCTAATTTAAACATAATGTAATTAATTTACTTTTAAAACATTTTCAATTTTATAGATTTTTTTGGTGCGGGGTTAATTCTGAAATTAGCAAACATTTAATAAAAAAAAAACACCCTAATTGAAAATACCCGTGATTGACTATGTAAAAGTGTCGATAACGAACGTTAATGAGATCCACCGAACAATCTACATAATACGAAACAAACTGTGTATTTATTTTTTATTTTTGCCGTAACTTAATTTTACGCTAACCCTAAAATAGCACTAAAATAGGCTTAAACTAACCGTAATTTAATCCTAACTATACTCTAAACTAAGTTTAAGATTTGCTTGGTTCGTATTGTGTAAAAGCATCGGAACTTGATTCGGCTTTTTTCAGAAGCTATCAAATGCTTACGTCATGACTGCAAATTTGTGGATACCTATTCCGAAAACGAATCAACAAATTAAAGCCTCCCTTTAACCACACACACACTAACTTTGGTGGAGCCAGAAAAATGTATCCCAAAACATTATTATTTTTTCCATACATCATTTATTGTAGGAAACAAAACTCCTCCCCCAACATAAATAAAATGAAAGTATAAGCTTAGTTAATACACACATATCTCCATTCTATTTTACATTATATTTATTTATATAGGAAAGTGATTCCCAACTTTAGAAGTTAAAATATTTCATTTTTTGGGGAAAATACTTTTTTGCAGATATTTATGTATAGTAAAGTAATTCCTTTATCCCCACGAACAACAACATATGTTATGCTCAGAGAGATGTGTTTTATTGTTGTTTGTACACATTTTTGTTTAATAAATTTAGCTTAATTACTATTTTTGATAAAACTTATATAATTAAATTTTCTTTAGTAAATACATGTCCTCTGCTTCTAGTTAACATCAGGAAATAATGTTGTACTTATACAACTACAGTGTTGCATTTAAATGAATTCTATCCTTTTTATTTGCCGCATACGTACTGGCAGGGAAATTGCAATGCTTAAGTTGAAAGTAATTACAGCTTGGGTAGTTAGTTCCGACATTTGTGTCCGTTGTGGTATTATGTTCAAAATTAAACAAGTCGCGCGTGCGTAGTCCACCTCTGTGTGTGACTCGATGTGGCGAGTGTAAAATGCACTAAATTTGGGCAATTTGGAGCATTTCTGACCCCCTTTTGACCCCCTAGGGGCGCGAACCAGAATTTTCCTGAGGTCAAGGATGCTCATTTTATATCCCGAACAATTGCTTTTACATTTTGGCCAAGTTTCAGAAAAATTGAATGGATGGATCAAACGTTATGGGAGAAAAGGGTCATTTTTTACCCCGTGGGGGGCTAACCAGATTTTTTCCAAGGTCAGCGATACTTATTTTCTATTAGGAACAATTGCCTCCACATTTTGGCCGAGTTTCAGAGAAATTGAATGGATGGATGAAAAGTTATGGGGCGAAAAATGTCATTTTTGGTCATTTCGAGGCCTTTTGCCCCCTTGGGAGGCTAATCAGATGCTTTTTCAAAAATCGGCGAATGTCACTTTCTAACCTGACCAAAGTTACAACTTCATGCAATATTTCAGAGAATTCCAATGGATGGTTGCGGAGATAAATCCGGACGGACGGACATGCCTCAAGACATAAGTCCTCCGATTTTATAAATTGGGGGACCAATGAAGGCTGGAAAAAGGATCCACGCAATAATTATCAAACTTGTCATCCATGTTTTAGGAATTAATTATAATTGAACATTTGTTATCTACTCGGTGTTTTTTTACATGAATAATGATTTTAGATTAACGGATAATCTGAATTATTAACAAGTCGCGCGTGCGTGGTCCCCCTCTTTAGGTGACTCGATGTGGCGAGTGTAAAATGCAATAAATTTGGGCAATTTGGGGCATTTTCGACCCCCTTTTGACCTCCTTGGGCGCGAACCAGAATGTTTCTGAGATCAAGGATGCTAATTTTATATCCAGAACAATTGCCTCTACATTTTGGGAGAAAAGGGTCATTTCTTGCCATTCTGGGGGTGCGAACCAGATTTTTACCAAGATCAGCGATACTTATTTTCTATCAGGAACAATTACCTACATATTTGAATGGATGGATGAAAAATGATGGGGCAAAAAATGTCATTTTTTGCCATTTCGAAGCCTTTTGACCCCCTGGGGGCTAACCAGATTTTATAAAAATAATCGGAGGATGTCACTCTCTAACCTGACCAAAGTTACAACTTCATGCAAAATTTCAGAGAATTCCAATGGATGGTTGCGGAGAAAAAGCCGGAGGGACGGACGGACGGACGGACGGACGGACGAACGGACGGACATGCCTCAAAACATACGTCCCACGATTTTATAAATCGGGTGACCAATAATCTGTTAATGTCTGTCTTCTATTTCTTTCCAAATCTATGTAAAATTATTTTCTGATCGCTAAGTCGACATTTACTATTCAGTTTCGTAAGACCCTACTAAACTTTAGCGATATATTTTCGATCGGCTATCAGTGTATTACATAGGGTTCTTTGTTAAAAATAGTTTTTTGTAACTGTTATCTTATTAGTGATACGATCCGAGTCATAAGCCATGTGCCAGTTTGGTGATGGGTCAACCGAAAACTATAACAATTAGATACTGGTATTTAAATAGGATGCCTACATAAACTTCCGGGATGTACGTGAAACAAATGTAATGAATGCAATTTTCAAGTAACGTATTGCTGTTTTGTTTTATTTCATTAAACCATTTACAGTTATTTAATTCGATATCCAGACATTTGTTAAATACTCTTATGCGTCATTTGTTTAGTATCTTTAAATATTTATACTTTTTCAGTCGACGGATATTTAAAAAAAAAATAAGTAGTGTATAAGTTATTTATTCGATTTACGTCATAGATGCTACCCTAAAAATTACTAGCATTTTACATTAGAGTGGACGTGGATGTGATAGTAACTAATTGGTTTATATAAACACCTAAAATTTACCAAAAGAACGCTTGGCCACCGAGTGCATGTTAATATCATAACCAAGATCACTTGAAGTCGCGCATAGAAACTCATACCTAATAGTAATCGGAGAAAGTTCTCCCCCGGTTTCTACCTAAATAAGAGACCAACTATAATAGACTAGAACTAGGCAATAAAAGAGCTATGTTTGTTATCGAAAAATTGTGTTTACGTGATTCCTTTATCATAGATGGTGAGTGTGTATTCAGTATTTTAAGATGATCACGTCTATATAACTATCAAAGTAAGATAGTCCAATGTTCCGAAAACATCATTCTCGAGCAAATAGTCGGCACCAATAAACAAGTCTTTGAATCTCAACAAACTAAATAAAAATACGGAAAAATCACAATATTTTCATAGAACACCGAGATATTTGTGTGCAAACGGAGTGTCTAACCTCGAATGTTAAATTTAATTTAAACGTGTAAGAAAACGCAGTTTACCAAGTATGAAATATTCCATTAGGAATATAATAATATTTCTTCTTTGAGCCTCTTAGTCATCATATCAGCGAACGCTCAAAGAGACCAGATCAGGTGTTAGTGGGCTATCTTCGATAAGCTTATAGCAAACATTCTATTGGCATCACAAACGCTCATACTATAAACTCGTGGGAGAAAATAAGCAAATGGTGAAAAACGTATACACCCTCACAAAGTTTTACATCAATAAGGCTTTCTAATTTTTGAAGTAACGTGTTTAGATCTTTTCCGTTTAATGCTGGCCACTAATGTAAATTATGTTACAACATCCGCACAAGAGTATAATGTTCTAAGTACAACAGAAGAGAATGTACACTAACCACCTCAAAGGAAACTGTAATGCCTGAGATAATGGTATTAGGACAAACGCACATATACAACACTTCATCACATAAACAGGACGTACTACTTAAGAAGATCGTGCAATGAAAAACTACTGAACATGACTACAGAAAAAAATAGCACATAGCTGGCATCAAAAAGCAAATGCGCCCATGTGTGTTCAAACGTACGCAATTATCGCCTACAAATATACATATAGATTGTATTTATTAGGGGGAGTAAGGTTTTATATTTAAATTGTGTGTACATAATAATAGTGCAATAAAGTAATTCTCTATATATTTTAGTTGTATTGTCAGATCAGGTGAAAAATCCAACTTTCTAGTCACAGGCTCTCATTCTCCTCATTGAAAATTCAAAACTATCGTCGACAAGAAAACAACAGTAATTATATATATTTTATATCTCAAACGACAATTCCCATTGTTCATAATAGGCATGGAATGAACACATCAAACTATACTTAAGTTGCAAGCATCTTGTACCTAGTTATTTTTACTGACCTAAATCATCGTCGCCTTTTCTTTTCTTCCACGATATTGTGAACACCACCTAATTTCCCTTTATATTTTAAACCACACGTCATCATTATCATCAAATATCATTTTACCTCACATAGTCCAGTGCCCAGATCAGTACACTATGTTCACTCTGCGGTCTTTGCATTGCAACCGCCTCACTGCAATCCTTTTTCTATTCGGCGCTTACGTCTCCATCGTTAACACGGCCAACACGCTTTTAATCTTAGATGTTGCAGCATCCCATCGACGCTCAAGTTGTTAGAGGATTCCACTCTAGTAATTACTCCTCTTCCCGATTGCATCATTCGTCTGCATTCGGTGTCTTCACTCAAACTACTTCTCCTATTTGGATACTGGCTAACACTTTCTTATCTATTTCTGAGGATGTATATCTCTTATAGGTTCTTATATTCATAATTAAAAATTGATCTTTGAGGCACAGTCAACTTTCTCTGTCTAACACTAGGTGCAATGTTGTACAAAAATGTGGCGTATTAGGGCGATACAGTTCTTTCAGCTATTGCAATCACTGTCCCATGATGTGGCTTCACTATTCCATTTTTCCTTGTCCTATACGCTGCCCGTAATACCTTGTTCTCTT
Source organism: Sepiola atlantica (assembly GCA_963556195.1). Taxonomy (NCBI): domain Eukaryota; kingdom Metazoa; phylum Mollusca; class Cephalopoda; order Sepiida; family Sepiolidae; genus Sepiola; species Sepiola atlantica. Next base: position 58,469,552 of record OY744526.1, on the reverse strand, counting down.
TCTTTTCTAACATCGTCTGTGAATTCAAAAGTGAAACGCGGCGTCATTGTCAATTATCACTTCCATTACAATACCTCGTTCAAGGATAACTTTCTCTAATTCTTCTGCTACTGCAGCTGTTGACTTCGCATGTAACACTGTCATATTGCTATCCTCCCATGTACACATTAAATAATCGACAAGTAGCTTATTTTGTTTAATTGTTTTCGGTCCAAATTTAACAGGATTAGGTATTGGGGAAAGGGTCAATTTATTGACATCAGATGCAATTCTTAACCACGTTCTGAACCTCCCACCTTTTTATAAATGGATCGACTTTTCGCACCAAATATACAGTTCTATCCATTATAATATGGTACATTCCATGCAACTCTTCTAGTTCTCCGGTTCCTAGACAGCATACCGGCACCTTTTTCTTCTCAACTAACAATCGTTTGTTTATTCGTGTTAGCGCATCCTTTTTGTTTCTCTCCGAAAGCACAAACACTGTTTTCATTCGAAGTTCAAATTCGGATATCAACCCTTCAAGTATTTCTAATCTCCGCTGTACAATTATGTCTCCAGTACCTTTTGTCGGTATTCTTCCGTTCTCCTTAACAATAGAGTTCATCTAACTTAGTATTGTGGCTAAAGCATTCTTAATTTGATTCGTGGAAACCCATTTTAGAACAGAATATAATTCGACAGTGTTAATAGTCATTGTTTATTTTCAGCTATGCTGCATCTTCCGCCACAAAACCACCAATCTCCACGACTACGGCTGTTGCAAAACTGCTAGCAACAAACTATACCACTGCTATTTTATGTTCCAGGTATGTGCCGAGCTTTTTTTCTACATCAGCTAAAATTACACGTATTACTTTGACAGTTTTGCCAGCAAACCTGCCCCCCAGCCTACTTTACTTGCTATTTGTTTCACATAGCTGCACGCCAGTCACAGCAACAAAGCAACTGGATAGTGCATCAATAATTTACCGCATATAGAGAAAAACTGCCATCTACTCATTTCTAGTGTAATTTCCGGGATTCTGTATCCCTTTTTGGAAATCAGCTCACCCATATTTACTTTTTGCCAGTTAACGACCAGTGCCGCTCTCCCGTCTAGAGGTTCTGGCGACATTGCTGTTCTTCCAAATCCATTCAGATGTTCCATTATTTTCTCTGTCGATATCTTTGTCACATACATGATTGTGCAATTAATGTACGAATCAGAGGACGCTTTTGTCTTACTTCCTTTTCCGAACGGCTGCAATACTTTTTTGTGTAACATTAGGTCCGAATTCTAAAGGATGGAAGGTGATAATATTTTCTTTATAGCAGACTGTCTGGAACTGCTATAGTTCATTTGCCAGAAGCTGCAAGTAGGCTGACTAAAGGTTGACAGTCGCAGTTTATCCCGCAAACCGCATTTACATTCACACACGTCTATTGTGTCGATCCCGTATGACACGCTATAAACGGGTCAACTTCCTAAAGTCTAACACTGGCGTGAATGTACGTTTCGTAGTCTGGAAAACTGCAATAAGCGGTAACAGACTTTTCATGTAATCTTCTACGGAAAGAGTATACCACCCGCTTTTCATTTTTCATCTCTTTTACAAACTGTAAGTTTTTCTCGCTCCCCACAGAATCTTTGTAATAATTGCCATTGTTCCATAACAGTGGAGGCTCTTCCATCTATTGTCAGTTGACTGTCAATTTCTCTATATAAAAATCTTCAAATCTTTTGTCCTCGATTTCGAAAACATTCAGCTCATGGGAAGCTACAACACCGTGTATGTCTTAAGACTCTACCTTCAATTTTTAATAGCCACATCTACAAATATAACATCGGACATGTCAATGATGTTATATATTATGATATCTTCCACTTTTATTAATACTCCACATACGTTTATTTCCACTCTCCGACCCCTCTTACATTTTACGTCACTTCCATAAACTGATTTCACAGTGCCACTTTTACCACACACACCCGTAAGTTTGAACTTGAATACAGTAATGGTTCATCCTGTATCGACACGTGCCATCAGTATTTTAGCATTCACTGCTACTTCTATCATTTGAAGATACTAGTACTGCGCCTTCATTCTGTGACGAGGCAGTTAGTACCGCAGAAGCCTCTATTGATTGATTCCTTGAGCCTAAGATCAATACGTTATAATCTGCTACAATTTTCTAGAATTTAAGTAAATACTCACCTTAGGAGAATCCGTACACTGAAAGCTTCATGATTCCTTTAGAGCCTTATTCTTTGGTGCAGTGCGTTGTGCACTCACTGACACATCCTCGGTCTCTCGATTTTTTTTTGCTGATGAAGAGCCGTGCAGTTTGTATCAGTATGCTGACGTCAATTCTTTCTATGTGAGGTAATTGTTGTCGTGAAACAGATAGGTCATTTGGGAATTCCGTAATGAAAGCTAGTGTGTATGCATTATCCTGCCTTCTCCTGTGATATCCTACTAGTCAAGCTAATCTTCTGATTGTATTGCCATAGATGTCTACTAATTCTCTAGTTCACCCGAATCGTTTTAGCCCTATAATGAACGCTTATACAAATCTCATTTCTATCTGTACCTTTCTTTACTAATCTCAAAGTCAAGGGGAAGCGCATATTCGTGAAAAAGATATGCAATGAAATTAGTAATGTCTTGCACATTTTGTAACTTAGCCATAAATTTCACTGTTTTCATCAACTCGACTCCGTCACTTTCTCTATTATACGGCGAAATCACATCTTTTCTCAATATCACTATTTCTTACTTGTTATACCTCTTTTCGTACCGAAATAGCTTATAAATGCATTGTTAGATCGGGTGGATAAGAACTATTCCAATAATAATGTTCAATGTTCCGGTATAGTATTTTAAATAAATATTTAAAACTGTCGCCTAACGATATTCCTAGATGTGTTTTTCCAAACAAGAATTCTCATTGGTCATAATAGCCTGGGAATTAAATTAATTAGCCTATAAAAATTACTTAAATCGCAAAATGTTGAATCTAGTTCTCTGCTCCTGACCTCAATCATCAATTCCACGTCTTCTTCCCTCCGACAATGGGGTAAAAACATCTAATTTTTCTTTATACTTTTAACAACACAGATTAGGTATATAATAAAATAATGACGCAACGCCAAATGGCACCGTAACACTACTGTAAATTGTTATCGAAGTACACAGTTAAACATTTGCTTTTGTTTATTATGACAACTGAATAAGAGGTTTGATCGTTGCAATGGTCTTGCTCCACTTTCTACAAACAGAATTCATTTTCTGTAATTGAGAGTGTATTGAAGCGGCTAGCTCCCAAAATGGCTGCCAAATATTATCGACTAGTTTTATCAATGTCTCGCAGCTGTGTCAGTGCAAATTAATCCACTTATTTATCTGTTGGCTGATTTTTGCAGATTTCTTTTCTCTCTTTTTTTTGTCAACATCTATTTGTTTTCTGATTTTTGCAGATTATTTTGCCAATATGAAACTGTTATCTTAGTTTTGCGGTTTTTTCTTTTTTATTTTGCAAATATCAATTTCTCTGACGCCGTCGAATAAAAGATAATTTCCTCGGCAATATTAAATATAAGATGCACCATAATTATGATGTTTTATTTGTATATAGTTCAATTACATTTTTAATTTAACATTATTTAGCTTTACTATTTGGTTATTACAAAAGACATATCCTACCAACCCTGCCAATAACCCTAAGTTCGGCTGGTAACAATTAAATATTTGTGAATCTAACTAATATTTATTTGCAAAATAATCCGTAAAAGTCAGAGAATGTTTAACATTTGCATGAAACAAACAAATGAAATCCAAAAAAAAAACAAAACAAAATAATATTTGCACAAATGTTCACGGTGGGATAATCTTTCCTGTTACCACCGCGACAAACAGCCAAAACCATTTGATCGTTAATCGGTTAAATATACCCGCAATTGACTTACATAGGGTCCGGTAAAATGGTTAAATAGTTGACTAAAAACGGTAGGCTGAGACATAACAAAAACTAACTTAGATCGATCAGGATAACCAGAAGAAAAAAGGACCCATTTAAAATAGAGATGGATTAGACTATTTTAGAGTTAGTTGCGTACACAATCCCACTGAGTCATCAGTGTACCCTCGAAAACGGTAATGTTAATAGAAAATGTATAGAACCTTATATGCAAATGTCGTCCGGACCGGGGAGTGTTTTTATTTTCAAAGTTAAATAAATCAATATTGTCAATATTAGCATATCTTTGTTCAACTTATCCCGAATTAATTTCCAACGACAAGAATAAAATTAAAGACGGCTACGCGTTCACACGTGTAATCCAGACAACTACGCTAGAATGACCCTGAAATAAACATCGAACAAGAATACTGATGTGAGAAAAGAAATTAAAAAAATATATGTATGACTAAATATGTATTTATTAGCCAAGAGGTTTAAACACATACTTATTTATTTATATAATGAAAAGTAGTATTGTATTTACAGTATTCTCTACATGAACAGAAAGTAATTAAGTGCGTGTCTTGACTTGGGCCTATTTTTCTTATCGGCGTATTAAATCAGCAAGTTTTATTTTTATTAGTAAGAATCTGCAAATACTTTGGCAAGGGAGATAACTTTGTTTATCGCAGCATGAAAGAAAATAACTTTTTTTATCTTTATATAAAGTGTATACAATTTGTGGCATGTAAATAAAAGTGCTTAAAAGTTATGTTGAACGGGTTAGGGTTAGGGTTAGGGTTAGAGTTTGGGTAAGGGTTTAGGGTTAGGGTTATTGATTAGGGTTAGGATTAGGGTTTAGGGTTAGGGTTTAAGGTTAGGGTTTTTAACGCATTTCAAAAAACATGTTTTTTATTAATAAACAAAGTATCTCCCTTGCCAAAGTATAAGCGAATTATGAATAGCGGCGGCTAAGAAAAAAAGAGTTATCTCCCTCAGATCGGTTACTGCTTATACAAGAGCGCCAGAGTGCTTATCTTAAACTCAAAACACACCACTATTAAAAAGTTTAAAATTTAAAGTTAGGTAGACTTTAATCGAGCTGAAGTGAAAACATGCAAGACTAAATATGAGTGTACATGTTTATGAATACGCATAGGAGGCGTTTCCTCGATTCTGTTGATAGCATTGCTTTCTTTAAGTTCTTCTGGAAAAAATACTTACAAGAAATGATAACAGTACAATTCTTGACATCAATTGTGCAAATCGTGTGATAGAATCTATAGGATTCGAACTTGGCATGCACACGTGGTTTTTCCATGTTTCCATCTACTACCACCATCATCTCTCACAATACTTGATAATAAGAAACAATATTTATTTATATATATATATATATATATATATATATATATATATATATATATATATATATATATATATATATTATAAGCTTCTTCCAAGTTAAATTGAAAGTTCAGAACTGTCGGAAAAATTAAAAATAAACATTTACCGAAAACAGTTACAGTGCACTGCTCTGACTCTCTCGTTAAGTGCTATCGAATGTTTAGATGTCTATGCTCGCCGCTTTCAGTGTAAACATCAGTTACCTTTTTCGTTATTACGTTACTCTCTGTCATAACTGAATGGCAAAGGTGTATCTGTGAACCGTGTTCGCGGTTATGGCCGTCTGAGATTGTTGTTTTTATTGCGCTGATGAGAGTAATAAGCTAAAAACGATGTCGTACGTAGGTAAAATATTACTATATATATATATATATATATATATATATATATATATAAACCGTTAAAATCACGCGTGCGTGAACACCGACCTATCTATCTATCTATCTATCTATATATATATATATATATATATATATATATATATATATATACATTTATAAACTCACACATATGTGGTAATCTAATAGGAATTAAGTAGATCAATATAAACCGTTAAAATCACACGTGCGTGAACACCGACTTATCCACACACTCTCACAATAGACTGTCACTTTAAAGACAGAATCGCATTGAAATATAATAAAGTAAAAGTTTATTTATCCATATTATCTGATGAATTCATCGGGGTAACTCGATGTGTTTACACATATGTCCATTTCTCTGGAGCTAGAAAGATGCGACACATTTAGTCACCATGTCAGTTCGGTTTTTATTGTTCAAATCAGAAGAGAGTAAGTTTGCAAAGCCAGTTACATATAAAAAGTTAAACAATATAAAGAAAGCCAGTCTATTTTAGTTCGCTCCACTTCCTTCTCTTTTTCTATTTATTTCTACATTAACGAGTTAAAACATTGCTACTTCTGGTGATATTCCGTTCTGTTTCTAGTGGACTATTCCAATCTATATATTTTTAAAATTTTCTTTATTAATTTGGTTATTACTAAAATGAGTGTAAGAGAGCTATAAAGCTTGATAGGGGAAAGTAATCGACAGCGTATAAAATAAGAGGTCGAATGTCAAACAACAAAGAATGTGGGTGTCTGAAGTGATGGATAGAAACGTAGTATTTGATGTGATACTTTATCAGTTAATTGCAAATTATGGCTAATTAGACAGAATGAAATAGATTATTTTCAAACATAACTCAATTTTGAGCTTTAGAAATATTTCCGCATGTATTTTATGTGACCAAAATATATCCGAAACAAACGTTGATTAACCCAGATTTAGTATAATAATAGATAATAAAACTACTTTTAATTGTTTGATTTTTTCATAAGTATTAAATAAGAACAGGGACGAATAAAGCGAATGTTTAGGAGAGATGATATATTACACAGAAAACATTCTTATGATGTGAGGTTTATAAGTTCAGCAACTGTACGCACAGAAGATAATAAGTTCATCTTTGATAACATCAAAAAATAAATTTCAGTTTTATATAGATTGAGCTGACTTTCAAGGTGAAATACATCATTAAAATGTTATTAATGATTGGAAACGTGTTTAAATATTTAAGAAAACTAGATCGTAAATAGTTTCCAAAATTCTTGTAATTCAATATATGTTACAAAGTAATTAATATAATTTAAACATATAAATCAATTTCCGATTTAAAATAGCTAATGATGAAATGCCGTAGCGTTAAACCAATTCGTCATTGGTGGTTTAGTATCATTAGGAAATAACACTTAATGTGACAAAGGATACCATACAACATTAACTGGCTCTGTGTTTTCCGCTTGCCTAAATCCTGTTTTAAAATACAATGAATTTAATACAAGAATGATACACGATCAAACATCGTCTTGGAGAGTCTGAATAGATTGGAGAAAATAGTCTCGACTTACCTTATCGACGCCATAAAACGGCTTGTCACAGCCTGGCGTGCAAAACCTGAATGTGAGAAAGAACAAGTGCACGTTAGAACAAGAGTTTTTATGCGTATCGTGTGACTGACGGGTTTTATTATCTACAAAAGACAATCCCAATAAAAGTTATCACTCGTGGGTTTACACTCCAACTCTTAACATCATTTAGCGATAGAGACCAGTATTGAAATGTTGTTGATAAAGAAAATTATACCACATAAGGAAGTTCTGGTAGCGAGCACATTGGACCCGAGTTTAGTATCAAAAACGGTGGTGTTTGAATAAAGTTTACTACACAATAACAACCTAATTGAAAAGACGTAGTTGCATTGAATAAGGTGTCATCCGATAAAAAGTATAGCATGTATTAAAGTTCCAGTAGCAAGCACCTTGTTTTCATTAACAGATACCAACTTTCAATTATTTTACTTCATATGTAATTCTTTTATACCTGAGGAATCGATTACTTATATAACCAATTTGTATCTGCAGATGCAATGGCAGCTTTAATCCTTAACACGCATGTGAAACACGTATTGGATTAACTAAGCAAATACGCGCGGGGATTAACATTACTTGTTAAACTTATCTTTGGGGTATTAAACTTTTCTGCCATTCAAAGCTTCTGTTATCCATATTTTTTTCTTCTCCGTTTTCTTTCTTTATTCATACAACTATGTAAACATTGATACGCATAAAAATCATTTGATTATACCTTTTTATATATTTCCTCTACTAAAATACAATTATCTATCACACTTTCGCCCATCAATTTCACATAACTCCATTAAGACAGCAATCACACAAATAGTTTTCATACATCTGTGATTCAAAAATTAATGATTGTGTATTGTAAAAGCATTATTTTGATCTTCTTAATTTATATTGTGATATTATGGGCGTCTTCCTGAGCCGAGACCTAAGACAATAAATATAAATAACTCACATATGCATACAAAAGAAGTAGGATGAATACTCGGTAGTGGAACCGGTCGACAGGAAGTGGCACGGAAGTAGTCAGCTTGAACTTTTCAAAGGGTGAGTCAGTTTTCATTGTCGGTGACTGGATAGTAGATGTTTAGGAGTGACAGATTTGGCAATTGTTTTTTTTCGAAAATTGACGACTTTAAATTTTACGGCAGTTGACGAGTTTTACGGCGGTAAGTCGATCAGATTGGAGCCAGAGGCGAAAAAGAGCTGATGGGATTAGATCGAGCAGTACCTTAGCAGATGGCGGCATGAGCTGACGACTTCGAGTACCGCCAATGAGTGCCTCGACAATCCGTGACGGTGTCACACAAACACTTAGATCACTACTGAGTTATACATAATGTATTTGAGTTTATTTTTTTCCTGTGAGTTGTGATGTTTGTTTTCTAATTGTAAACCAGTGCACACGCCCTTCGCAATCGCCAATACGACACGGCTAGGACGAGAACAATAAAATGAAGGAGAAGAAAAACACTGCATATACATCGTTGGGGTCGGCGGTAGTTAAGATGACAGTATATGGTTCTACAATATCATTATATTCTAGGTTTTAAGGCTGTTGTAGCATGCATTGATTACATTTCAGTGATGTTATCATGGCGTCATAAAGTGTTTCGAATTTTTCAATATCACACATTTGCGACGATATTATCCAGTTTGTACTGAACGAAAACAATCCCCGTCTCGTCGTGTACACGCTAGTATCCCATCACACATCATTCGATTCCGATGTTATCAGTTTATCTAATAATTTCATGTTACTCTTTTTTATATGCCGCTATAGGGAGGTGATTTTATGTTTCTTCTTAAGTTGAGTAAATATTTCTTTCTTTTCTTTATTAAAAGATTATTAAACGTTGATTGTTGATAACATATATCATCTCACAGTACATTTTTATTTCTTACCAAATAATACGTTGTTTTTTTTCCTGACATGAATTACTACTTCAATATCCACTATAAAACACTCTAAATGAAGTATTTCTTAAAATGCTCTTGTCTGATATATTACTAATTTTTCCCCACTTTATCCACATGTTAAGGCGATTTAATTATCAACAGTAAATATTCACTAAAGCAAAATAAGTGACATGTCATTTTCCATTACCATCTCATTGCAGGTACATGCTTTTAACGGCAACCATTAACATTGTAGGGCTTTACACGTAATTTCTCTTATACATCTATTATAATATCAAATGCGAGTCCATTTTCGTGTTTATCATGAACTAAACCTCACTTTCATAACAGATACGTCATGTATATTACGTAAATAAACATCCGGTGGTAGGACATCAATTTTGGGTATATATATAGGCTGTGTAAGGTAATCCCTGAGTGACCATTACTCGCAAGTTCACAATTCGGAGTGGTAGTATTTATCAAGGTGATATTCATGGGTTAAATAGAATTTTTCACAGGAACAACTCCAAACTGTCTCCAACATCCTTGGGTAAAGTGTTCGTCAATATCATACACTATCCAGCAACCCCTAAAGTATGCTTTCCAAGATATTTCTTAGCTTTTTCTACCTACTTTATTCTATTAACAAATCAAAACTCCGTTTTTTTAAACTGTCTAGAATATAATACCGAAGTTCATCTAGTTGTGACGCCGTATTTTGAATGATTAGGGAAATGTAGAATCCCTACCTGGTTACCACAATTCTAAAGTCCACACGCACCCGGGGTGATAGCACAATTCAAGGTCCCGATCTATTAATTAAATAGAAGTTACCGTTTATAGACTATTTGTTTCTAAGATATACGCCTACAAAACAAGGTAATCTACAAATTGATTATATACACAACCTATATATGATTTAAGTAAAAAATGTCACAATTACGTTTGACATAACGTTACACCCAATAACCATAGATGACCGAGTAAAATTAAACAATTTAAACTAACCAACCAGCTCTGTGATACTTTGCAAGAAGACACGAGTAATACTATTTTTAAACATAGAATATTTGGTCCTTGAATCAATTGTTCGAATTTATCCTATCTCTCAATTCCCCTTGTCATATATTTATATATCTCTTTTTTTAATTAAAAGAGGTAACATAGACTCGTACCGATTTTGGAATGTGGACGGCTACATATGGCGTGCAGACAAACTATTCTGATTGAACTATAAGGTTATTCTTCAGGTGCATATACACAAAAAAAATAGTCTTCTATAGATCACACTTTCGTAGCTTACTTCCGGATCTCTTTTGTGAACGTGGTTTCATACGTCATCTTGTTTTCCTTTTGATGAGTTGAACATATACATTCGTTCAGGACAATGAACAATGTGGAGTATTTATGATGTTAACTTATTAATTCTGCAATCAGTTATACCTGAACATTTAAGTGGATTATAATTATACAAATATACCGGTATAATAATTACACACGGATGTCTAAAATACGACCAGTAGTCTATATCTGTCACTAAGTAGTTGAGTAAATTAATTACTGACTATTAACGGAATACTTTCTCTTCAATCCCAAGTGATATTTCTCTACAAATCATAAAATTGGGTGTTTTTCATTTCTACTTCATAATACGTCTAGTGAGGGCATAGATATGCGTACGACTCCTGTCTAAAATCACCCCGGGAAGTCTTCTTTTTGAATGGTGTTCATCTCCGCCGTCGTGTTAGATTCAGGCGGTGTTTGGAGAAGATTCGATGTGTAACACAAATTACGAAGTGGTTCAACCGATTCAAATGTGTCCGCACTTAAACGGAGAGTGACCAGCGTTATGGAAGGACTCCAAACTGCTCGGGATGCAGCTGTTGTTGTGAGGGGTCGAAAAAAATAATGCGGAACGCGACGGGGGAGATGAACATTATTCAAAAAAAAGACTTCCAGAGGTATTTCCGGCAGTGGATGAATCGGTGGGCTAAGTGTGTGCACTACTTTGAAGGTTATTAGGATCCCAACTCCGTCGCGTATTTATAATATTTTTTTCTGGCCTAAGGTAGGATACTTTTTAGACATGCCTCGTGTGTATAATTTGTGTAGTAGACAGTTAATGTAGATTGCATTCATTTAAGTAGAATTTAAGCATAACAGTTAACTACTATACTGCACTAATACAGTCAAGATAATTCTCCGCTTAGGCAGTTTATTTTAATGCGACCATTATAATGCGGCGTAATCATGTTGACACACAGATTTGCTGCAAGACCACTGAAGTTAAGTGACGTTGAACCTGTCCATTGCTAAAGTGTTACCCATTTGTGCATACAACATGTTGTATATGAAAACGCTGTCTGCATATCTCAGCATTGTTTCCAATTGTCAGTGTCTTTTCGTAGCTACTGAACACAAGCAATGTCGCTTTAAAAGACGCATAGTTCGGGAGTGCGCAACTATTTCTTCAAAATAGACTTCCCATGAAAGCACTTTTATAGAATGCATCTATTGTCTCTCTGGACTGAACCAACACCTCTCTCTTTCATCTATAATAATGCTAGATGATGCAGTTAGGCTTAAACAAACATAACTGATTGTTGCTTCAATATCAAATGTTAAGTTTGTGTAGGGAACTTGATAATTGCGTAGTCGATTAGAGACACTAAGCATGAACGTGACATTTATAAGGGCCTATTCCTAATGACCACTTGAAGAATAGAATGAACAATGTAAATTTCAAAGGAACTTATGATGCAATCAATCGGCTGGTGTATCTTTTCAAATTGAGTAAATAAATTCATGTCATTTAATTTACGTCGTCCGTAGTCATAAATGCATCTTCAATGTAGAATTCAACTAATGAAGACGGAAATTATAATATGGCAGTAGGAAGCTTTTGTTGAGTCTCGAAAGACAATTCATACGCATTGTAAGAGTCCTTGTACAGGTTTTCTATTGTAAAGCAAGGGTTGCGCAACCCCAAGCACACATTTCCTTAACAGTCATTGTTTGAGTCATGTGGCTAAGAGAAGGCAAGGACGACTAAACACTGTGCCTAGATGAAGAGAGATCCCTGATATTCTCAATTTGTCACCCATTTAGTACTGACCAGTCTTAACGTAACTTGACATAACTCCTTAAACTGAAACCGGTTGTGTCAATGTAGCGTTTAACACATGGAATAAAACCACTCAGACGACTAAATTTTTAGAATGGCGACCAAAAATGTGTTGCTCTTATATGCTACACTTTAACATGAATTAAAGTATTTCTATAAGAAGATGTGTACGTCACTTAAGTTGTCATTATTAAAGTTTTAAATCGCGATGTCCGTCACGATTTATTTAGAAATAGTATTTCAGAGGTGTATATGCATCTAATGTCCGCCCGTCTGACGATGCGTTAGTGACTCACGTTTTCTATTTTAAATTGAATTTTTATCGCTAAACATGCAAATATAATGAGCGCATCTGAAGAATATGTGTTCTTGTTTCTTGATTCATTTACACACCTGTTTATCCGTCGGTGTGTCACGCTGACGTGTTAATTAGTATTTCCTCGCTAAACTCACTGATGGGATCGCCCTAGCGCAATAATATTGGTTCTTACTTTTGAATCAAATAGATTTAAACTACCTTAATATAGACAAAGATCCACAGCCGACATTTGGACACTGCTTTTTTACTTCCTTCCGGTTGCATTTTTAATAAAAGAATACGACTTATTAAAAAATGGCGTGTCATTTATAAAAAGTTTTACTAATATCCTGAAAATACGTTAAAAGCACATTTATTAACAAGTACATGTTTAATAAAGTAAATTATTGTTTTTTTTATAAAAGGTTTTATTTTGCAAACATTGGATATTTGTAAAAAAATACTTGTTATTATTTTATTTAAGCAACATTTATAAATAAAACTAAACAAACAAATATTTTAAAAAAAGATTTAAATAAAATTATATTATGCCGATATGGCCTCGGGGAATTTGAAAAATATATTTAAAAATGTTGGATTGTATTAAAAAAAAAAGAGTTTTCACAATACAAATTTTCATTTATCATAAGCAATAACACCGGAAAAATCGGTATTAACACAAAATGTTTATTTCTCATCCTGGAGTGCCATAAATAATTTTATCATTGGTTTTAATTTCGTTTTTCTCTTTGTCAGTACTGGTCTAAACATTGCCTATTAACACTATATCGTATAATAAACGAAACTATCTTTAGAATAACCGTATATTGTTTAAACTTTCTTTTCTTGAGTAATCCATCAATTGATGGTAGAATATTAACTCACTCATTGCGGTCAGATGCTCAAATCACAAGAAGCTAGTGCCCTCACCCAGACGAGTATTTATTGTAATATGAGGGCTTGCATCCCGTTACTTGTACATCTTGGGACCAACATTTAACTTTTCCAGCAGGTTTGTTGTGTTGAGATACATGTCCATCCAGTGCCAAACGTCGGATTTGAGCACCTGTAGATATGCGTGAAATGGTGTTACGGTAATCACCCCTGTATTTCTGGCGCTTGCTGTTTAAAAATAATAAAATTCTGAGCTGTTTGTCCATCGGTCAGTCGGTTGTACTGTCACGCTATATTTTTACATATAATTCAGTCTGTCTGTCACGTTGTAATGTAAGATATCCCTTTCATTCGTGCGTCACGCTGTAGCTAAACACGCAGCTTAAAAGAAGACATCGTAAGTATATCTTTCATTTACTTCGAACTCAACGTATTAAATCTTCACCGTATTATTTTCTTACGACGATATACGTCTCATAAACGGGAAGAAAACAACGGATGACATCTCCAAGATAATATATATATAGGAAGGCAAAGAAAGCCAGAAAGTGCATAGGAGGTAATCCTTTGTTAATTAGGTCTTAGATAAATGGCATAGTCCTAAAATACACGGAATACCACATTCTTATCTTCACTGCTGACGGGGGTAATGTAGGGAAGGCGATGAGTAGTTGGAAAATCAAGTGAGAAGAAAACAAACCACATAGGATGTAAAAACAAAGAGAAACCTAAGTACTGCAATAGAAACAGTAGATGTAGGTGAGCCTTTTCGCAGATAAACGTTTCTATTTACTCAAACGTATAATCAGGTTGTCCAACCAAAACAAATTACCATTCGGTGTTTCCCTGAAATATGCGAATACACTTTCAAATTATTCTTCAAATAGCCCTATGATAGCATGGGTGTGGATGTTTTACTTGAACAATAAATCTTTACTATATCTGTACAATCTCACATCCTATCTCTCTACCTCCCCCCTCTCTCTCTTTCTCTCTCTCTCTCTCTCTCTCTCTCTCTATATATATATATATATATATATATCGCCGCTCTCTTTCTCTATCTCTATCTTTATCTGTATCAACATATTTATCTGTAATTATAATAAGGCTGAGTAGATCAAAGCCTGTTACCCTAAGTCGTTTTGCTATATATTTTAATCACACAAAATACTTGCTAAAATATTACCTATTTATATATTTATCTATAATTATAGTGAAGCTGAATTAATAAATTCTTGCGACCCTAAAGCTTTTCCTATATATTTTAATCACAACAAATACTTTCTAAAATATTACCTACGGCTGGGAATATGTTATGTGTGAAGAACTCCCATTTTAATTGTTCTAGTTAGCCGTAAATTGCAATTATCTCACCAAGTGAGTCACTTCTTTCTAAGTGTTTACTACTCTTTTTCTCTCTTAATATATATACTGTTTCATTCGCCGTCCTTCTTTTATACGGGGGTTGTCTACTTTTACCTCTACTGTCCTCTCTCTCTCTCTTTCTCTCTCTCTCTGTCTGTCTCTCTCTCTTTCCATCCTTCTTTTTATTTAAAAATCAACGATACTAAAATGTGGAGGATGAAAACTGGAAGTCTATTATAAATAAAAGGGAACATCTTCACATTTAACCCTAGGCCAGAGTGCTCCTTCTTTAGATGCGCTGGCTTGACTTTTCCCTCACTTTCCGACATCGTGTCACTTATTCGTGCAATGGGAGGGAATTAGATAACCTAGAAAGAGAGGTTTTGTCTTTTTCGTTTTTTATTTTGCTTATATTCTTTGGCTTTGTAAAGGTACTTTTTTATTCAAATAGTTTAGCCCGATTTCCTTATGTTTCTCAATAGTTCACACTTTTATAAATGTACGAGCAGGGCTGCTCGCTGTTGCCCGGGGGCATATCAAACAAAATAGAAGAGGTTAAAACTATATGTTTCATATTTATATTACAATTCATATATCTCTACATATCCCAATCCGTTTCGTTATCTTTCTCTCTTTCCTCTATCGCCATTTCTCCACATCTCTCTCAACCAACCTTCTTCAACCTGCGCCGAGCCCATTTCTCTCTTTTGTTTTAATTTATTAATTATTAATTCATTAATAAGGAGGTAAGTTATTCACATAAGCTTACAGTTATAAAATGATCACCCCCGGGAAACAATAAGTTTCTTCCCCACCCACTATCTAAAAATATAATGAAATCTATCTTGTTTTAATTTATTCCCTGGCCACGTAGAGTTTTTGATATTCCCTCTTCCGGATAAAATATAATGAACCCTATATGTATTTTACTAGATTGCCGAACAACACCGAGTTTCTTGTCTTCCCGTTCTCCATCAAGCATATTCCACATTGAAAATGTACTACTGTATTATTGCACACATCTGCTCTGTCTAGAATATTGAACACTGAGCCCCGATCAACACCGATTACGTTTTCTGGTATACAATACTAGAACAGAATACAGTGAACATCTTTCTCCCAGGCAACGCGGCATTTAAAAACACCTGCTCTATCTAGAATTGCTCTATTAAATTTATTGATGACTGTCGGGCAACGCCGACTTAACACGCCTGTGCTGTATATGATATCGATCACTTTGGATTAGCTTATACAACTTACCAAATATAAAATTGAATTATTAGCATCATGGCTCCTGGGCAACACCGCGTTTACAAACGAGAAAGAAGTTGTTTCTTTCGGGCAACGATTGGTAAAAAAGCCTACTCTACCTAGGATATCGCGTATTTTTGAATTACTATATGGCATTTAAATGTATTGCTCACATTTTAAGGATTCCTCCAAACCGCTAATTAAACCAGCCAAATAAAATTAAGAATGCCTACAGAGAACATTACCAATACAGGTGGGAGTAATGGCGGAATTTGGCAGACAGAGTGGCGGGTAGTGGCAAACAAAATCGCGAAACTAGGCATTCAGAACAGCAGGTAGTGGCAGATAGTTACAAGGAGTGACCGTTAGTGGCGGACCTCGGCGTAGTGGCCGGTAGTAGCTTAAAGTGGCGGGCAGCAGCGAACTAAGACGTACAGTGGTGGGGAGTGACTTGTAGTAACAACCTTCACATAATGACGGACAGTAGCGAGTTTCTTACCACTTACATTTCAAGAGAAATGAGTTAGGAAACGTTAAATAAAATTAATAATTATTTCCCGAAAGTATTGACTCAGCATTTTCAAATTATTGCATAATTACATTTAAATTACATTAAAATTCGTCCCCCCTACTCCGACGAAATCTGCCCCACATCCCCCTTAGGCGTGCATTTAGACAATTGGAGATATTCCATTATCTTTATTTTGTTAATTTTACATAAGAATACACTTTTAGATAAAATGTTACCTTAACTTACAGAGTGACGGGTAGTGACGGGAAGTGGCTGACAGTGGCGGACAGTGGCGGACAGTACCGGGTTGTGTCTGACCTTTGTGTAGTGACAGGCACCGGTGGGTTTATTACCCCCATCCATTGTAAGAGAAATGACGTTGCGAAAGTTTATATTAAATAAAAAAAGTTATTTTCGGAAATAATGACTCAGTATTTTCAAATTATTACATAATTACATTGAAATTCAAAATAACACCTTGACTAAATCGACCCCATAACCCCCTTAGGTGTCTATTTAGAGCTTCGGGAATACTTACATTCTCTTTTACTGTTAATATTACATAAGAAATCACTTTTAGATAAAATGAGACTTGGGCATATAGATTGGCGGGCAATGACAGGTAATATCGGGCAGTGGCGCACCTTGGCGTGGTAGCGAAAAGTGGCGAGTTATCTACGCCTCTATATTTGCAGAGAAATTACTTTAAGAAACGTTCAATAATATAAAATGTCATTTCTGGAAGTAATGATTCAACCTTTCTTAAATTTTTACATAATTTCGTTTAAGTTCGACCCCCATACAGCAAGCTGTAGTATCGCTTCCAAAGGGTGCTTTAATGATTCGTGATATGTCCATTATCTTCCTCAGTTAATTTTACATCAAAATACACTTTTGGATTAAATGGGACATGAGCGTATAGATTGGGGGTAGTGGCGGGTAGTGGCAAGTTTCTTACCCACCATCCAGTTGAATAGAAGTTAGGTTAAGAAATATTAGTACATTGAAATTCGACACTCCTCCTGAGGGAATCTGCTCCATAGCAAACGTAAGAGTGCATTTATAGATTCGGAAAGACTCCCATTATTTGCCTTGATTAATTTTACTTCCCTTTACATATAAGACTCGCATGGCTACACAGCGTTGCCTGGGGGCATAAAAACAAAATGGAAGAAGTTAAATATCGTGTGTTATATCTTTATATTAATACCTTTACTTCTCTCCCTTATCATTCTCTCTTTCCCTCTCCCCATCTTGTATGTCCCTCTACCCACCTATCTCTTTCTCCTCCGCTCGGCACATTCGCCTCTCCTGTCTAAATGTTTATAATAACTAATTTAATTCATTTACGGAACTAACTCCTTTAAATGTAATACTGTAATCATACATTTATTGGAACACGTCGAGTAGAAAACATACATTCTTGATGTAAGGTAATTTAGTTCTCCCACACACTAACACAATAATATAAAGAGAAATAATGTTGATAATGAAAATAGTCTAAACAGATTTAAATGTAATAATGTAATTTACATTTATTGCTCCCGGACAACTCTAAATTTTCTTTTTGGGTCACTTACCAAATATAATGCTGTAATGTTAGTAAGAAGGCCTTTACAGCACTGTCAAAAGTACAGTTAAAATCAAAGTATGAAGAGAAATGATGTTGATGATGACAATTTATTTTCCCTCCATAAAAAGCTGAGTAAAACAAGAGTTTCTGGAACCCCGTCATTTAATAAATATAATACTCTACTTTTAGCAAGGAGGCCTTCACAGTTCTGCCAAAAGTACAGTTAAAATCAAAGTATGAAGATAAATAATGTTGATAATGATAATTGATCCGGGACAACGCCAAATAGAACAAATAGTTCCGGTTAATTCTTAATTTCTTGTTAACCCCACATTTTCCAATAATTTGAAGATAAATGATGTAGATAAATACAATAGTCCGAAGAGATTTAATATATACCAGTAACGAAAACTAATAATGTAATCTTACAATTTCTGATCCCGGAAAACGCCAAAAAATACAAATGGTCACGATCAATTACTAAGTTGATCCACCTCTCCATTTAAACATATTAAGAAGATACGTGATGCTGTATGAAAAGATTTAGTATATATCCCTTAACAAAAGTAATACTGTAATCTTACAATTTTTGATCCCGGACAACACCGAGTAGAAAAAATCGTCACCGTCAATTCCTTAGTTATTACCTTATCCATTTTATCATATCAGGAGGATATGCAATGTTCATGAAGTCAATAGTCAGAAGAGCGTTAATATATACCAATTACAAAAAGTAATACTGAAATCTTACAATTATTGATGTCAGACAACGCCGATAACAACAAATAGTCACAGTTAATTCCTAATTGTCTTCGCCCCATCTCTAATCTAACATATTAACAGGATAATAATGTTGATGAATTCAATAGTCCGAAGAGATTTACTATATATCTTTTACAAAAAGTAATGCTCTTATCTTACATTTTTTCATCTCAGACAACGCCAAGTAGATCTAATGATCCTGCTTGATTCCTACTTTCTTTCGTCCCCCTTCATACGCTATGTTGATAAAGACAATAGTCCCATTAAAGTTAATATGTATCAGTTAACAAAATTAATACAGTCATCTTACAATTTTTTATCTTGAACAACGCACAGTAGAGGTGGCGGGTAGTGGCGAGTACTGGCGAACAGTGGCGGTCAGTGGCGGTCAGTGGCTGTCAGTGGCGGTCAGTGGCGGTTAGTGGCAAGAGTTACAGTCAGTAGCGGGCAGTAACGGACAATGGCGGACAGTGGCAACAGTAGCGGGTAGTGACGGATAGTGTTGGACAGTGGTTGATAGTGGCGGGCAGTGACCATAGTTACACGCAGTGTCGACTAGTAGTGGGTAGTGACGAGTGCTTTAAAGCAGTGGCGTGTAGTTGACGGTAGTAGCGTGTAGTGGGGGATAGTGACGAACACAGACCGATAGTAGCGACCAGTGCTGGGCAGCATCTGCTAACATTTAGCATTACAAAACTGCTGACTCAATTTCTGTTTTTTTAATTATGATTCGGACATTTCTTTACATTAGGAAATATACAAATTAGTAGATAATAATATTAGGAAAAAGATGAAAAACGTACCCTCACGACCCAGTTGACCTCTTAAGAATAAATAATGCTGATAATGCTAATTGATCCACACAACACGTAGAATGAACAAATAGTGCCGGTCAATTCCTAATTTCTCGTCCCCTCATTTCACAATAATATGAAGATAAATGATGTAGATGAAGACAATATTCTGAAGAGATTTAATACATATCAGTTACCAAAAGTAATACTATAATCTTACAAATTTTGTTATCCCGGACAGCGCCAAGTAAATCAAATGGTTTAGTTTAATTCACAATTCCCCCTTACCATCCATGTTAACATATTAAGAAAATACATAATGAAGTTGATAGTTTGAAGAGATTAAATATGTATCACAATATTCTAAAGAGATTAAATATATACTAGTTATTAAAAAGTAATACTGAAATCTTACAATTTTTTTAACCTGAACAACAGTGAGCAAACAAATAGCTATGGTCAATTCCTATATTTTTCGCCCCCGAAGAAGATAAGTAATGTTGATAAAGAAAATAGTATGGAAAAAGTTAATATTTATCAGTCAACAAATTTGATCCTGGAGAACGCCGAGTAGAAGTGGACATATTTAAAGTCAATAACGACGGTGGTGGTCTGTGGCGGGGAGTTGCGGTTAGTTGTTTATAGTGGCAGGTAATGGCGGACTGTGACGGTAATGGCGTACAGTCGTGGTCAGTGGCGGGCAGTGGCGGGTAGTGGCGGGCAGTGGCTGGTAGTTACTGGCAGTAGCAATAGTGCCTTTGAGTGGAGGGCAATGGCGGGCAGTGGCGGGAAGTGGCGGGAAGTTGCGGGAAGTGGCTGGCAGGGGCGGGCAGTGGCGGGCAGTGGCGGGCAGTGGCAACACGTCGCTATAGTTACAGG
>OY744526.1:58361425-58443925 GCA_963556195.1 Sepiola atlantica | reverse complement strand
TATATATATATATATATATATAAAGATAGATGAAAGAAGTGTGATAAACATGTACGAATGTCCAGATTTATTTCAAACTTCGATTGTTCAATGCAAGGTATATTCGGTAATAAAATTATGTTTATTATTCTTTCCTTAAGCCAAGGCTTTTCAAAGATCAAAATCTTATCATCAGAGAGATTACATAGATAGATAAGTTGGCAGTGGAAAAGCCAAAATCAAACATTTGAAAAAAATATTAAGAAATTGATAGTGAAAAAAAGTTCGAGTAAAACAGATAAGGGTTTGTCCAGTTGGTAATTGCCCATTGATAAGGTGCCCAATGATAGGAGAGTTTAAATCATTGCACTGAATATATCTATATTACTAAAATTTGTATATTAAATCATAGAATTACATTAGTATTTCACATCTTTTCATATATGAATTATTAGTGTCATCATTTCTGACTTTTGCTCATAGAGTGGAGGATTTCTTCAAAAATAAATTTCAGACGGCAAATTTTGTTTGAAGTATTTTTTTACTTGCTATTTATCTTCTCGCATCCCCTCGATACTCAAAATTCTTTTCACGTGTAGTAGAAAAAAGCACGTCTGTTACTCGTTAACTTTTGCGTTAGTAAAGTCCATATACTTGTTTATATATATGTATATATATATATATATATATATATATATATATATAAATCTCTTTGTTTCTCTTTGTTTCTCTCTATATTTATGCATATATAAATTTATATATATATATATATATATTATAATATAAAATGAAGTAATAAAATAAGGTGTCAATCAAATTTTATTAGAATTCAAAGTTCAAGCAAAGTATCCTTAAGTCCTTTAGTTGACGCTTATATCTTTTGTTGGATTGCTTCATATATATATATATATATATATATATATATATATATATATATATATATATATATACATACAAATCTATACCCATTGTTATTTATTATTGAGTGGATTATGCTATGATATTTCAATTCATATTGATCACTACCAAGTTTATATTGTAATAGACACATTTGCAGAAAAGTGACTTGTAAAAATCACGTTAAATATATAAAAGTATATTTTTTAGCAATAGAAAATATTAAATATTTACACTTTAAGGGTGCATATATATGCCAGTATATCTGGTGAAATCAACTCAATAACAGTTTCTATTATTTAGCATGTATTCGTAGAACGGCGACATGAATTGTGCCTAGCTATACAAAACGTGTTTCGTTTAGTTCAAGCGTGAATATCTTAAATTTCATATTGATGGAAGTTCATTTCAACGAGTTTCTGATTTGATGGTTAATGCGTCCAAACCTGATACTTTTCCAAGTGAGCGACCAACATTCTTGCAATATAACAGCAGCGAAGAGGGGATGCATATAAATTTCGGATGGAATCACAATTACATGAAACGTGGTGTTTATCATAGAATTCTAAGAGATTTATGATACATATCAAGTAGCCAATAACGGGTTGGAAACCGTAAAAGAAAGACGGCAGAAGATGAAAGAAAGAAAGTAAAGTGGGCCGTTCTCTGATATCGAAAAAGAGGGAAGGCATGCGTGAAATGTTGTTGGTTTTAATGATTATCGATTCAGAAGGAATCACACTTGTATGACATGTTTCATGTCTGTTTCGACATTTTGAAGGCCGGTAATCTGCGCTCGGAAGTTTCCATTTACTCTGTTGGTAGTCGGAAATAGAGACTGTCAAATGGGTCAACATCGATGAAAACTATCTACACGTTGGTGTATGGTTTGTAAAATGCGGAGGGTTATGATTGCATCTGTCAGTTCTACAGCATATCAACCCGTTCTGTTTATTCAATGCGAACAAATATTGCTTACTATAAAACAGTTAATTTTGTCATTATTCTAAAAATCGATTATATTTTATCCGTAGCCGGGCAGGAATTGTGAAATAATACCATTACAAAAATTATCAGCATGCACTTGAATGTAATATATCCAATCAAATAGAGCTGATTCCATATTGCCACAATATCACCCAATGTCAAGAAGCAACGTTCCTCGTTATAAAACTGAAATTAGGAAGAAAATGCCTCCGTTTAAATAAATTATAAATAGTCATTTTAAAGTGATTTTTATAACTATAGCCAGAACTATCGAAAACATGGTTTAGCAATTTAAAAAGTTAAAGTTTAAATAGGTGCCCGTTAAGCTATATCTATTTATATCGTTCGGTATGTGTATATGTTTATATATTTGTATGTGCATATACTAACTGACCGATCATCATTATATTTTTAACTTGCGTAAGGGGGAGTAATATGGAATATATTTACTTTAATTTAGTCTCAAGCAAAAGGAGTAACATAGGGTGGGAACCCTTCCTTAAAATTCAGATAGCTCCAATGTTTGTGTAATTATAACAATAGGTATTAGACATCAATTAATTAATATTTCGCAAATGTAAGTTCCTCTAGAACATAATATCGATACAACCTATCATTTAAAAATTCAAATATATAAAATTTGCTTTAATTTGTATCTATATTTATTAGGCAATACTTAAACAAGATTACCTGAATTTCAATTTCTCTTTAAGACCCCTTTAGTTTGTTATTTGTTCTATACATTTTCTAGAATCGGAATTATGTAATGGATTTGGATCAAAATTGGAATATTATATATTGCTTTCAGTATTTGAAAAGTTGGTGCGAAAGTGTTCTGTTCGGATTATTTATTTTACCCGTCTTGAGGAGAGTATACTTCTAATGTTTATACATTTCTATGTATAAGATTCAATCTTAAACTAATTAAGCGATTATTACGTATTTTAGAACACAACTACTATACGTAAGGGTACAAAAGTGTTGACTATATTTAGTTTAATTTAGTTTTATGCAAAGAGGGTACAAAGTGAATATGTAATCCTTTCGTTGATTCTGATTTTTGTGAAAACAATAGGTATAAGATATCAATTAATAAATATTCTCCAAATTTCAGTTTCTTTGGAGTAGTTAAAAAGGTTTTGGGAGCATAATATTGACACATATTTCAATTTTAAAAGTCAATTATTTAAGATTTGTATTAAATTTCGTCTTAAAACCCATTAATCTCTCCTAAAGACCCATTAAATGCAATCGTTAATTCTATTATTAAAATCATGAAATAGATTTATATCAAAATTAGAATAACTATTCAAGACATACAATTTGATAGTAGTATATCTTGATTTTAATATCGTAAAGAGACATATGAGTTTGGCAAAGCTTTTGCGTTCGTGGAATTTAATTTACCAGTCCTGGGATGGGTATTTTCCTAGTTTGTTTTTCATAGAAGAATGTTATTTTTACTATTATACATATTTACCGTATCTTAGTTGTGATATTTTTTTATTCATATTACACCATGGACCATTTGTTCAAGTCAGAATTCTGATTCCAATGATTTGGGACATCTAATTTCAATTCAATTGTTCTCCGAGTAATGTTTCTGAATTTTCGTATCAGAATTGACTTTTACTTAAAACACGCTTTCTAAAGAGATAATGTTATAACGAAGATAGATATGTTACAACGCATCACGGACATAGACACGCGCGTTGGTGTTTTTAATGTATAAGCCTCATTTTACAAATAGGAAAACATTGTTTCGACAAAGTTAATTGTACTTGAGAGTAAAGACTATAGCAACACAATCTAGTGACAAGCACTATGGATTTCGTTCTGAAAGATCAACAGCTGACGTGCTGAGTATGATATCACACATTGTCAATTAATCTATCGGCGAGGCCATTGTTTTTAAGGCGATAGATCTTGATATATAAAAGGCCTTCGATACGGTTTGGCATAAAGGTTTGTTTCACAAGCGTGTTAGTTATGAAATATCTTGAAATATAGTCTCAACCATTGAACTTTTTATCTCCGATAGGTCTACGAAAGTAGATGTTTACTGGCATAAGATCAATGATGGCGTGCCTCAAAGGTCTATTCTTGGTTCAACCCTCTTCCTTATCTTTATAAGTGATCTTCAAAAGCATATTCTGAGATCATTCGTTAGCAGCTAAGCAGACGACACACCTATTTATGGCAACAATTCGACAGGCATTTATGATCACTATCTTTCCGATTGGGAGCACGTGGTACATAGGGGGAAAGTGACTTCAAATTTTAACACCTATTAAAGAAAGGGTATATCCTTTCACCACCAACGCTTAGATCCTAATTCTCCTGAGTTGATTGGCTCTATCCTTGAGCAGGTATACTTGTATGATAAGGTTCTATAACGGACCGTCGCCTCAGACTGAAAAAGAAGACGTACATCAAATATGTTGCTAAGGTAGCTGCAAAAATGGTTGGATCATTCTACTGCTCCGGAACGTACCTTACTCCCGACGCAGTACTCTATATGAGCAAGATCCGCCTTAAGATAGATTACCTCTTCCATATCTGGGTAGCTGCCGCTTTGAGTATCCTTTTTTCTTTAGTATAGTACTAAACCGACTTCGCAATCTAGAAAAGATTATCTCTTCTCTTTCGTTCAGCCTTGTTCACATGTATCGTTATGTCCATGATAGATGCTCTACTGAGCTCCATTCCCGGTTCCCTTATTTGAAAAATTCACATAAAACTGCCTAGCTACAACCACAACAAATAACGTGTCTGTCTTTCTCTCTCCCTCTTCCCAAAAGAAAACGGAACTTCTATGAACAAACTTTCATTCCCAAAACATTCAATATATGGAACAAAACATGAAGCTGCTTTTTAACCGACTACAACATGGTCGTGTTAAGGTCTAATATAATATAAACAAATACTTTTTAAGCCATCGTCTTGGATGATCAATTTCTTAAGGTAATCTTCAACCTATTCCACCCATTGTTTTTAATCCTCTAGGGCTGACGACTATCGTCCAAACGATAATATCTTTAATCTGTATCTTCAAGTGGCCCTCAGACTTGATAAACTGTTATCTCTAAGTAAAACAAAAAAATCAACAACCACGAAAAAAATCTTCCTTGCAGATCATGCATACAATTTCACGTTGAGTATACGTGTGCGTGTATAAACGCCATATTGCCTAGAAGAACAATCTGACTATCATGATCTGCATGATAACAACACTGGGGAATCCACCTGTGTCCTGCGTATATGTAGTCTTCTTATTTCTGGTAAGAGAATACTACATACCAATTACAGGTAAATAAATATGATTTACATAAATCAAAGCCCACACAGAGGAAAGTAATGGACCACATAGGACATTAGACAAGACATAGAGTTCTATTAAATAAGCAATGCACACACAATACTTCTTTACACATATAGCACTTACTCCTGAAGTTGTGCTATTTAGTTTTGCAAACAACCTGATGTATTTACTTGAAAATGGATAATGTCATTAGATACAAATAGTGTAAATAAAGTGCGAATGATAAGAGTATTAATGGGATGGGACGAATACCATCAATAACTAAAATCGAGTAACGATAAAGAAGACAGTTAAAAGCGGATATTGGGGGAATAAACGAAAGGAGCGGATAGGATATGAATGAATATTGTAAAAAAGAAATGTGTATATATATACACATATAGCTATACAGGGTGATTCATAAGTAACTTCACTTAGCTATTTAAAATGATTACTATATGAAGCACAAACATACTATGAACTTTTGATAATTGTTATCTTACTCTCTAATTACTGCTATTTGTTAGGCAATGGAAACGTGATGTGAACAGAAAGCCTCCTTCGCACAACACTATAATCAATCAAATATGCTACAAGAGTCGTAAATTCTTTGCAAAAGAATAATAGAGCTTTGCATACAGGACAAAGGTGGAAATTTTGAAAATTTGCTGTAATTTTAAACTCCCATGAATGAATTTGTTTATTAAACTTTCTGTTTTGTATTATCGTATTTTTTAACTTTAGAATTTCAAAAATAAATAGCTAAGTGAATTATGAATCAGCCTGCATATATATATATATATATATATATATATATATATATATATATATATATATATATATAAAGTGATGACATCATAAAATGAGCATTGTATTTTCAAAATTTGTCTCAAGCGTCACATCATGCCTCATGACGTCATCAGTTTTTAAATAAATAATTTTGTAGAATTATGATTATGATACATTTTCAATTTGAGTAATTGTTGTAAAGAATTAAATTGTTGATTTTGTTTAGAAGTTCAAGAATGGCATAATATTAAAGATATATAAGAAGAGAATTCCAATATAATTCTGTTATAACAAATCTTATGATGAGCGTGTTACACAATATTATCAGATTTAGTTAATACTAGCGGGGCTACCCGGCGTTGCTCGGGGTCATAAAGACATAATTGAAGAAAAATCGTGTGTGTAACATCTTTATATTCAAACTTCTATTTCTCCCCCTCCTCTGTAGCCGTCTCTTCATCTTTCTACCTTTCTCTTCCCTGGTCGCCCCATTTCACCGCTACTTTCTAATTTTGCCTTTTGCGAAAGCTGATTCTTCCTCACCATTTCTCCTACGTTGCGCAGGGCAATAGTATGACATATTTCTATAAAAAGTACCACATCTATCTGCGCCTTCTATATAGGTACTTATGTCCGCCCTGGTGTTCATACTTTATACATATCTATCGCCACCCCGGTGCACATACAATATACGCACCTATCGCCGCCCCAGGCAGATACTATATAAGTACCTATTGCCGCCCCTATATGCATACTAAATAAGTACCTATCACCGCCCCAGTGCGAATGCTGCATACGTACTTATCGCCGCCCTGGTGCAAATGCTAAATACGTCACTATTGCTGGCCTGATGCAAATGCTAAATATGTTCCAATCGCCGCTCCGGTGTGCGTGCTAAATACGTACCTATCGTCGCCCTAGTGTGCGTGCTATACACGTACTGATCGCCGCCCTGGAGCGCATGCTAAATATATACCTATAACCGCCCTGGTGCGCATTCTATATACATACTTACTGCCATTCCTGTGCACATGCTATATAGTACCTATCGCCACCTCTATGCACTACTATACACGTACCTATTGCCACCCTGGTTCACATACTATATATATACCTATCGCCGCCCCGGTGCGCATACTATATTCGTATCTATCGCCACCCCGGTGTGCATACTATATATTTTCCTACGAAACATTTTAAGTTAAAAAAACACAAACTTTCGCCCGACCCCCTAAAAAGTTTGGCCCGACCCCTACAATTTCCTCGACCCCTTATATCATAAGCCGCACCCTCCAATTTTGTTTTAGAAATATTTTGAGTTCAAAACAAAAAAAATTAAAAAAACTAACTTGACCCCTAAAAAGTTCGGTCTGACCCCTAAAATTTTCCGTGACCCCTCAACCTCACCAGCACCCCACATCCTAATTTGTTTTTCACTCTCCCCAACCCTGAGAAATATTTTGAGTTCAAAACATAAAAAAATAAAACAATTTAGCCTGACCCTTAAAAGGTTCGGCCTGACCCTTAAAATTTTCCCCGACCCCTCAATCTCTCCAGCCCCCTAATTGTTCACTCTCCCCCAACCGTGAGAAATATTTTGACTTACAAAACCAAAAAAAAAACAAAAAATTCGGCCTGACCCCTAAAATTTTACCCCGACCCCTCATTCTCTCCAGCCCCCCATCCCAACATATTTTTAACTCTCCCCCAACCATGAGAAATATTTTCAGTTCAAAACAAAAAAAAAAGAAAAAAATTGGCCTGACCCCTAAAAAGTTCGGCCAGACCCCTAAAATTTTCCCTGACCCCTCAATCTCTCAAGCCCCCTAATGTTTAACTCTCCCCCAACCCTGAGAAATATTTTGAGTTCAAAACAAAAAAAAAAATTGGGCCTGACCCCTAAAAAGTTCAGCCTGACCCCTAAAATTTTCCCCGACCCCTCAATCTCTCCAGCCCCCTAATTTTTCACTCAAACCCCACCATGAGAAATATTTTGACTTCAAAACAAAAAAATTTTGCCTGACCCCTAAAAAGTTCGGCCTGACCCCTAAAATTTTCCCCGACCCCTCAATCTCTCCAGCCCCCTAATTTTTCACTCTCCCCACACCCTGAGAAATATTTTGAGTTCAAAACAACAAAAAAAAGAAAAAAATCTGGCCTGACCCCTAAAAAGTTTGGTCTGACCCCTAAAATTTACCCCGACCCCTCAATCTCCCCATCTCAACTAATTTTTCACTCTCCCCCAACCCTGAGAAATATTTTTACTTCAAAACAAAAAAAAACAAAAAAATTTGACCTGACCCCTAAAATTTACCCCGACCCCTCATTCTCTCCAGCCCCCCCATCCCAACTGATTTTTAACTCTCCCCCAACCCTGAGAAATATTTTGACTTCAAAACAAAAAAAAAACAAAAAAATTTGGCCTGACCCCTAAAAAGTTCGGCTTGACCCCTACAATTTTCCCCGACCCCTCAATCTCTCCAGCCCCCTAATTTTTCACTCTCCCCCAACCTTGAGAAATAATTTGACTTCAAAACAAAAGAAAACAAAAAAATTTGGCCTGACCCCTTAAAAGTTTGGCCTGACCCCTAAAATTAACCCCGATCCCTCATTCTCTCTAGCCCCCCATCCCAACTAATTTTTAACTCTCCCCCAACCCTGCGAAATATTTTGACCCCTAAAAAGTTCGGCCCAACCCCTAAAAAGTTAGGCCGGACCCCTAAATTTTTCCCCGACCCCTCAATCTCTCCAGCTCCCTAATTTTTCACTCCCTCAACCCTGAGTAATATTTTCAGTTCAAAACAAAAAAAAGAACAAAATTTGGCCTGACCCCTAAAAAGTCTGGCCTGACCCCTAAAATTTTCCCCGACCCCTTATTCTCCCCAGCCTCCCAATCCCAACTTATTTTTCACTCTTCTTCAACCCTGAGAAATATTTTGAGTTCAAAACAAAAAATATATATAGAGTGGTTCTGACTCAACGGGTCACTGTAAACGTTTACTTGTTAAATTCTTCTTTTTTTATACATATATAGAGTGGTTATGACTCAACGGGTCATTGTAAACGTGTACTTGTTAAATTCTTCTTTTTTCTTTTTTTATACATATATAGAGTGGTTATGACTCAACGGGTCACTGTAAACGTGTACTTGTTAAATTCTTCTTTTTTCTGTTTTTATACATATATAGAGTGGTTATGACTCAACAGGTCACTGTAAACGTGTACTTGTTAAATTCTTTTTTTTTCTTTTTTTATACATATATAGAGTGGTTATGACTCAACGGGTCACTATAAACATGTTCTTGTTAAATTCTTCTTTTTTTCTTTTTTCTATACATATATAGAGTGGTTATGACTCAACGGGTCACTGTAAACGTTTACTTGTTAAATTCTTCTTTTTTTATACATATATAGAGTGGTTATGACTCAACGGGTCATTGTAAACGTGTACTTGTTAAATTCTTCTTTTTTCTTTTTTTATACATATATAAAGTGGTTATGACTCAACGGGTCACTGTAAACGTGTTCTTGTTAAATTCCTCTTTTTTCTTTTTTCTATACATATATAGAGTTGTTATGACTGAACGGGTCACTGTAAACGTTTACTTGTTAAATTCTTCTTTTTTTCTTTTTTTATACATATATAGAGTGGTTATGACTCAACGGGTCATTGTAAACGTGTACTTGTTAAATTCTTCTTTTTTCTTTTTTATACATATATAGAGTGGTTATGACTCAACGGGTCACTGTAAACGTGTACTTGTTAAATTCTTCTTTTTTCTTTTTTTATACATATATAGAGTGGTTATGACTCAACGGGTCACTGTAAACGTTTACTTGTTAAATTCTTCTTTTTTTATACATATATAGAGTGGTTATGACTCAACGGGTCATTGTAAACGTGTACTTGTTAAATTCTTCTTTTTTCTTTTTTTATACATATATAGAGTGGTTATGACTCAACGGGTCACTGTAAACGTGTACTTGTTAAATTCTTCTTTTTTCTTTTTTTATACATATATAGAGTGGTTATGACTCAACGGGTCACTGTAAACGTTTACTTGTTAAATTCTTCTTTTTTTATACATATATAGAGTGGTTATGACTCAACGGGTCATTGTAAACGTGTACTTGTTAAATTCTTCTTTTTTCTTTTTTTATACATATATAGAGTGGTTATGACTCAACGGGTCACTGAAAACGTGTACTTGTTAAATTCTTCTT
This sequence comes from Sepiola atlantica, assembly GCA_963556195.1. Classification (NCBI taxonomy): domain Eukaryota; kingdom Metazoa; phylum Mollusca; class Cephalopoda; order Sepiida; family Sepiolidae; genus Sepiola; species Sepiola atlantica. The sequence goes on along the minus strand of OY744526.1, from coordinate 58,433,748 downwards.
TTTTCTTTTTTTATACATATATAGAGTGGTTATGACTCAACGGGTCACTGTAAACGTTTACTTGTTAAATTCTTCTTTTTTTCTTTTTTTATACATATATAGAGTGGTTATGACTCAACGGGTCACTGTAAACGTGTTCTTGTTAAATTCCTCTTTTTTCTTTTTTCTATTCATATATAGAGTTGTTATGACTCAACGGGTCACTGTAAACGTTTACTTGTTAAATTCTTCTTTTTTTCTTTTTTTATACATATATAGAGTGGTTATGACTCAACGGGTCACTGTAAACGTTTACTTGTTAAATTCTTCTTTTTTCTGTTTTTATACATATATAGAGTGGTTATGACTCAACGGGTCATTGTAAACGTGTACTTGTTAAATTCTTCTTTTTTCTGTTTTTATACATATATAGAGTGGTTATGACTCAACAGGTCACTGTAAACGTGTACTTGTTAAATTCTTCTTTTTTCTGTTTTTATACATATATAGAGTGGTTATGACTCAACAGGTCACTGTAAACGTGTACTTGTTAAATTCTTTTTTTTTCTTTTTTTATACATATATAGAGTGGTTATGACTCAACGGGTCACTATAAACATGTTCTTGTTAAATTCTTCTTTTTTTCTTTTTTCTATACATATATAGAGTGGTTATGACTCAACGGGTCACTGTAAACGTTTACTTGTTAAATTCTTCTTTTTTTATACATATATAGAGTGGTTATGACTCAACGGGTCATTGTAAACGTGTACTTGTTAAATTCTTCTTTTTTCTTTTTTTATACATATATAAAGTGGTTATGACTCAACGGGTCACTGTAAACGTGTTCTTGTTAAATTCCTCTTTTTTCTTTTTTCTATACATATATAGAGTTGTTATGACTGAACGGGTCACTGTAAACGTTTACTTGTTAAATTCTTCTTTTTTTCTTTTTTTATACATATATAGAGTGGTTATGACTCAACGGGTCATTGTAAACGTGTACTTGTTAAATTCTTCTTTTTTCTTTTTTATACATATATAGAGTGGTTATGACTCAACGGGTCACTGTAAACGTGTACTTGTTAAATTCTTTTTTTTCTATTTTTATACATATATAGAGTGGTTATGACTCAACGGGTCACTGTAAACGTGTACTTGTTAAATTCTTCTTTTTTCTGTTTTTATACATATATAGAGTGGTTATGACTCAACAGGTCACTGTAAACGTGTACTTGTTAAATTCTTTTTTTTTTCTTTTTTATTCATATATAGAGTGGTTATGACTCAACGGGTCACTATAAACATGTTCTTGTTAAATTCTTCTTTTTTTCTTTTTTCTATACATATATAGAGTAGTTATGACTCAACGGGTCACTGTAAACGTTTACTTGTTAAATTCTTTTTTTTTATACATATATAGAGTGGTTATGACTCAACGGGTCATTGTAAACGTGTACTTGTTAAATTCTTTTTTCTTTTTTTATACATATATAGAGTGGTTATGACTCAACGGGTCACTGTAAACGTTTACTTGTTAAATTCTTCTTTTTTTCTTTTTTTATACATATATAGAGTGGTTATGACTCAACGGGTCATTGTAAACGTGTACTTGTTAAATTTTTCTTTTTTCTTTTTTTATACATATATAGAGTGGTTATGACTCAACGGGTCATTGTAAACGTGTACTTGTTAAATTCTTCTTTTTTCTTTTTTTATACATATATAGAGTGGTTATGACTCAACGGGTCACTGTAAACGTGTACTTGTTAAATTCTTCTTTTTTCTTTTTTTATACATATATAGAGTGGTTATGACTCAACGGGTCACTGTAAACGTTTACTTGTTAAATTCTTCTTTTTTTCTTTTTTTATACATATATAGAGTGGTTATGACTCAACGGGTCATTGTAAACGTGTACTTGTTAAATTTTTCTTTTTTCTTTTTTATACATATATAGAGTGGTTATGACTCAACGGGTCACTGTAAACGTTTACTTGTTAAATTCTTTTTTTCTTTTTTTATACATATATAGAGTGGTTATGACTCAACGGGTCATTGTAAACGTGTACTTGTTAAATTCTTCTTTTTTCTTTTTTTATACATATATAGAGTGGTTATGACTCAACAGGTCACTGTGAACGTGTACTTGTTAAATTCTTTTTTTTTCTTTTTTCTATACATATATAGAGTGGTTATGACTCAACGGGTCACTGTAAACGTTTACTTGTTAAATTCTTCTTTTTTTATACATATATAGAGTGGTTATGACTCAACGGGTCATTGTAAACGTGTACTTGTTAAATTCTTCTTTTTTCTTTTTTTATACATATATAGAGTGGTTATGACTCAACAGGTCACTTAAAAAGTGTACTTGTTAAATTCTTTTTTTTTCTTTTTTTATACATATATAGAGTGGTTATGACTCAACGGGTCACTATAAACATGGTCTTGTTAAATTCTTCTTTTTTTCTTTTTTCTATACATATATAGAGTGGTTATGACTCAACGGGTCACTGTAAACGTTTACTTGTTAAATTCTTCTTTTTTTATACATATATAGAGTGGTTATGACTCAACGGGTCATTGTAAACGTGTACTTGTTAAATTCTTCTTTTTTCTTTTTTTATACATATATAGAGTGGTTATGACTCAACGGGTCACTGTAAACGTGTACTTGTTAAATTCTTCTTTTTTCTTTTTTTATACATATATAGAGTGGTTATGACTCAACGGGTCACTGTAAACGTTTACTTGTTAAATTCTTCTTTTTTTCTTTTTTTATACATATATAGAGTGGTTATGACTCAACGGGTCATTGTAAACGTGTACTTGTTAAATTTTTCTTTTTTCTTTTTTATACATATATAGAGTGGTTATGACTCAACGGGTCACTGTAAACGTTTACTTGTTAAATTCTTTTTTTCTTTTTTTATACATATATAGAGTGGTTATGACTCAACGGGTCATTGTAAACGTGTACTTGTTAAATTCTTCTTTTTTCTTTTTTATACATATATAGAGTGGTTATGACTCAACGGGTCACTGTAAACGTGTACTTGTTAAATTTTTCTTTTTTATACATATATAGAGTGGTTATGACTCAACGGGTCACTGTAAACGTGTACTTGTTAAATTCTTCTTTTTTCTTTTTTTATACATATATAGAGTGGTTATGACTCAACGGGTCATTGTAAACGTGTACTTGTTAAATTCTTCTTTTTTCTTTTTTTATACATATATAGAGTGGTTATGACTCAACGGGTCACTGTAAGTAAAATAAGTTTTGAAGAGAAAAAAATGTAAAAACCTATAACGATGACGTCATATACCTATTACTGTGACGTCACGTGCACAAGAATAAGTTGGTTGAAAATAAAATTATTATTACATAATTACATTGGCTGATTTCCAAATTACTACTGAATAACATTAGAAAAGTTTGAAAAAACCAGACCCGCTGCCGAAGACTGGCCATGTTGACCCCCAGCAACATTTTTTTTTGTTGTAATTTTTAGATATTATGATCCCAGGTGTTGTACGGTGCTGAAGATATAAACTTTTTGACATGTCGTCACGTAGTTTTTGAGGAGAAGCTTCACATACAGACATACATACATACATACATACATACATACATACATACATACATACATACATACATACATACATACATACATATAGACAAGTGCCCTTTATATAAGAGACTAGCGGGGCTACCCGGCGTTGCTCGGGGTCATTAAAACATATATTTGAAGAAAAATCGTGTGTGTAACATCTTTATATACAAACTTCTATTTCTCCCCCCCCCCCCTTCTCTATAGCCGTCTCTTTATCTTTCTACCTTTCTCTTCCCTGGTCGCCGCATTTCACCGCTACTTTCTAATTTTGCCTTTTGCGAAAGCTGTTCTTTCCCCACCATTTCTCCTACGTTGCCCAGGGCAATAGTATGATATATTTCTATAAAAAGTAACACCTCTATCTGCGCCTTCTATATAGGTACTTATCTCCACTCCATACATACATACATACATACATACATACATATAGACAAGTGCCCTTTATATAAGAGACTAGCGGGGCTACCCGGCGTTGCTCGGGGTCATAAAAACATATATTTGAAGAAAGATCGTGTGTGTAACATCTTTATATTCAAACTTCTATGTCCGCCCCCTCTCTCTATAGCCGTCTCTTTATCTGCTACCTTTCTCTTTCCTGGTCGCCCCATTTCGCCGCTACTTTCTAATTTTGCCTTTTGCAAAAGCTGTTTCTTCCCCACCATTTCTCCTATTGCCCAGGGTAATTGTATGACATATTTCTATAAAAAGTAACACCTCTATCTGCGCCTTCTATATAGGTACTTATCTCCACCCCAGTGTTCATACTATATACGTATCTATCGCCGCCCCAGTGCACATACTATATACGTACCTATCGCCGCCCCGGTGCAGATACTATTTAAGTACCTATCGCCGCCCCGTTGCGAATGCTAAATAGTACCTATCGTTGCCCCGGTGTGAATGCTAAATACATACCTATTGCGCCCCGGTGTGCATGCTACATAAGTACCTATCGCTGCCCTAGTGCGAATACTAAAGACATACCAATTGCGCTCCGGTGTGCATGCTACATAAGTACCTATCACTGCCCTAGTGCGAATAATTAATATGTACATATTGCCGCTTTGGTGTGAATGCTAAATATGTACCTATCGCCGGCCCAGTGCGAATGCTAAATACGTACCTATAGCCGCCCTGGTGCGAATGCTAAATACGTACCTATAGCTGCCCCAGTGCGAATGCTAAATACGTACCTATCACCACTACGGTGCGAATGCGAAATACATACCTTTCGCCGCCCCGGTACGCATGCAATATATGTACTGATCGCCGCCGCAGAGCGCATGCTATGTACGTACTTATTGCTGCCCGTGTGTACATGCTATATACGTAGCTATCGCCACCCCTGAATTCTGAATACGTACCTATCACCGCCCTGGTGTGGAAGCTAAATACGTACATATCGCCGCCCCGGTGCGAATGCTAAATACATACCTATCGCCGCCCCGGTGTGAATTCAAAATACGTACCTATTGCCGCCCCGGTGTGAATTCTAAATACGTACCTATCGCCGCCCCGGTGCGGAAGCTAAATACGTACATATCGCTGCCCCGGTGCGAATGCTAAATACATACCTATCGCTGCCCCGGTGTGAATGCTAAATACATACCTATCGCCGCCCCGGTGTGAATGCTAAATACGTACCTATCGCCGCCCCGGTGTGAATTTTAAATATGTACCTTTTGCCGCCCGGTGTGAATTTTAAATATGTACCTTTCGCCGCCCCTGTGCGCGTGCTATATACGTACCTATCGCCGCCCCGGTGCGCGTGCTATATATGAACCGATCGCTTCCTCAGTGCGCATGCTAAATGCATACCTATTACTGCCCCGGTGTGCATACTATATACGTACTTATTACCGCCCATGTGCACATGCTATATAAGTACCTATCACCACTGCTGAATGCTAAATAAGTACCTAGCCCGCCCCGGTGTGGAAGCTAAATACAGACATATCGCCGCCCCTAAATTTGGGCAGACCCTAAAAAATTTGGCCTGACCCCTAAAATTTTCCCCGTCCCCTAAATCTCTCCAGCCTCTAATTTTTCACTCTCCCCCAACCATGAGAAATATTTTGACTTCAAAACAAAAAAAAACAAAAAAATTTGGCCTGACCCCGAAAAAGTTCCGCCTGACCCCTAAAATTTTCCCGACCCTAAATGTCTCCAGCCCCCTAATTTTTCACTCTCCCCCAACCATGAGAAATATTTTGACTTCAAAACAAAAATAAACAAAAAAATTTGGCCTGACCCCTAAAAAGTTCCGCCTGACCCCTAAAATTTTCCCCGACCCCTCAATCTCTCCAGCCCCCTAATTGTTCACTCTCCCCCAACCCTGAGATATATTTTGAGTTCAAAACAAAAAAAAAAGAAAAAGATTTGGCCTGAACCCTAAAAAGTTCGTCCTGACCCCTAAAATTTTCCCCGACCCCTCAATCTCTCCAGCCACCTAATTGTTCACTCTCCCCCAACCATGAGAAATATTTTGAGTTCAAAACCAAAAAAAACAAAAAAATTTGGCCTGACCTCTAACAAGTTCTGCCTGACCCCTAAAATTTTCCCCGACCCCTAAATCTCTCCAGCCCCCTAATTTTTCACTCTCCCCCAACCATGAGATATATTTTGACTTCAAAACAAAAAAAAACAAAAAAAAACAAAAAAATTTGGCCTGACCCCTAAAAAGTTCGTCCTGACCCCTAAAATTTTCCCCGACCCCTAAATCTCTCCAGCCCCCTAATTTTTCACTGTCTTACAACCATTAGATATATTTTGACTTCAAAACAAAAAAAAAGAAAAAAATTTGGCCTGACCCCTAAAAAGTTCGTCCTGACCCCTAAAATTTCCCCGACCCCTAAATCTCTCCAGCCCCCTAATTTTTCACTCTCCCCCAACCCTGAGAAATATTTTGACTTCAAAACCAAAAAAAAGAAAAAAATTTGGCCTGACCCCTAAAAAGTTCGTCCTGACCCCTAAAATTTTTCCCGACCCCTAAATCTCTCCAGCCCCCTAATTTTTCACTCTCCCCCAACCATGCGATATATTTTGACTTCAAAACAAAAAAAAACAAAAAAATTTTGCCTGCCCCTAAAAAGTTCGTCCTGACCCCTAAAATTTTCCCCGACCCCTAAATCTCTCCAGCCACCTAATTTTTCACTCTCCCCCAACCATGAGAAATATTTTGACTTCAAAACAAAAAAAAACAAAAAAATTTGGCCTGACCCCTAAAAAGTTCGTCCTGACCCCTAAAATTTTCCCCGACCCCTAAATCTCTCCAGCCCACTAATGTTTCACTCTCCCCCAACTCTGAGAAATATTTTGACTTCAAAACAAAAAAAAACAAAAAAAACAAAAAAAATTTGGCCTGACCCCTAAAAAGTTCGTCCTGACCCCTAAAATTTTCCCCGACCCCTAAATCTCTCCAGCCCCCTAATTGTTCACTCTCCCCCAACCATGAGATATATTTTGACTTCAAAACAAAAAAAAAGAAAAAAATTTGGCCTGACCCCTAAAAAGTTCGTGCTGACCCCTAAAATTTTCCCCGACCCCTAAATCTCTCCATCCCCCTAATTTTTCACTCTCCCCCCAACCCTGAGAAATATTTTCAGTTCAAAACAAAAAAAAACAAAAAAATTTAGCCTGACCCCTAAAAAGTTCGTCCTGACCCCTAAAATTTTCCCCGACCCCTAAATCTCTCCAGCCCCCTAATTTTTCACTTTCCCCCAACCATGAAAAATATTTTGACTTCAAAACAAAAAATTGGCGTGACCACTAAAAAGTGCGGCCTGACCCCTAAATCTCTCCAGCCCCTCATCCCAACTAATTTTTCACTCTCACATAACCCTGAGAAATATTTTGAGTTAAAAACAAAATAAAAAAGAACAAATTTTGCCTGACCCCTAAAAAGTTCGGATTGACCCCTAAAATTTTCTCCGACCCCTCAATGTCTCCAGCGAAATATTTTGAGTTCAAAAAAAAATGTTATTTAACATGTATACAAATATTAGTGAAAACAGTGGCGGAGCATAATTTTTTCTATTCTTACTTTATTTATTGAGATGTTTTTTAATATGTATACAAATATTAGTGAAAACAATGGCGGAGCATAATTATTTCTCTTCTTACTGTACTTATTGAGACGTTATTTAATATGTATACAAATATTAGTGAAAACAATGGTGGAGCATAATTATTTCTCTTCTTACTTTACTTATTGAGACGTTATTTAATATGTATACAAATATTAGTGAAAACAGTGGCGGAGCATAATTTTTTCTATTCTTACTTTATTTATTGAGATGTTTTTTAATATGTATACAAATATTAGTGAAAACAATGGCGGAGCATAATTATTTCTCTTCTTACTGTACTTATTGAGACGTTATTTAATATGTATACAAATATTAGTGAAAACAATGGTGGAGCATAATTATTTCTCTTCTTACTTTACTTATTGAGACGTTATTAAATATGTATACAAATATTAGTGAAAACAGTGGCGGAGCATAATTATTTCTATTTTTAGTTTATTTATTGAGACGTTTTTTAATATGTATACAAATATTAGTGAAAACAATGGCGGAGCATAATTTTTTCTTCCTTTAAATTTACTGATTGAAACGTTATTTAATATGTATACAAATATTTGTGAAAACAATGGTGGAGCATAATTATATCTCTTCTTACTTTACTTATTGAGACGTTATTTAATATGTATACAAATATAAGTGAAAACAATGGAGGAGCATAATAATTTCTCTTCTTACCTTACTTCTTGAGACGTTATTTAATATGTATACAAATATTAGTGAAAACAATGGTGGAGCATAATTATTTCTCTTTTTACTTTACTTCTTGAAACGTTATTTAATATGTATACAAATATTAGTGAAAACAATGGTGGAGCATAATTATTTATTACACTAACTTCACACCTCTCAAAAAGAAGGAGGTAATACCTGGGAGGATGGTATCATGTCAACAGAAGAAATGCGGTTAGGATTAAGCAACCCTTGCTTCACTATAAACTCGTGTTCAAAAAAGTTCCGTTAGGGATCCACTTTGACGTCATTTCCTGTTAAAATCGTGACTTTGCATTATGCCGACAATCCCCCATCTCCAAATTTGGCATGAGGCGCTTCACCGGCGAATGCCGACACTCCCCCCCCCCCTAATTTGACCTGAAGCAGTCACACCGCCGCTCTATCTCTACAACTCTCAAAAAGGAGGAGGTAATGCCTAGGAGGGTGGTATCATAACAACAGAACGGGCGTAGGGGAGGAAAGGAAGGTAGAAGGGGTGGGAGTGAGAGGGAAAGAAGAGTTTTAGTGTGAGGGATTTTCTTCCCTACACTCTTTTCCTCTGACGTCATTTCCTGTTAAAAGCATGACGGTGCATTATTTCTCAAATTCTACATGATGTCATTGTTTTTTTCTCAAATTAGTACTAAACAACGTTGAAAATCGAGGAAAAAGGCAGTCGACCCTCGAAGAGTCCATTTTTTTTCCGGTTCTGAGATAGTATACGTCCCGGGGCTGGCCGGTCATAATGACGTCAACCGTGTGACTGTTTGTTGGGTACTCTCGGAGGAGTATCTGGACATACAAACAGACAAACAGACAGACATACAGACAACTGGCCTTTATATAATAGAAGATACAAATAAATGCACATTGGCCTTTATTATAGATACAAATAAATGCACATTGGTCTTTATTATAGATTTGCTTAATACCCCCCCCCCAAGAAAAGATTTGGCCTGATGCGCTCACACCGGCGAATGCTGACACTCTCTCCTCGCAACAGATACTACACTGTCTCCACCCTCTCAAAAATGTGTGAGCGCCGGCGAATGCCGACACTCCCCCTCCCCAAATTTGGCCTGAGGGACTCACACCGGCGAATGCCGTCACCCCCCCCCCCCCCCCAATTTGACATGAAAGGAGGAGGTAATGCCTATCATGATAACGGAAGGGAGGGGGAGGAATATTAGCGTCTATTAAAAGGTTGTAGTGTGAGTGAATTTCTTCCCGCCACTTTGCATTATTTTTCAAATTATCTGCCACTCTCTGACGTCATGATATAACCGGACACAATTTAGAGCAAGACCGGGTACATCCGGCAAGGGATTATGGGACAGGTGCGGATGTGATTGAGCAACCCTTGTTTCACTACACACTCTTAACGTAGGATTACTATGTTGTTATTGATGCATCCGGACAGAAGTTATTGGATGATCTGATACAACCGGACACAATTTAGGACAAGACCGGGTACATCCGGCAAGGGATTATGGGATGTTTACAGTGACTCTGCATTTTTATCGGATTAGTACATAAATACATTAGATTATTTCGAATTTACTATCGAATTTGACCTCCTAGAACTGCACAGGACAAACCCATAGACCGACGGAATGAAGCCCCGAAGGCCAAGACGATACCAGTCTATAGGGTGCAGTATCCATCGAAACAGATACTACACTTTGATGTTAGCCAAAAGAAGTGAATTAATGTCATTTTCGGTAATGGCGTATGAAAGCTATGTTGAATTAGAGAAAAACGGCCTAGTGGAGTCTAAAATTCATTGTTGATATTCCAAACTTATATAAGAATTTGTTAAATAGTAGTATACAATGTTTTTTGAAAGAAAATCCTAGTTATTATTACTTGTTAATTTAATAATGTAATTTAAACAGTGTCTAGTGGATAGACCGCTGTTCAGGTGTAGATTGGTTATAAATACCCCAGTAAAACCTCAGAATTTTAATTTCGGATCTTTACTTGGTCTTTTGGCTAACATCAAAGTGTAGTATCTGTTCTCGGCATTTTTGCCTTGAGATAAAGTGTATTATCTAGTCCTATCCTATAGGTGTCGATCTTACACTCTCGAATCAAAAATCAGATTATCATTTTATTTTTTAATCCCTTTTCCTTTTGTTCACTTCCTCTCCCCTAAAGTACGGGCGTCACTCCTCCAAAGTTCGCCTTAGGCGCTGCCCTCCCCAAATTTTGCCTGAGGCGCACCACCGCCGAATGCCGACTGACTCTCCCCATATTTGACCTGAGGCGCTCACACCGGCTAATGCCGCAACTCCCCCTCCCCCAAATTCGGCCTCCCCATGCCGACAGCCGACACTACTCCCCAAATTCGGCCTGAGGACCTTCTCCCCGAATTTCGCCTGAGGCGCACCACCGCCGAATGCCGACACTCACCCTTCCCATATTTGGCCTGAGGCGCTCACACCGGCGAATTCCGCAACTCCCCCTCCACCAAATTCGGCCTTCCCAAATTTCGCCTGAGGCGCTCATACTGGCGAATGCCGACACTCCTTCCCAAATTCTGCGCCCCACCGGCGAATGCTGACACTCCTCTTCCCCAAATTTCGCCTGAGGCGCTAATACCGGCGAATGCCGACATTCCCCCTCCCCAAATTTGGCCTGAGGCGCCCCACCGCCGAATGCCGACACCCTCCACACCCACCCCAATTTTTAAATATGTATACAAAAAGGAGGAGGTAATACCTAGGAGGATGTTATCATGTCAACAGAAAAAAACTCATGTTAAAAAAAGTGCCGTTATTGATTAAACAACACTTGCGTCACTATAAACGCATGTATCAAAAAGTGCCAAATTCGACCTGAGGCGCTCATACTGACGAATGCCGACACTCCTCCCCAAATTTCGCCTGAGGCGACCATACTTGCGTAACTCCTCCCCGAATTTTGCCTGAGGCGCCCCACCGGCAAATGCTGACCCTCCCCCAAATTTCGCCTGATGCGCCCCACCGGCGAATGCCGACACCCCCCACACTCACCCCAATTTTTCAATATGTATACAATATGTATAGAAATATTAGTGAAAACAATGGGGGAGCATACAAATATTAGTGAAAACAGTGGGGGAGCATAATTATTTATTACTTTAATTTTACTGATACTACACTAACTTCACACCTCTCAAAAAGGAGGAGGTAATACCTAGGAGGATGTTAAAAAATGTGGTTAGGATTAAGCAACCCTTGCTTCACTATGAACTCATGTTAAAAAAAGTGCCGTTATTGATTAAACAACACTTGCGTCACTATAAACGCATGTATCAAAAAGTGCCGTTAGGAGTTAAGCAACCCTTGCATCACTATGGACTCATGTTCAAAAAAGTGCCGTTAGTAAGTAAGCAACCCATGCTTGACTATGGACTCGTGTTCAAAAAAAGTGCCGTTATTGATTAAGCAACACTTGCTTCACTATAAACTCATGTTCAAAAAAGAGCCGTTAGGGATTTCCTCTGACGTCATTTCCTGTTAAAATCATGACGGTGCATTATTTCTCAATTCTTTGTTTTTTTTCTCAAATTAGTACTAAACAACGTTGAAAATCGAGGAAAAAGGCACCCCCCCATTGGAGAAAAGTGCTCAGTCGACCCTCGAAGAGTCCATTTTTTTTTCCGGTTCTGAGATATTATACGTCCCGGGGCTGGCCGGTTATAATGATGTCAACCGTGTGACTGTTTGTTGGGTCCTCTCGGAGGAGTATGTGGACATACAAACAAACAGACAAACAGACATACAGACAACTGCCCTTTATATAAGAGACTAGCGGGGCTACCCGGCGTTGCTCGGGGTCATAAAAACATATATTTGAAGAAAGATCGTGTGTGTAACATCTTTATATTCAAACTTCTTTGTCCGCCCCCTCTCTCTATAGCCGTCTCTTTATCTGCTACCTTTCTCTTTCCTGGTCGCCCCATTTCGCCGCTACTTTCTAATTTTGCCTTTTGCAAAAGCTGTTTCTTCCCCACCATTTCTCCTATTGCCCAGGGTAATAGTATGACATATTTCTATAAAAAGTAACACCTCTATCTGCACCTTCTATATAGGTACTTATCGCCACCCCGGTGTTCATACTATATACGTATCTATCATCACCCCGGTGCGCATACTATATACGTACCTATCGCCGCCCCAGTGAACATACTATATACGTACCTATCGCCGCCCCGGTGCAGATACTATTTAAGTACCTATCGCCGCCCCGTTGCAAATGCTAAATAGTACCTATCGTTGCCCCGGTGTGAATGCTAAATACATACCTATTGCGCCCCGGTGTGCATGCTACATAAGTACCTATCGCTGCCCTAGTGGGAATACTAAAGACATACCAATTGCGCCTTGGTGTGCATGCTACATAAGTACCTATCGCTGCCCTAGTGCGAATAATTAATATGTACATATTGCCGCTTTGGTGTGAATGCTAAATACGTACCTATCGCCGGCCCAGTGCGAATGCTAAATACGTACCTATAGCCGGCCTGGTGCGAATGCTAAATACATACCTATAGCCGCCCCAGTGCGAATGCTAAATACGTACCTATCACCACTACGGTGCGAATGCGAAATACATACCTTTCGCCGCCCCGGTGCGCGTGCAATATATGTACTGATCGCCGCTGCAGAGCGCATGCTATGTACGTACTTATTGCTGCCCATGTGTACATGCTATATACGTAGCTATCGCCACCCCTGAATTCTGAATACGTACCTATCGCCGCCCTGGTGTGGAAGCTAAATACGTACATATCGCCGCCCCGGTGAGAATGCTAAATACATACCTATCGCCGCCCCGGTGTGAATTCTAAATACGTACCTATTGCCGCCCCTGTGTGAATTCTAAATACATACCTATCGCCGCCCCGGTGCTGAAAGCTAAATACGTACATATCGCTGCCCCGGTGCGAATGCTAAATACATACCTATCGCTGCCCCGGTTTGAATGCTAAATACATACCTATCGCCGCCCCGGCGTGAATGCTAAATACGTACCTATCGCCGCCCCGGTGGGAATTCTAAATATGTACCTTTCGCCGCCCGGTGTGAATTTTAAATATGTACCTTTCGCCGCCACTGTGCACGTGCTATATACGTACCTATCGCCGACCCGGTGTGCGTGCTATATATGAACCGATCGCTGCCTCAGTGCGCATGCTAAATACATACCTATCATTGCCCCCGTGTGCATACTATATACGTACTTATTACCGCCCATGTGCACATGCTATATAAGTACCTATCACCACCGCTGAATGCTAAATAAGTACCTATCGCCGCCCCGGTGTGGAAGCTAAATACGTACATATCGCCGCCCCTAAATTTGGGCAGACCCTAAAAAATTTGGCCTGACCCCTAAAATTTTCCCCGTCCCCTAAATCTCTCCAGCCCCCTAATTTTTCACTCTCCCCCAACCCTGAGAAATATTTTGAGTTCAAAACCAAAAAAAAAGAAAAAAATTTGGCCTGAACCCTAAAAAGTTCGTCCTGACCCCTAAAATTTTCCCCGACCCCTAAATCTCTCCAGCCCCCTTATTTTTCACTCTCCCTCAACCCTGAGAAATATTTTCAGTTCAAAACCAAAAAAAAGAAAAAAATTTGGCCTGACCCCTAAAAAGTTCGTCCTGACCCCTAAAATTTTCCACGACCCCTAAATCTCTCCAGCCCCCTAATTTTTCACTCTCCCACAACCATGAGATATATTTTGACTTCAAAACAAAAAAAAACAAAAAAATTTGGCCTGACCCCTAAAAAGTTCGTCCTGACCCCTAAAATTTTCCCCGACCCCTAAATCTCTCCAGCCCCCTAATTTTTCACTCTCCTCCAACCATGAGGAATATTTTGACTTCAAAACAAAAAAACAAAAAAAAAATTTGGCCTGACCCCTAAAAAGTTCGTCCTGACCCCTAAAATTTTCCCCGACCCCTAAATCTCTCCAGCCCCCTAATTTTTCACTCTCCCCCAACCATGAGATATATTTTGACTTCAAAACAAACAACAAAAAAAAAAATTTGGCCTGACCCCTAAAAAGTTCGTCCTGACCCCTAAAATTTTCCCCGACCCGTAAATCTCTCCAGCCCCCTAATTTTTCACGCTCCCCCAACCATGAGAAATATTTTGAGTTCAAAACCAAAAAAAAAGAAAAAAATTTGGCCTGACCCCTAAGAAATTGGGCCTGACCCCTAAAATTTTCACCGACCCCTAAATCTCTCCAGCCCCCTAATTTTTCACTCTCCCCCAACCATGAGAAATATTTTGAGTTCAAAACAAAAAAAAAAAAAAAAATTTGGCCTGACCCCTAAAAAGTTCGTCCTGACCCCTAAAATTTTTCGCCGACCCCTCAATCTCTCCAGCCCCTAATTATTCACTCTCCTCTAACTCTGAGAAATATTTTGACTTCAAAACAAAAAATTGGCGTGACCACTAAAAAGTGCGGCCTGACCCCTAAATCTCTCCAGCCCCTCATCCCAACTAATTTTTCACTCTCACATAACCCTGAGAAATATTTTGAGTTAAAAACAAAATAAAAAAGAACAAATTTTGCCTGACCCCTAAAAAGTTCGGATTGACCCCTAAAATTTTCTCCGACCCCTCAATGTCTCCAGCGAAATATTTTGAGTTCAAAAAAAAATGTTATTTAACATGTATACAAATATTAGTGAAAACAGTGGCGGAGCATAATTATTTCTATTCTTACTTTATTTATTGAGATGTTTTTTAATATGTATACAAATATTAGTGAAAACAATGGCGGAGCATAATTATTTCTCTTCTTACTGTACTTATTGAGACGTTATTTAATATGTATACAAATATTAGTGAAAACAATGGTGGAGCATAATTATTTCTCTTCTTACTTTACTTAGTGAGACGTTATTTAATATGTATACAAATATTAGTGAAAACAGTGGCGGAGCATAATTATTTCTATTTTTAGTTTATTTATTGAGACGTTTTTTAATATGTATACAAATATTAGTGAAAACAATGTAGGAGCATAATTTTTTTTTCCTTTAAATTTACTGATTGAGACGTTATTTAATATGTATACAAATATTTGTGAAAACAATGGTGGAGCATAATTATATCTCTTTTTACTTTACTTATTGAGACGTTATTTAATATGTATACAAATATAAGTGAAAACAATGGAGGAGCATAATAATTTCTCTTCTTACCTTACTTCTTGAGACGTTATTTAATATGTATACAAATATTAGTGAAAACAATGGTGGAGCATAATTATTTCTCTTTTTACTTTACTTCTTGAAACGTTATTTAATATGTATACAAATATTAGTGAAAACAATGGTGGAGCATAATTATTTATTACACTAACTTCACACCTCTCAAAAAGAAGGAGGTAATACCTGGGAGGATGGTATCATGTCAACAGAAGAAATGCGGTTAGGATTAAGCAACCCTTGCTTCACTATAAACTCGTGTTCAAAAAAGTTCCGTTAGGGATCCACTTTGACGTCATTTCCTGTTAAAATCGTGACTTTGCATTATGCCGACAATCCCCCATCTCCAAATTTGGCATGAGGCGCTTCACCGGCGAATGCCGACACTCCCCCCCCCCCTAATTTGACCTGAAGCAGTCACACCGCCGCTCTATCTCTACAACTCTCAAAAAGGAGGAGGTAATGCCTAGGAGGGTGGTATCATAACAACAGAACGGGCGTAGGGGAGGAAAGGAAGGTAGAAGGGGTGGGAGTGAGAGGGAAAGAAGAGTTTTAGTGTGAGGGATTTTCTTCCCTACACTCTTTTCCTCTGACGTCATTTCCTGTTAAAAGCATGACGGTGCATTATTTCTCAAATTCTACATGATGTCATTGTTTTTTTCTCAAATTAGTACTAAACAACGTTGAAAATCGAGGAAAAAGGCAGTCGACCCTCGAAGAGTCCATTTTTGTTTCCGGTTCTGAGATAGTATACGTCCCGGGGCTGGCCGGTCATAATGACGTCAACCGTGTGACTGTTTGTTGGGTACTCTCGGAGGAGTATCTGGACATACAACCAGACAAACAGACAGACATACAGACAACTGGCCTTTATATAATAGAAGATACAAATAAATGCACATTGGCCTTTATTATAGATACAAATAAATGCACATTGGTCTTTATTATAGATTTGCTTAATACCCCCCCCCCCCCAAGAAAAAATTTGGCCTGATGCGCTCACACCGGCGAATGCTGACACTCTCTCCTCGCAACAGATACTACACTGTCTCCACCCTCTCAAAAAGGTGTGAGCGCCGGCGAATGCCGACACTCCCCCTCCCCAAATTTGGCCTGAGGGACTCACACCGGCGAATGCCGTCACCCCCCCCCCCCAATTTGACATGAAAGGAGGAGGTAATGCCTATCATGATAACGGAAGGGAGGGGGAGGAATATTAGCGTCTATTAAAAGGTTGTAGTGTGAGTGAATTTATTCCCGCCACTTTGCATTATTTTTCAAATTATCTGCCACTCTCTGACGTCATGATATAACCGGACACAATTTAGAGCAAGACCGGGTACATCCGGCAAGGGATTATGGGACAGGTGCGGATGTGATTGAGCAACCCTTGTTTCACTACACACTCTTAACGTAGGATTACTATGTTGTTATTGATGCATCCGGACAGAAGTTATTGGATGATCTGATAGAACCGGACACAATTTAGGACAAGACCGGGTACATCCGGCAAGGGATTATGGGATGTTTACATTGACTCTGCATTTTTATCGGATTAGTACATAAATACATTAGATTATTTCGAATTTACTATCGAATTGGACCTCCTCAAACCCATAGACCGGCGGAATGAAGCCCCGAAGGCCAAGACGATACCAGTCTATGGGGTGCAGTATCCATCGAAACGGATACTACACTTTGATCTTAGCCAAAAGAAGTGAATTAATGTCATTTTCGGTAATGGCGTATGAAAGCTATGTTGAATTAAGGAAAAACGGCCTAGGGGAGTGTAAAATTCATTCTTGATATTCCAAACTTATATAAGAATTTGTTAAATAGTAGTATACAATGTTTTTTGAAAGAAAATCCTAGTTATTATTACTTGTTAATTTAATAATGTAATTTAAACAGTGTCTAGTGGATAGACCGCTGTTCAGGTGTAGATTGGTTATAAATATCCCAGTAAATAACCTTAGAATTTCAATTTCGGATGCTTTTGTTGGCCTTTTGGCTAAGATCAAAGTGTAGTATCTGTTCTCGGCATTTTTTGCCTTGAGATAAAGTGTATTATCTAGTCCTATCCGATAGGTGTCGATCTTACACTCTCGAATCAAAAATCAGATTATCATTATATTTTTGAATCCCCTTTCCTTCTGTTCACTTCCTCTCCCCTAAAGTACGGGCTGATACGCTGCCCTCCCCAAGTTTTGCCTGAGTCCCTCATAATGCCCGAGGCCGACCCTCCCCATAATTAGCCTGAGGCGCTCACACCGGCGAATAACTCCCCCTCCACCAAATTCGGCCTGAGGCGCCCATTTTCCTCCCCGAATTTCGCCTGAGGCGCCCCACCGCGAATGACGACACACATCCTCCCCAGATTTCGCCTGAGGCGCTCACACCGCCGAATGCCGACTCTCCACCAAATTCGGCCTGAGGCGCTCACACCGGCGAATGCCGACACTCCCCCAAATTCGGCCTGAGGCGCTCATAATGGCGAATGCCGACACTCCTCCCCAAATTTCGCCTGAGGCGATCATACTTGCGTATGCCGACACTCGTCCCCGAATTTTGCCTGAGGCGCCCCACCGGCAAATGCTGACCCTCCCCCAAATTTCGCCTGATGCGCCCCACCGCCGAATGCCTATACCCCCCTCCCCCAAATTTCTCCTGAGGCGCTCACACCGGCGAATGCCGACACCCCCACACCCACCCCAATTTTTCAATATGTATACAAATATTAGTGAAAACAATGGGGGAGCATACAAATATTAGTGAAACTTCACACCTCTCAAAAAGGAGGAGGTAATACCTAGGAGGATGTTAAAAAATGTGGTTAGGATTAAGCAACCCTTGCTTCACTATGAACTCATGTTAAAAAAAGTGCCGTTATTGATTAAACAACACTTGCGTCACTATAAACGCATGTATCAAAAAGTGCCGTTAGTAGTTAAGCAACCCTTGCATCACTATCGACTCATGTTCAAAAAAGTGCCGTTAGTAAGTAAGCAACCCATGCTTGACTATGGACTCGTGTTCAAAAAAAGTGCCGTTATTGATTAAGCAACACTTGCTTCACTATAAACTCATGTTCAAAAAAGAGCCGTTAGGGATTTCCTCTGACGTCATTTCCTGTTAAAATCATGACGGTGCATTATTTCTCAAATTCTTGTTTTTTTTTCTCAAATTAGTACTAAACAACGTTGAAAATCGAGGAAAAAGGCACCCCCCCATCGGAGAAAAGTGCTCAGTCGAACCCCGAAGAGTCCATTTTTTTTTCCGGTTCTGAGATATTATACGACCCGGGGCTGGCCGGTCATAATGACGTCAACCGTGTGACTGTTTGTTGGGTCCTGTCGGAGGAGTTTCTGGACATACAAACAAACAGACAAACAGACATACAGACAACTGCCCTTTATATAATAGATTGCCAGGTTCAGTAAGCCTCATAAAAGTGTTAAGATGCCGTGAAAATATGAATTCCTGTTAGGACATGTCTTTTCATATTTATGAGTGACAACATTTTTACGCTTCGGTTGTTCATGAAAGGGCGTAATAAACTAATAATTTCAATCAAGTTATGGAGATGTTTCCTCATGAAGATATCAAAGTATGTTGATCGCATAATATTCGACCAACAGAAAAAGAAGAACGATACAATGTACCTTATTCGACACAACAGCAAATACATCCGTGTTTTGTGAGAAGAACATATTATCTCGTTCATAGATATTTCTTTTAATATTTAGTTGGGGTTTATATAATTTAGTATCCAATTATAAAGTTCTCATGCATAGTTAATATCAAGTGTTTGATTTTGTCTAGCGAATAAATAAACTGTCTTCTACAGTGTGACTTACTTAAAAGTAGTCCCTGCTTACCAGTCTACAACTACTGTAAAAATGATTAGTGGAAGAATGGTCTTTAATTGTGTACGTTTTTTGGAATCATTTGCATGCACATCGGAGGAGACAAACAACAACCAACACCCTTGGATTGTGAAGCAATATGTTCAGCATATAACACAACCTATCGTGGCAGTGAGAGATTGGGATACTATATATATATATATATATATATATAGTCTCGGAAGTATCTCAACCATTGAAACTATATAAGGAAAAAAAACCTGAAGTCTGAAGTCGTTCAGTGGAAAATCACTTATGTAAGTCAATTTAATTTTTACAGTTATTATTTTAGTTTGATTCTAACATTATTTAAGGGATCATCAGTTGTTTACCATGAAAAAGTGTTTCAGGAATTTAAATATATTAATATATATATATATATATATATATATATATATATATATATATATTGTTATTATTCTTAGGGTTATTATTTGATATGAAAATTACCATACTACATTGTAGTCTAAAAGGTATTTTTTATTATTATTATTACTTATTTACTTATATATCTAATTGCGAAATATTTTCTCATTAAACACTACTATATTTAAATTAAACCAACTTTAGAATTTAGAGTGGGGATCAGTTTCGTAGATACATTTAATATAAAATGATCACATCACTTCTGGACCATTCTAGCGTTTTAGGTCAGTTAAGTAAATTATCTTTTTGCTAATAGGAACTAACTAAATCTGTTACTTTTTGGGGGTGGCATAGGCCTATTTTACGTGTGGTTTTCTGATCTTACCACTCGGACTTAGGGTTAGTGGTTAGCATATTTTTTATTAATCTCTCTTAAAAGTTAGAATGGCCCGAAGATGGGGCATCATTTTACGTGTAATATATATGAAAATGATCTCCTACTTTAAATTCTAAAATATTTTCTTTATTATTTGGCTTTCCGCTTTCCACATCGTTCACTCGTCACATGTAATCGCCTTAACAGCTGAATTTTATTTTAGAAGCGACTAATGATCTACAAATTTACTCATATTTTATGTCCTTCATTTTATATTATTTTAACTGTACATCCCTGTTTATATTTTTGTTATAAGCAGATGATTTGCTTAGTTGTGTTTACTTTTCTGGTGAAAAATAAATAAATAACTTCTTTCAAATGAGCTAATTAAATATTACATTTTTAGGCGTAGATAAAAATGTTAAAAGTTCGGATATTATTGTTGATTCACACATTCAGCCCATCCAATGACATTCTACTTTTTAGGCAATTACGTTTGAATATGCTGAAAAACTTGATAATGATTATAACTTAAACATTTGTCAAGAAAAAGAAAAAAAGACCTCCTCTAATCTTTCAAAGTCACAAAAAAATATTTTTTTTTACGATTCATGAGATCTGTTTTTCTGTTTTTAATAAAAATGGTGGGAAGCACAAAGTCACCATTTTGAAATAGTCAGTTATATGATTTTTTTTTTGAACAATCGATATTCTAATCTTTCATTTATTCTTTTCATTATATAACCAGTTTTTAATGGGGAATTCATTATCAGTTTTATACTGAAACAAAATGAAATTCCTCGACATAAAGACCATATCAATTAACAACACTCGTTCCGAAGTTGGAATTTTTCGACTGGCTTGAATGACTATCCTTACACGTATGATGTAGATAATATTACACATTTATTAGTAAACAATATATATATATATATATATATATATATATATAAATTATGCGTGCATTCCAATGAACAAAGGTATAACAATCAATCTATAACTATACCTTTTCTCTGATCTTAAAATTTCCTCATCCTAATATGTCGCCGAATGACCACAACCAAATTCTGTACTTTCAATCTCTTCTTTCACATTTCAGCAATACCTGTAATTCATCTTTGTTACGGTGATAGACAACACATCTAATATGTGCATATAGTACTTTTTATTTTATTCTATTTTATTTTATTTTATTTTATTCAATGCGTTTATATATATATATATATATATATATATACATTTATATAATATATACTAAGTATACATTAATTAATTAAGTAGCTATTTAATGAAATTAAAAGGGTATCTTCATGAATTCATAATCAGTTTCTAATGTGACTTTGCCAAAAAATACAGCGTATGTCTCAAGCTAGTGCTTAACTCGTTACTTTTCTGAAATTACCTGAACTGACGCTTACAAAATCGATAGATTGTACGTGAGAGAGCTAGACCTTGGATACCGTGGTACATAAAGTGCCCGGGGTTTTGCATAGTCTTAAAGTAAACAAAGGTACATGAGCTTTCAGTTAATAATTAAACTGAACCCAGAGAACGCATACATTCAACAGCAATGCTGAAGATCAATTTTAAATTTGTAGAGATGAAGACGGAGCCCATGTTGAATCATTTAAAATAAGTTTTTTTTTGTTTGGTTTAGAAATATCGTGGCTTAATTTTATTTTATTTACCCGGAAAAAAAAAAATTTCATTTAAAATCTTCTAAAAAATGAATGTTGAAATGTATGGAACACTTTAACATAATTACATGCACAATTTCCGGAAAAAAATGTGTTCTTTTTATTCATGAAAATAGCGAATTAATTAATGTACAACCTGTATAATAACATAATAATACACTCCCCTAAATCGGAACAGAATGTAGGTGCTCGAAATCCTTTCAGATAGAACCTTATAAGTATAACCAATATGATGTTAAGCGTGTACTGCGTTACTACCTTCGACACATTTTTTAATATATGAGATCGTCTGATCTGCAAATCAGATATGCAAAACAGAGTAATTTTTAAATTTCTGGTTTTGCTGAGTAACACATATTATTATTCTATCCATTTCAAAATAAACTGTTCCAAAATCTAATAAGACGCCATAAATAAACTTACCTCACTGTCGTTGACTTATGAAAGTAATATTTGTTTTTTTTATATAAAGAATATAAAGCTGGGCATTATATTTACATTAATAAAATATGACTATTAATTTTTAAAATATTTAAATTGTTACAATACAAAAATGAATTTAAACGCTAAAATGTTTATTGCGTTTATTAATAAAATTAATAAGCTGGCACTTATTTTACGATATGAAGAATTAACAGAAGTAATTTCTGCTAGTAAATAATAAATGAGGCGTATTGTAAAAAAGTCCAGTTGCTAAGATAAACTTCGTTTATCATTGTGTATTGTTATATATCGTCTTCTCTATATTGAAGAGAACTTTTGTTTTTGTATCATCTTATTGAACCTTATATGTTACTAGTTAGATAATACAAATAAATATTAAATAGGGGTTACCTTTCTGAATGAATTATTCAAAGAGTCCTTCTGATAGCGCTACTATCAAATTTACAATTCGAATTATCGGTTATAAAAGAGGCAATTATGAATAGAAAGACATATACCATGATCAGACAGAACATTTCCCGGGTAATTTAACTACTGATCCAATCGTGATGTTTAAATCGTATTAGTGATTTTTTTTAAACTTCAAAATAATATTGTATTCTCTGTTATCATTAAACAGCAAAAACGATGTAAAACCTCATTATATATTATACGTTAAGCATAGTAATAGAGAACTCTGAGTACACATCGTTCTCATTATTCACCTGAACAACAATAATTGTGCAAACATTGTACTTTTCTGATAATAAACGAAGATAAGAATACTACTTCATTACCCTCTCCCGGCGACTCAGCATGCACCTTGTAAACTCTAGCTCAAGTAACCAACATTCACAGAACATGGTGTTCCTCTCTTATTGATGACATATTTTAGTTAATAAGAAGAAAATAATAATACAGTCTGAAATCAACTAAAATAAATTTAAAATACTCGAAGCTATCTTTATAAAAATCCCAGCAACCTACAATTATGTATAAAACCAGTAATAATATTTAAAAATACTTAACGTAATACAATTTATCCTGTGACGCTAATTCTGGCGTTCCGAAATTTAAATTGTTAACGTTTCTTCTGAATTCATATGTTCGTTTTCGGTTGCTTTTTGAAATTCTCTCCATTTTCTCCAGTTTTTATGGTTTGTTTTCGTCACCTGAAGATGATTCAGCGAATAATCAAAAATGTTAGTGATGCACAGGGAGCATATTTAAAAAAAATTATTTTGACACAAAAAATAATCAGAAGAATTAAAAAATAAAAAAAGTATGATCAAGCAAAGAAATTCTGTTATGTTTAGCAATGAATTCTTAAACGATAGAATGCCGCCTAAAATACACACGATATATATATATATATATATATATATATATATATATATATATATATATATATATATATATATACATATATATATATATATATATATATATATATATATATATATATATATATATATATATATATATATATGTACATTTTGGTATGTGTATATCTTTAGTTATAAAAAGTTAAGAATAAACATATGCTCATATATGTGGATGTACCGGATTCACGCCTAAACTAAACTACTGATAATCATGAATTTTCGAACACAATGGCTAGGTGTGAGGGTTTGTTATATACCTATATTTAGATTATTTAAGTGTTATGCAAAGAGAGCACAGAGGAGGGAGCCCCTCGTGACAATTCAGATGCTTTCGATTCATGTGAAATATTCAAATTATATATTAGACTTTAATTAAAACTATTTCGGAAATTTCAGCGTTTTTAAAAAAATGTTAAATGGTATTTAGGGGATGTTATATAGCCACAACCTCTAATTTGAAAATTGAAATATTTCAGATTGGCATTAAACGTTATCAATAGTCATTAGACACTTATTAAGACGAATCTCTTGAATTTCAATTTATTTAAAGACTTTTTTAGTTATCGTTTTCAATTTTAGACATTTTCTAGAATTGAAACACTGCAATATTTTTTTATCAAAATTAGAATAAGGATTCTAGACATGAGGTTATCTCATACTATATATGTTTATTTTAATTATCGTAAGGGGACATTAAAGTGATGTCAAACTGTTCTGTTGAAGGAATTAATTTTATCTGTCGTGTGACGGATATTTTTTAGTCTTAAATTATTTGTATGTATAGAATTTACGCCTGGACTAATCAACCGATCATTACGAATTTTTGAACACAACTTCCAAGCGTAAAGTGTCATAATGTGAGCTCTAACAAGTAATAATAAATGTAAAATTTCAGTTTTATCAGATTATATAGATAAATGTAAAAGCTGATTTTCAATATCACAATTACAAACTTTTAGCAGGAGATGTCTCGTTATATGAATATATATAATCCCGAACTATGGAATATGCTACGGCGAACTACACGTCCTATGCTATTTTACATTTTTATGACATTGGGGAAATGTAACCATTACCTGTTCAGATGAAAGTAACATACTAACTTATGTCCAATGAGTCATAAACTAGTAATGATAATGCGCATGTTTTTTTTATAATAAATAACCTAAAAACTTATATATATTAGAAATCCAGCCCCTGTCGTATCGCTGCAAAGTTACATTTCTGTGCATGTTTTACATGAACTTCCACTGAATGTGCTTAGATGAAATCGCTGCACTTGGGCAACCGCAACGTAAATTCTCCCGACCCACCCGACCAGCAGAAAAGAAGTGTCGAAATATTTAAGTTCATCTGAAAAAGAAACAAGGGAGAAAACTTTTGAGTAACACTAAGTGGGTGAAATTTGATTTAGTAAAGAATGTTATATTTCTCTCTACTTCGTATTTACGAATTTTTCAAGTCGCTTTTGTAGAGAGTCGGAGGAAGAAAATAGTGTCATAAAGAAGGGCCCCTGTTGTTAATTATTGAATACACCGGATGCAGCACGGCGCGATTCATGACGAACCTGAAAGACAGGCTTGTCTGTCGCAATTTGACTGAAATATATAATCCGCTTTATAAAGGAATTTACAAGGAATCGACAGATTTAACGCAATGCAATATAGCCAGTAGAAAGCGGTCACTCTTATATGTATCATTAAAATACTTATACTGTTATGATGGTTTTACTAATAAAAATAATATAATAAATAGTGTAAGTTTTTTAGGGTTGTTTACCTCATTCTGATTACGATTCACCACAGAGTACGCTTTTCTTAAAGACTGTTTTCAATACTGATCTTAATCACAACGTGCTCATATATAGGTGTAATAATAGTATTAACGGGGAGAGATTGGACAAGACACCTGACGTTGCCCAGCAATGAATTAAGACAATATGGGTTTTATTATATTATTAAGGAAGGGAGATAATAAATTAGGCGTTTCACGGGAATCAATACAAAACAAATTTAGGTTTTGTTTTATTAGTAAGAGGGAGTGGGGGATAAGTTACACGGCGTTGCTCGGGAATCTATTAATACACATATAGGTTTCATTATATAATTAAAAGTGAGTGGGGAAGTTAAGGAACTCGGTTTTGCACGAAAATAAATAAAAACAAATATAGGTGTCATTGTTACATCCCTATCGTTCTTACTGGCGAAACCTCGAGACCAACGCTTCCCGCAACATTTTAAACGAAAGTCAAAATAACAAGAATACAGTTCCTCGGAAGCATACGAGAGTTTTTCGGAAGGGCTGGGAAAAGCTCGTCTCATGAAATCGATACAAAGTTCTTAATATGTTTTTAAACATGTATGAATACTCAACAGTTTTTAACGTCTCAACATTTAACATTTTCATAATCATCAAACACTTTTCTTTTTAAACACATTTCTTTTTAAACACTACTCGTTAAGCACATTTATTTTAAAACCATTTTTCTTTTAACACTTTACTTTTAAAACATATCTCTTTTAAAATTCTTTTCTCGTTAAAACATCTTTTCTTTGTAAACATTTCTTTTCATGCATTGTTCTCTTTTTAACATGGTACATTTTTTCTTTCTATTTTTAACACGTAACAGACTTTCTTTTCAGCTTTTCAAATTAGGACCCGAAAACGTTCAATTGTACACAAAACGTTACCTTATCTCTCTTCGTCTACTGCTCGTCGTCGCTAATCTGTGCCGTGGTTCCATTACGTCTCTGACCGTGATAGATTCTGGTGGGTTTTGTTTTGTGGACAAATTTTATTTTCAAGCAGGAGACAAAACTCGGAGGCAGTTTTTCTTCAGAGAGAGATTCGATTCTTTTATTCGATATCTTGGTTGTGGAGGGGTGTCCAACCACTCGCCCCGTTCCATACTCGACTCATTCATACTTTTCGTTGTGGGGCGCGACGATGCATGGGGATATTTGTCGGATCTCATTCGAGGTCCAGACAATACAACGAGCGGCTACATCGTGGACGTGTCGCTCTTACTTCCAAAGCATTCTCTCTCAAACACTCTAGTTTTACAGACAAACAAATGACGAAACAGACACTTCCTCGCGTCGTCCAATCAGACACGACATTCGCAATCGTACAATATCTGACCTTCTCTGACCCGAGATTCCCTGTGTCGGCGCCGAATTTGTAACTTTGTTATGGTCTGACAAAAATGATTGACTCATAACAATCCTTTCCAGTCTATATCAGCTTTACCCGCACTTATTATCTCAACTGACCTCAGCCATAATCCATACTAGCTAACTTAAACGTTTTTAATATTTTAACTTCATTAAATTATTAAGCAGAAGGCCATAAGATAATGACTCGGCGTTGCGCGGAAATACAATAAACCAAATATAGGTTCCATTATATTACTAAGAAAGAGAGAGAACAGAAACTTTGAGTTGCCTGTGATCAAATATAAAGATGTAACCGTTTCATTTTAGTGTTGAGGGGTAAACGGGAAGTTAAGAAACAATACATTGCCTGGGAATATATATGTGCTGCAATATAGCATACAATGGAAGAGGGTGGTAGAAAGAAACTCGGCGTTGCCCGGGAATAAATATAAACAACGATGTGTTTTATCAAGTTTTCAGAGACAGAGACACTCGTCGTTGTTCGTGAATACTTGAAAACGCATATATAATTCATTATACTATTAAGGGGCGTCGAGATAGGAAATCAGCTTTGCTGGTGAATAAATTAAAACAAATACAGGTCTCATTATATAATTACAAAAAAGGAGGGAAGATAAGAAACTAAGTGTTGTCCGGTAACACATTAAAACAAATATAGGTTTCATTATATTATTGAGGAGCAGAGGAAGCATACAAGTAAATGGTGTAGCTCGGTCATAAATATAAACAAGCATATTATGCGTTTCATTATGTTTAATGGGGAGTCAAGTATTTGGCTATGTTCGGGAATATATTAAACCAGATATGTGTTTCATTATATCATCGATAAGGAGGATACAAGAAACTTAGCGTTCTGCAGAACAAATATAAAAAAATATGCGTTTCATTTTAGTGTTGAGATGAAAGGAGGAAGACAAGAAACTCAGCGTTGCTCGATAATATATTAACACAATTATGTCTTACATTGAATAATGTAGTATAAGGAAGATATAACAATAAACACGGCATTGCACATACACTTTTTTAAGTATGTGGTTTATTTTGTATCATTTTAGAGGAGACGAAGACCAGAAACTCAGTGTTCACCGAGAATACATTCTAATAAATGTGTTTATTTTATTATTGGGGGGGGGGGTAGACAAAGGAGACAAAAAGTCGATGTTTGCCGGGTGTAAATATATAGAACATATTTTATGCGCCATTACGTTGTTGAGGGGGAGGGGGAAAGTTCTTGGCGTTGTCTGGGAATACATTAAGACAAATATATTTTTCATGATAGCATTAATGGGGTAGTTAGGAGACAAAAACGCGGTGTTGCCTAGCAATACAATAAAAAGTTATGCGTTTTATTTTAGTTTAGAGGTGAATACAAACATCTCTGTTTTTGCCCGGAAGCTAAAACTTTAAGCTGGAAACTTGGGTAAATTTCTCACATTTTTTAATCGGTTTAATACATGCACACAAAAATGTGTTTCTTTATAAGATTGAAGGGGGGGTGGAGGAGGGCAAATAACTCGGCGTTTCCTGGGAGAAATAGGTGTAAAACTAAAAGCTCGGGTGAACTTATTACATGTTCATTTTTATGTTTAATACATTAAAACACGAGAGTAAGCGTGAAAGAGAGGGAGGGAGTACATGAGGTGCAATGGAAAGAGAACTATACATAGCGGTGGAGAGGTAAAGAGACATTTAAATCAAAAGAGGTAACACGCACTTTTAAACGTCTGTTTTTTTAAATTATCTATGATCCGGGCCACGCCGAGTAGTACTGCTAGTCTATACATAACAGTGGTCTTTCTTGTGTGTGTACCCAGCTCAAATTTTTAAACTACACAAGATATCCCCACAAAATTGATATATTTATTTTCACCATTACTCTGGACAGAAGATAGACATATTTAATAGTAATATTTATCTTTTGTGGTCAACGTGAACAAAGGGGTCGACATTGAGATATTAGGCTCGGATCAAAGTGTAGTATCTGTTTTGGCCTCTTAGGGAAAACTAGAAATCCTTTCGGAGTAGGGAGTGCAGGGGAGAAGGAATGAGATGGATGGGGGAGAGAGGAACAGTGTAATAGTAAGAGGTGAAGAGGAACAGAGACATGGAGGGACATGGATGGGGAAAGAGTGAGAAAGAGGGATAATAGAGGGAGGAGGAATACGGCTAAATAGAGATAGAAGGAGGGAAGAAGGTGGTGTAGAGATATAGGGAAGGGGGATATATAGACATAGAGAGAGAGGTAGATAAAGACAGAAAGAACTTATAAAATAAAGAGATAACAAATTTTTATCTCTCTTATTATCCTGTTAATGCTCTCAAGCAACGCCGGCTTGCAATACTAGTGTTACATAATGTATGTGAAGAACGATTACATCAGCTAATATGGATTTTGTATCCAGGTTGACCAGTGCAACTCTTGAAAAGAATATCTGGGTGACAAGTTCACTCTCTGACTAAAAATATAAACATACTTGAACTCTGACCCTCCCTTATATCTGATTATACAGGTTTGTTTTGACAGGGTCAGTGCCCCCATATGAAGCAATTACGTATCAATTGTGGAGACGGATAAAGAAAGAAGTTTTTAGGCAGTCCCTCTTTTTGGTAGCGTTTTGCACGGATGGAAAATCGATATGTAATTAAAAAAGACAAAAATGGGAATGTAATTCGTACATAAGTTGATAGCGACTGGTATGCCCATTCCTTCATATTCCCGTAACTAAGGCGGTTCCTGTCATAGGCGCTCATGTAGTTAAGCAGAAGAGTTCTGTCAGACCAGTACTACGATATGAACCACACGCAAGATGTACTTAATCTCTCTTGCCTCAACTCTTCTGCAGCCGTCAGATCTAAACTTGCGGCAAACCGCTGTCTCCAAAGTAATTCCCACCCAATCCATTTAACCAAGGGTTTTCAGATTATCATGTTTTACTACACCTTTGAAACTTCTCTTTGGCTTGTGTCTCGGAAGTTTGCTGTTTCAGTTCTCTATATTACATTTGCCTAAGGAGCCTATCGTCATCGATCCCTGACTGGCGCGGCGCATCGACACAGCTTTAGTAAAATCGCAAAATATATTTATCAGTTAAAGGAAAATTATATATATTCTTTCCACAGAAACCATTAACTTAGATCTATTTAAAAAAATCTCTAACATCAGATTAGAACATAACCTTATTATCGATTAAAACATCAGATAGAGTAATAACAATTCATAATACTGTCCTGCAATTCCTAGTAGGTACAGTGCATCTTAGGATAAATACAAAGGGCACACGTCAAACTTATAACCTCATAGGATATTAATTGTGAGCACATATATCACTATGTTCATTCTCTTTCCGATTATATGATTGTCAAGCATTAAATAGGTTGATATACCGTACAACCGACAAACCAAGCAAAATGCTTGTTGCGTTTAAACTTTCTGTCATACATGGAAGTGCATACTCTTACCATCTGATGCTTGCTCCTGTACGTGCTTCTAATTTCATCTTGCGAGTTTCAGAAAACGGTGCATGCAAATAATTTTTGTCATACCTCGAAATAGGACTAAGACAGATGAGGTTTATTCGCTTTGATCTTTGTTCCATATCCTTAACCAGTAGGATGGTTAAGATATATATAGAGAGAAATATCGATAATCATCTTTTAATCATATCGTAGTAGACCGTTTTAAAAATAAGATGTTCACACTTCTAGTATTCCTAACGAACTTACGACTACTCTCACTAACTTCCTCTTCTTGAGCCATATAATAACATTCGATTCCATCACTTCCGACAGGTGAGTCGGACTAAACTCGAGGTCGCCAAGCTGAGTTCGACTGAACCGTCAGTATCTGTTATTTTTAGCTAACTAAATAATCTAAGAGTGGATCTATTTTCCCAATATTAAACACGCTAACCTGCCAGATACGTAAGTATAGTTCAGATACTACTTTTATAAACAAACAGAATTCCTTTCACAGGACATTAATTCTACGAACAGAACAACTGTTATGTCTTGTTACGAAGATAAAAATAAATACATAATGCTAGTCAAGTTATGTCTAGAATTTTTATTCTAATTTTAATCAACGTTTATTAAATAGTTTAGATTGTGGAAAATGTCTAAAATGTAAGGCTTAAGCTAAAGTAATCTTAAGTATAAATTGAAATTCAGAATATCTTGCTTTATTTAATTACTATGAATCTATGTTACTATGAAAATTGCTATGAGAATTACTCATGAAAATTACTTATTACTATGATTACTTAATTATATTACTATAATATAATTATATTACTATAATTATATAATTATATTACTATATATAGTATTATGAAACTATGTATAAACTATGTGTAATATGTATGATATTTATGATAATATATAATATGTATATAATATATATATATATATATATACTATATAATATATAATATATAAATATATAATATGTATAGTATAATATATTGTAGTAATATAATATGTATAAACTATGTATAAACTATGTATAACATAATTATATTACTATAATATAATTATATTACTATAATTACTTATTACTACTTATTACTTATTGCTATGAAAATTACTTATTACTTATTTACTTACTATGAATCTATGTTACTATAGAAAATTGCTATGAAAATTGCTATGAAAATTACTATGAAAATTACTATAAATCTATGTTATGAATCATTACAATGACTTACATTCAATGCAAATCGTATACCTTTTAAATCTCTTATATTTTTAAACTTTTAAATGAGAGGTTGTGCCGCCAAAACACTTCTAAGACTAAAGGGACACTGAAATTTAGGGGGTATTTATTAATTGATGTTTTATACCTCTACTAAAATTTCACAAAATTCGGAAGTATCTAAATTTTTGGGAACGGCTCGCACCCCTTTTATACCATTTGCATAAAACTAAATTTAACTCAATATAGCCCACTCTACAACCTTTTATGTTTAGCAGCTGTGTTTCAAACTTCATAATGATAGGTAAATTAGTTTAGCAGTGAATAGTGTACACACACACTTATATATATATATATATATATATATATATATATATATATATACATATATATATATATACATAGCTAAATAATTTATATAAACATACATAGTTAATTGTAGCAGGAAGAGGAAAATAAAACGCTTCAATATACACTCGACAAAATCCTTCAGTAATACTGAATGGAGAAAACTCGACCGTATATTGTTGCTTATTTGTTATATTCATCAATTTATCAAGCGTTCGAAACTGTTTGAGTAAATTATGAAAAAAAAGGCAGGCCGCCACTGTAGACGTAAGTGGCTACTGAGAATTAGGGTGAAAGTGTTAGGGGTCATCCTAAGTTAGGAGCTGTGCAGCGAGATGTCTGTTTACAATAGTTTTAATCTTCTGCATTTCCGTATAGTCGGGGAAATAGGGAGCAGGGGAGAAGTTCCAGAGTCCGGTAACACGAGGAAATAGCTAATAAAGTAGAAGACTCTCCGGTATCTGGGGACCTCCACAAATTATGGATTGATTTAGCTGATTATCGTTGTGGTGTGGTGTATTTATGCCGAAGAGTCATTAGAACAACTTGTTTATTGGAGCACAACCCATTGAACTATTTGTAAAATAGTACAAGGATGCGACATCGCGGCGATGGGACATGAGCTAGAACTTGGTGGATAGTGAAGGACTTATTAAGTTGGCTACTCTTTTCTTTGACCTTTTATAACATGGAGAGACTAGTGAGTGATAGACCAGACCCTATCTGGCAGCGTACTCCATGCATGGGCAGATGGTAGCTTTGTAGAGATATAGTATAATGTCAGGTGGGAGAAGTTTACTATCACGGTAGAGCGATCCCACTTTCTTTGCAGCAGCCTTGGTCATGTCTTCAATGTATTTATTCCATGTTAGTTTGTCGCCAGTTATACTTCCAAATATCGCGGGTACCCATATACACACATACATGGTGTGTTGTCTTACCCCACCCTGTATTCCGAAATGATCAAATATCTAAGTATCACAAAGCTAAGCTTGTTAGAAGCAGAAACGACAGTGAATGTTGTTTTACGTATCAACTTTCGATTATACAAAATATCAAATCAGGGGTTTTATTCAGCCACTCAAAAAATTTAGTGTATTAACTATCAAATCTCTCGCGTAATATTAAAACAAACACACTGCATTTTCTTCGTCGTGCCTATTTTGTTTCAGAGACAGCACGCGTGGGCACGACATCATACAGCTTAGCCCGTTCGTGGCGGAAGGCCATCAACAGACGTAACGAGATAGACCCACTAACAATTTAGCAGAACGCCATCATATACAAGCATTTATAACATAAACGAATGCATGCACTCAATTCGTTCTCACTCAAAAAAACAGGAACACTAATATAACTTCATGACTATCCCATTCAGGCACACATAAACGAACAAAGCGATAGTCGAAATGCGCATGTGTATTGAATTTTTCCGTACAAACAAAACACCATATTCCATTATTTCACCTGGAATATTCTCGGAATATTCGGACTCTTTAACTTTACTAAACAACATAACCGGTTGCCACAAAAGTTTTCTATAAAATAAATATGTTTCGTCTATTTCAAATCAAATATACAACATACCGGATAGATAAATATATGTCAGTTGCACAAAACAATAAACTCATTAAAAATTCCAAATATGTCATATATTATGATGAATTTGTCGTATGACGACATACCCAGTCACTATACTAAGTGACGTACGAATGTCTATATGTTTTTGTGATCGCAATTTATGTTTAGATTATTTGACCCAGGAACGTGAATGTTCTATGCAAAATACTGTAAACAAGTCATATTTATGTTGTTTTTATGAATTGTTTTTTTTTATGAATTATATAATTGAGAAGAGTTGTTTCATAAAACAAATAACATTTCTATAAATGTTTTACAGAATATTATAAACTTGATATGTTTTGTATAGACGCTCACCATTTTATCGGTTCCTATGTAACTGTCTTCAAGAATATGATAGGCTTAATGCCCCTACGTATGTGGTGTATCATATGTTAATCATATTTATCTTTTTTCTCAACACCCGTTATAAATAAGCTTAACCTTAAATGAATATATGAACTAAATAGATAAGTGCTCCTATTTACTTTTCCAAACGCGAGATTTAAACACAAGGTCGATTTTTGATGTAAGGGAAACCAAAATCCTTCAAAACGGGCACGCTGGAATGGAACATAAATAAGAATTGCCTCAGTCTTGAAGACTTTCTCCTTCACTATCAAAGGACAGCAAATACTATGTACAGCATCAGAACAGATACTACATTTTGCTCCTACCCAAAAGTGCGAGGATTGGTTAAATGATTATAACTAAGGGTTACATCGACTACCAATTTTCTTTTATCTATTAAATTTCTATTTCATGATCAAAATTCGTTATTTATATTTGAATAGGTTAAATGTAAAAATAGCCTGGTGATTAAATACGTCAGTAACACATTACTTTATTAGTGATTTCAAATATTTGTCATTAAAATTAAAATTTCATTCAAGATGATCGCTTTTTATGAATCAAAATTAATTTTCACATTGTTTTATTTAGAATGGAAATTGTGCTTTGTTTGGAAATGAAAATATTATTTTAATCTCAGTTAAATATTTGGTTTCAGGCTATTCAAAATGGCGGTCAATGAAACAAATTGCCGAAGGCTTCAACAGATACACATCATCATATTTTCTGTGACTGAGAAGTGCAATTGATGTCTTATTTCCAGAAGAATATGTTTTGTGTATTAAAACTAAATTTCATCAGAAAATGTTTACAAAATAACGGAATAATCTTAAATATAAATATCGAGCAGACAAATCTACATTGTCGAGCTAGTTACAGCGGGTCGTTATGTTTACATACTTGTACATGATCGCCTGGCTATTCCAAGGTTTAAAATGAACGAAAATGCAGCGATGCTAATGGCTAACCACTCACACGAATTGTGTCTATGTGTAAGGAATACACCAGCTGTTTTTAGATATGTTAAAGGTTTGCATTATAAAATAAAGATCATTATGAAAAATACAAAAAATGTAAAACTTATTTTTTCGGAACTTTTCTATACATAATAAGGGACTGAACTTCGTATATATATATATATATATATATATATATATATATATATATGTTTGGTATAAGTGCTTTTTAACTTATTTTAAGTTGATTATAATTATATATATATCATAATCTCTGCTGTATAACTGATTAATGTCTGCACTCTAGTCAGTATTCTATGTTTTAACTTGGAACTTGGTGTCTATTCCCTGTGCTGATGAAGATACTTTATATCAATAAATATCCATATTGTATCAGAAACGACCTTACCCAAAATTGTTGTTTATGTTGAATTCTTCAAACGTACTGAATATCTACTAAGTGTATTTCCATCGTATCGATTATATATATATATATATATATATATATATATATATATATATATATATATATATATATATATATATATACATATATATATATGGGGTAAGGTATATATATATATATATTTATAAATCAATATATATGTACATATATGTGTGTGTGGGGGTGTCGAATTTCATTGAGTATATATATATATATATATATATATATATATATTTATATATATATATGTGTGTATGTGTGCGAAAATGGCTATAAGCTAGCCTTACATGATTTGAATATTCTATGTTGTATTTTTGTGATCTTATTTACTGTTAAAATGTATTGTTTACACCTTTTATAGATCTTGATTACCAAGATTAAAATCACGACTCTGTCTGTACAGTGTTTTCAACAGATGAAGATTTGTAAGATTATTTTGACCAGCTCCGTGTGTTCACAACTAAGACTAATCCCGCATGATGATGATTAATTAAATCGAAAGTACTCGCGAAAAAAGAATAAACAATGGAACAAGAAAACTACAGAACGTACGTATACAACGTTGACCGAAATACTAAATAGACTATTCGAAAACTTAAAAGAAACCAGAAAATCTCATAAAAAAAAACCCTCCGTTTTCCTAACTGAAAATAGGTTGCCTAAATAAACACAACATATCACATTGTTTTAAATGACCTGAAAAAGGTTTATATGCCCTAAAACAAACATATATATATATATATATATATATATATATATATATATATATATATATGAGAGAGAGTGAAAGAGAGAGAGGGAGAGAGAGAGGGAGAGAGAGAGTTAAATAAAAATGGGTCTTATTGATTTAAAAAAGCATGGGTGGGTCAGTATTATTTAAATTGAAAATAGATGCCTTTATGAATGCAAGATTAATTAATTTATTGTTTTACTTCAATCCTATTGATTTCAGAATGATATTCCATAATCAGACTTGACCAGTATAGTGTCATATTATCAAGAAATTAAAATAAACAAACGTATTTTTGTATTTTGATATGATGACCGTGTTAATGGGTGCTATCCGCTGAGATGTTCTTGGCGGTTATTTATTCAAATTCGGGTTGTAGACAAAAGAAATCATTGTCATGCCCGAAGTTTTAAAAGATAGGTCGTTCATTTAAAAGCATTGGTGGGTCAGTATTATTTAAATTGAAAATAGAAGACTTTATCAATGCTAGATTACCCTGAAAATACGTCATATGTTGTCACGCAATCTGTATTTATTAGTCATTACATCGCTGAATCTAATGCTTCTGCATTTAAGTAATACACCTCAACACCTACAGAATAATAGCGACTGCTTTTGCACACGTTGATTATACATTACTTATTTAAATCAAACTAAATTGTAAAAATATCCGATTTAGTATATATAAAATATTTCATTTCGACAAAAATGGCTGTTAAATAATTTTCGATGAGATTAGATCTATTACAATGCATTTCGTTTTTTTTAATGAAACTATCCAGCTATTTGAATGAATTACTTCGTAACATATCTTTCATAGTTTAATTAAAACCACTATAATGTATTTTGTTCAGGCATTTTATTCAATTACTTCATGATATTAAAATTATATATATAGAAATATGTTTCTTCACGAAATATAATTAAATTATTAAATTAGATACACTCGGATGCATTAAGGCGTCTCATGAAACCATTTTGAATTACGTATTACAGTTATTTTTATACATGTGTTGTATGTTCCAACATATTTGATTTCTATTCGAATTTATATATAGACTCGTAGAATACACGTAATAAACCAGTATAAACAATAAATATAGCATTAGTTTAAATGTTACAATTTCTATGGGGTTATAGTACAGTATGGATAGAACAACAATAAATGGTAAAGTATACAAACAATAATATTCCCACGTTGCATAGAATACCTATCCCATAATTCATAATAAGTTGAATAGCTTATTCTGTTACCAAGTACATACTATTATTGACGATCATGCGCGCACTGATCCTTTTTGCAAATGTATTACTTAATATAACTAGAAATTTGATGTAGATAAATTATTTTCTCTATTTTGTATGTAACTTATTTTAAAAGTTTTCTTGGTCTGATTTCTATTCGTGACACATCAATTTTTTGGGAAACTTTACCATTTAGAAGATAGTACACTTTCTAAATGGTAAAGTTCACAAAAAACTGATGTGACACGAATAGACGTTAGAATCTGTTGGAAAATACGAAACAACTGTATTTGTTAGATGCGGGGATGCATTGGTTTTGAATAATACTTGGGATAAGTCTGTGGTAAATTACTTAGAAAATGTCCGTTGAAATAGAAATACCGATTTAACCTTGTAAACTCATCATGTCAGAGGAATTAAAGCATACACGTTAAAAACGGTATACATAGGAAGGGTCACATTCTTGTCGAATGTCAGCTTTCTATTATATGCAGTTTCCGTGTACATAGACACCAAACCCATGCATATGCATACATATATGAAACAATTTATTAGAAATGTAAAGTAATAAATACAAAGTTAACCCATATTTTCTGAAAGTGGATTGAACTAATAATATATACATATATATATATATATATATATATATATATATATATATATATATATATATATATATATCGGAGAGTTCATTTTTTAAGCATCTTTTGAATTTTAAACATAAAGATAGAGGCAAAATGCCTTCATAAAAACCATGTGTTAGATGCAGATATTTTTTATTAAAATCAACATAAAAAACTAAAACATTTGTTTCTTCTTCTTCATCTTGACTTTTTAAATCTAATATTTCGCTTGATATAACAAGCCTCGACAGGGCTTTAGACAAATAAAAAGTATTAACCTTTTTTTCGTAATAATCTTTCCTGGTCGTGTAGAAGTAGGGTCCGATGTGCAAATGTCTGTTTTAAATTGAACTTAAATCGTGCATGATGGGAAAGTTCATTTTTATAAAGGCATTTATTTTTTTCCTGATCTCTTTGTTTTTATTTGGAAGAATTCGAAATATGTTACGTGTCTATGAAATAGACGTCTTCTGAAAAATATCAAACACATTCCACTTTAAAAAACCACCACATATTCTAAATGTTAACGTCTGTGTTTCTTCGAAAAAAAAACCTTTTTTCTACATTATATATATATATATATATATATTGCCTTTTTGCGGAATATACCTTGCTTTGAACTTTTGAATTGAATTTTGATTTGGCTTTTGCTTACTCTAATTCCTTTCCATTCTCCTTCATTTCTACCTGCTCTATCCTGAATATTGAGCTGTATACTCTTCACAATAGGGTTTTACCTTTCCTAAAAGTTCGCTTTTAGTACACCTCTTTATATATATATATATATATATATATGTGTGGGGGGGGGGGTGCGTGCGTGATCTTCATGAATATTATTGTTGTTTATATCATCCAGTCATAATGTTTTGACTTCTGTGTATATAAATTAATGTGTTGAAAGTAAGTGATTGAAAATAAATATATCGGCTAGAAAATAAGATTTTTTTCGCTTTCATTTGAAGTGATGAATTAATTAGCCATAGAGCAGGAGAGTGTAAAGAGACACTTATAAAGAAAGAAGACAGAAAAAGTCTCTTGTAAAATGTTCATCGACAGATTATTATTACTTACAAGTTTAGTGTACAAATGTGTATATTATATTTTTCGGTGAACGTAACACAATTTGACAGAATGTAATTACCATTCTTTATTAGAAAATGTCCGAGGCCCATGTGCATGATCCCAATTTACACTGGATCCGTGACAGCCAAATCACGTTGTACTGTTTTCAAAAGTTTCAAACTTTACTTAGAACTTAGATAATACAATTAATGTAATGAAAAACAGCTGTCATCTCGTTTACAAACAATACTTATACGTCAAGTAAACTACTGCTTATTCTTGCTATGTTGTTTTTGAGCTATCAGATATATACATATTGTAGCATAAATGAACATATGTTGCTACTACAAATTGCACATGCGTATTCAAATACTGAATTTATCGACTTATACACAAACATATCTTTCGTAAACATTGAACACCGAACTCTTTTTTTCCTTTACATAAGGTGGTTCTCATTGTGTCTAATAAAATTCCCTTTTGTCGTTTTTTTTTAAACAAACAGTTTTAATTATTCAGTCAGC
Source organism: Sepiola atlantica (assembly GCA_963556195.1). NCBI lineage: Eukaryota > Metazoa > Mollusca > Cephalopoda > Sepiida > Sepiolidae > Sepiola > Sepiola atlantica. The sequence goes on along the minus strand of OY744526.1, from coordinate 58,394,222 downwards.
TGCTGATTTTGTTAACGTTCTATTAAATCATTATGCGAATGGTAAGTTCCAAACTAGGTACCGATCTCTGGTCCCCCTGTATAACATTAACAGCAAGAGCTCGCCATCTACCGCTACTGCAAATAGCTTTTCATTTTTCCCTCTCTGTATATAAAACAAATCCTAATTTCTATGAGTATAGTGTCTTTTAATGACTTCCCAACTATGCAGCACATTTCCAAAGATCTTCCTCCCTGTAGTCTACAACATGGTCGTCGTCAAATCCAATATCAGCAACATATTATCGAGCCGTGTAAAAATTTTGTCCATTTCATCCATTTTCACTAATCCGCTTATGGTACAAGTTCATAATCTCATTACTTTTTGTCCTCGAGTGGCTTTTGACTTTGCTAATGTTTGGCTTATTGTCATTAAACATTAATATGGTGTATATATGAGAAAGAAGTTGCCGTGGGGATCGTACTTTCTCCATTATCACCTGGAAAATGAAATACAAAATATAAAATTCTTGAAACAAACAGACGGTGATTTTTGTCAGCTTAAATGCGTCCATTCATTTTTTAAATTGTGACGTCGATTGTAGTCATTAATGTTCCATGAATTAAGCCCCGTAACTGGAAATAATACTTAAAATAATAAGAATGCAAAGTAACGCCGAAACATAGCACACACGTGGGAAACTAGAACAAATCTTTTACACGATCAGAGTAATGACGACTTGAAAGTAGAGATGTGTGGAGCACTATCGTAACTATTCAACCTGTGTAAACGTATATGATAACTTGCCAAATTAAGGATTATCAGAATATTCCTCAATTCTCTACGAGAAAATATCAGTTGTTTGTTAGTCTGTCACACGTCAGTTTGAAAAAAAATATTGTTATCGTAACCAACCGACAATCAGCTTAACCCCACCCATTAACTGTAGAGGCCCACTCATACCTGAGAGACTTCTACTCCAATAGCTTATTTCCTCGAGCTGCCGTCTTTTGGAACCCCCTCCCTGCTTCCTGTTTTACGATGACCCCCAACACTTTCGCCCTAATTCTTCAGTAGCTCCTTACGACTATAATGGCGACTTACCTTGTTTTGAGAGAACTAAGTTGAAAAAACAAACAAAAAAACGTCATGATACAATTAATGAATCTTATATCTGTTTAATAATCTTCATAAATATCTTGTTTTCTGTTATGTTTAAGTTTGATGTTACCTTTAGGTTGGTACGTTATGTTTTACTTTGAAATAATATTTCTCTTCTGGCTTGCTTAAGTTTATAAGATAAATAACACTTGTTTGCCACATGTATGTTTTAAATTGCATTTTCGTCGATCTGTCATATTCTTGATGTTTTCTAGCTCTCTAACGCCTCCATTTAAAATAGCGTTGTCAAGGCTAACCGTTCAAATTGTATAGGGATAACTTTACAATACATTTTTCTCATTTTTCATATCAGAACATTCAGACTAGAACAGCATGCCCGTCTTAATGTACATAAAATACATTTCGTTTGGGTGAAAACGTGAATGGACATTCAATGCCGAAGCTTTATATGTTCCATATAATATTAACAAAGAAAACATAAAATATCGAGTTTCACTTTTTGTTTTCAATAGAAACTGACTTTAAATGTGTAAGCAGAAAGTGCACGGTGACCCTTAGATTAAAATATAAAAAAACAAATTGTATATTCATTGTTGGCTTGCTCCAACAACATGGTTTATATTGGATTACGTTTTGAACTATATATATATATATATATATATATTTATATATATATATATGAGAAAGAGAGAACGATAGAGAGAGAGGATAACGACTTACAAGCAAGTGATGCGTGTTTAGTACAGAAAATATGTATATCTGTGTTTGCGGTCACGTCATATACTTTAAATAAAACGCAACCCTTTCTGAAAAAATATTAATATTTAGTGAAATTTGCATTAATAAATATAAAAATTTTTAGAATTTGTTTATACACTTCTAGGAATGAGATAAACCATTGTAGCAGAGTAAAGTGTTAATACAAGACACATTTATTATTATTATTATCCTCAACTGACTATGAGTTCTCGCACTAGTCATAATCAGTGGTTGTTCACTGACAATAACCGGTGGTGTACCTTGATTCTATATAACAACCCATCTCCCTATATTTCCACTAGTATACACTTATTTCTATAAGTATTATGAATGATTTTGCTTTATTGCAGCGGCCGCTTACTATAGATGTATCTCTTGCAATGACCATTGGTCTTTTCTACGGTTTAGGTGGCAATAAGTCTCTACAAAGTCACAGTACTCTCTGAACTTTTTCAATGGGGGCCTTGTTAGTGCTCTCTCTCCTCACATTTTAATTTTTTGTTGATCCTTCACAACTATGTTGTGTAGTTTCAACCGAGGCTGGTGCCATTACTTTGTATTTGATCATATGTGTGGAGGAGCATGTTATGAGATATCTTGCAGTTTTAGTTCCCTCGAGTTCCCGTGGGTTTCCTTCTATGTTTTAGTTTTAATTCTATGGCAAGTTCTATGTAGTAACACTAAAGACAGAATATCAAAATGTCTTCGGTATTGTTTCATATAAATATATCGACGTTACCTATATAATGTGATCAATTGTTCTGTTGAAACAATGTTGGAAACATATTTGAGAGATGCATTCAGAAGTGAATCTGATTCTGAGGAATTGATTTTCATGTTATATTCACACACACACACACACACACATATATATATATATATATATATATATATATATTATTTCGTGTAAAACAGAGAACACTCTCTGGCAGTTAAGAATGTGTATAAAAACAATAGAATTGCCACTTACTAACGCCTCGCTACTGACAGGCAAATTGTTAAAGGTACCACTGTCACTCAGACGGTTGAGATTCGTCCCAGGCTTGATGCACTTCAAGCCAAAATCAAAGGCTCTGATATAGCGACAGGTTTTTTCCGTGCTAGACTATATATCTATTTATACGAAGTTTGGTATTTTTATATATTTGCATGTACAGGATTCACCCCTAAGCAATTTTACAAATTCATAAATTTTGGAAAGAAGCTGCTAGTCTTAATTAGTCGTTATGTTGGCCATATTTAGTTTAATTGAATTTAAGGAAAAGGGGGTATACAGAAGGTGAAAGTCCGTCGTAGAAAATCCATATACCTTCGATTATTTCTAAACTTTTAACAAAAGTTGTTAAAAATCAGTTAATAAGAGTTCCCTTATTTTCAGTTTATTTTAAGTATTTTGAATAGGGTTTATGAGGCCTAATCTGGGAACGGCCTCCCATTGAAAGATTTTAATTAATCAGAGTTGAATTAAATGCAATCCATAAGCACTAGACACGAAATAAAATTGATTCCGTGAATGTAATGTATTCTATAGATAATGAAGTACAATTATAACAACAGTTTTACAATACAATATAAGAACCAATCAATACAAAATAAGATACATATAAGACTTCAAACCTTAATAACAGGAATACACCCCACTACGAATCTAACCCACCCAACGACCAATAAACTACACCACACATTATCCCCCCTTAATATGAGTACACCACTACAGCAAGGCTACATACGGCATCCGTTATACAATATTCCATTATTCTAAATAATATTAGTTATTATTAAGACCCATACAGAAATGCAGCCCGCCTCTATTGTCTCAGTTCCTCTTCCAAAAGGACGCTAGAGCAAACTCACGGGAAGATAGTACCGGTGATCGTTGAACTCTATTCTCCGATTTGCTTTCCTTTAGTGGGTCGCTGATGATTTGAATAGATTTTAACGGCGTTTTATCACCGGTAAAAGGTAAATCCATTTCAATGAAAGCATGGAACGTCTCTGACATATGCAACATAACATTTTTAAATAGATAATTTTTATTTGCTGTCACATTTTTGCGATCGAGCACTTTAATTGTTTTTTTTTCAAACGTACCTCCATGTATGAATATATATATATATATATATATATATATATATACGACTGAACTAACTAAACATATCTCTATGGGGTGTATTTCATTCTTGAACTTTGTTCTATGCTGCCGTCACGAAACCCCTTCTCTTCCATCTGTAAATCTCCTTTCATTGGACACCTCATCAACGGACATCAACAAACTGGACAGACCCTATATCTTTTTACACGCACTTTCTCCCTCTCCATTACTTAATAATTTTTCAAATTTTGAATTTTGGCTTTTCCACTGCCAACTTATCTATCTATGTAATTCCTCTAATGATAAGATTTCAATCTTTGAATAGCCTTGGATTAATGAAAGATTAATAAACATATTTTTACCGAGTATACCATGAATAGAACAATCGAAGTTGAAATAAATTTGTCATTCGTACATGTTTATCCCTCTTCTTTCATCTAGCTTCATGATTGCTCTATATTGTATATTGAGCTTAAACCATTGCTCTATAAGTTCTATCTACTAAAAGTATACTTTTAGTTTCATATTTATATATATATATATATATGTATATATATATATATATATATATATATATAGAGAGAGAGAGAGAGAGAGATAGAGGGAGAGAGAGAAAGAGAGAGAAATGTGCATATTTTAGAAGATTATGGATATCACGTTTGTACAAGAAAGGGTAACACACTCTAACACTAGTACATCCAGAAAATTGCAATATGTTTAACAGATAATCTGCTTATAGGATCATTGGGAGATCGAATTGTTTAAAGTGTCTGATACTAATTATCTTCAGAAGGCAAGTGTATACAAAGGTATGATTTAATAAATTTCTTACAATTTTTAACGAAATAAGTTAATTAAAACTAAGTAATTAATATGAGCGAAGTTAGTGTTTGAAGCTTGTTTGCTTCATTTCCTGTTTTTTTTCTAGAACTTGCGGAGTTACGATCGAGTAAGGGATTCCTACTCAATTGGTATCCTGGCTGGCTGGTTCCCTTTCTCGCTGAACTCAGGTATATGAAATGTTATAATTTTTGTAGATTTATTTTATAAACAAATATAATGCTATCACTACAATAATCGAGCCTTCTATTGAGTTTTGTCTACCCAATAGAGACATCAGAAGAATTATATAATATATATATATATATATATATATATATATATATATATATATATATATATATATATGTATATATATATATATATATATATATATATATATATATGTATATATATATATATTAATTATGCAAATTAAATTATATTCACATAATGAACACACAACCAGTATTTTTTCAAAAGTGCTTAATACAATAAGAGCTTTTATAAAATTAAATACACATTGGTGATAGTCAACACAAATTAATTCATTTTTCAACGCATCAGCGTCTCCAAAAAAAAGTAAAGATCAGTTTTGAAATCCGACCATAAAACCCAAAGTGAAAAAAGCGGGACAGAAATAAGACACAGTGTTGAGAAGATGCGCATGCGTTGAAAGTCGAATTAGTGTCGACTTTCACTTATGTTTATTAAATTTATATATATATATATTTATATATATATATAGTATACCTTTCTATTTATGCCAACATTATTGGTTACATACATAACCAATAATGTTTGTATAAATAAATCAATTATAGAAAAGCTCTACTTGTTATTGACCACTTTTTATAAACAGTGGAGTTTCAACGAAGTTACATCTACAGAAAGGTATGCAATACGTGTACTATATATATATATATATATATATATATATATATATATATATATATATATATATACATGCATATATATATATACATACATATATATATATATATATATATAAGCAAACATTGTAAAACATAAGAGAATCCTTCTGCTTGATTATACATTATTTTCAATGTTTCTAATACTCTTTTTTGTGTGAAAAATAAATAAAATATGCATAATTTAGCAGAATAATCTCATCATCTTTCACAATGTTTGCTTCAATGAAAGTATTATTCCTAAGTACACACACACTATATATACGCATAATTGTACATACAAATATATATATATATATATATATATATATATATATATATATATATATATATATATATATATATATTGAAATGGATACGCATATTGCATTATTATCGTTGATTATCAGTAGTTGTAGCGGTAGTAACATATGGGAGAGTATTAGCAGTTATAAATCTGTATCGATGCAGTAATACATATTGAATTTTGCTCTGTATTGCATGTGTTTCTAGTTTTATTATTTATGCGGTTCGCTATTGTAAATCAACTGTTCTCGTCATATCTCTTTTCTTGTTCGCAATCTGGTTCCCCCATCAGAGTTGGCCTATTGATCTACACTTATTTCGGCTACGGTTATTTTTTCTAATCTGTAAAGGATTCTGAGATTTATCGAAGGCACAATCTAACTCCAGTTGCTGATGCTAGAAATGATATTTAAAATTTATGTAAAGCCAACACATTCCCGCAACTATCAAACTGAACATTTTCTTTCATATTGCTCGGAAATAAATCTACTTGTTTTTCGACAGAATATATATATGTTTGCCTGCTCAGTTGTTCATGCTATTATGCAAACTTCTTTGTTCAGAACAGATAAATAAATACATAGGTAATGGAAGGAAATATTACGGTTATTCTCCGAGAAACATTTCCGTCAAGATATGCTGGTGACGAGAAACAGTGATTGCTAGTTTTACCTTTAAATGTTAACGGGCAAAATCGGAAGACGTAACATTTTCCGATACGTATATTAAAAAAGTGATGTGTAAAATAATACTGTGCCTATCAAGACGCATCTGTTTTACTTTCTATTAGGTAAAAAGTATTGGTTTCTTTAAAGTTATTGATGATTTTACTCGATACAGACGCTCTTGCTGAGATTATTTCAAAGAGATTGCGAAGAATTGCAATATACGAATATATAGAAACACACCAATACTTCATTTTCAATACGCATATTCATTTATGTATAAGTATATACATTTATATACAGTTACTGGGAGAGAATCACAACAGGGTGCTCGATTATTAAAGAAAATGAAAAATAAGAGCGTCATAGTTATTAATGTTTGTATTACAGAAGATCAGAACGACATCGGTAATGTCGGTTTCAAATCCCAACAAAGGAAACATATAACCAACTTTTTATCGAACTCTCTGTTTATGTCTCACAGACATACATAGAGACTGAAGAGAGTCCAATAAATAGGAATATATAGATCACCTTTGTTAGGATTTGGAACCGACGGTACCGATGTTGTTCAGATCTTCCTTAATACAATCATTAATAAACATATAAATATATACGTATACATTTATAACGAATTATACAAAACGTTGCTACCTTTACCACCATACTGCAGTTTTGTAGTATCAACGGTCATCGGAAATGTATCCGACTAGTATGAATTAATTTCGATTCATAACAGTCGTAGACACTTGTGTTTGTAGCTGATACCGGGAAACTACAGTAAAGTGTTGAAGCTTAGCAGAGTTTATAATAATTTAGTATTGCTATATATATAGCCAATATGATATCAATCCTTAATCTGTCGAAGATCTGCGCTAATAATTCGGCTATGTTTCAATCACTGGAGACACAACACCAAAAAGACAGCGAATAGAGCGATTTTGTGTCTTTTCTACACACATAATATATTAACATCGGTAATGTACAATTTGGTTAATTCTTAAAGTTACATCTCAGCACACAAATCCCAACATCGTATACCCTAAAAGAAAATCGATGAATGTTGATGTTCTTGAAAATTCGTTAGTATTGTAATTATGTTGAAGGAATTAATCCCAATGTAATAATTCAGGAACCATAACGCGTCAGGAATCGATGCACTACTCATGTTCTACTTGTTCATAAATAGTTCTTTAAAATTTTATATTGTAATTTGATTAGGTTTTATCTACTTACTCAATTATTTTAGAATGTACATTACTGTCACACACGGATGCATAATTGCCCTCTACTCAGCGTACGCTCTGCAGACTGACTAACCGTTATGATCAAATAAACTTTCTGGGCATTACTTTAGAACATGTCCAATGTGCCGCAGGACACCACACTGGTGTTGCCGAAGATCATAACGGTCACATCGGCGCTGTAGCGAATGAACATTGTGCACGCGGAGATTTTTGGTATGTCGTCTGCAACGATGACAGGCGACGTATCTTCGATTTTGCTGATTGATACGATCTCGTAATAGTCAACACGCAGTTCCGCAAGCACGAATCACACCTGCGAACCTACTACAGCGGAGACACGAAGTCGTAAATAGGCTATCTCTTTATCCGAGAAAATGATCGAAGAACCGTCACTGATGCCATAATACCACACGGAGCATTGGCTCCACGACATCGCCCGGTGATCAGCCTCTTGCGTCTCGAACTGCTGAGATACCTCGTCTAGCTCTTAATTGCCGGCACGTTTAAAGTGGTGGTGGTGGTGGGACGAGAAACAAACGTGACACCGTTGCAAGAATCACCCTACATCCGGTCAAATATGCTGAGAGAATGTAAAGAAAGACAACTGTCGTTATCAAAGAAGCGACACTGGTTGAACGCGGTTCGATAAAACATGAATACCGTCGTATAGACAAAATGCCATGGTTGTTGACTGTGACTGCAAAAAATAGAAAATCCTGTTACAGAAGCAATGCTATAAAGTAACAAATAAGATCTGTCGAACAGTCAGCCTATGGGAATTTTGACCTATTCCTTGACATAAAAGTTCATCAAAATTTAGGAAATCAATCAATATTAATTAAATTTTCAGTATTCATAAATTAACAATCACGAATATTAATGAACTCATTACTTTATTAGAAACTTTTGTGCAAATATATTATTTCGTGTAATTATCGTAGGCAAGACAGTAAACATAAAATAAGTATTTAATAATATCATGGTGTTGTCATCAAGTTTTGAATGTTTAAAACATGAAAATATTTATTTGATAAATAATTTGACTGATTTAATATTCGTTCTTTTAATCAGTGCATTCTTTAGGGTTTAAATCGAATGAAAAGACTAGATCAGTTAACCTGAATGTAAATATTTCTTGTTTTATACACAAATAAGAAGACAAATGATATTCTAAGGCAGTTTTATTCTTCATATGAACATTTCATAATCATTAGTTTTAGCTAAATCATTTGATTGAAGTAGCTTTCATTTCAGATAAAAATGTTTATTATTTTTTAAAGTTAAATTAAATCAAACATGAAAAGTAAATCATGTTAGATTACGAATTAAGAAAAGTCACATAAAATCAATAATTAGACATAATTAATAAGCATAGCATTTATTGAAATAAATACAAATGCTATTTTATTGTTTTGTTTTTGAATATGATAGGAGTTGCTCTCGTTTCGAAAAAAATGTTTTTTTGAATGTTAATTTTAAATAAATCTACTATGTAAAGTACATAACGCATTAAAGATTACGAATTTATCAAAATAACACAAAATAAATCATTCAAAGTACTTAATTAATAGAACATTTATTTAAATAAATTAGCAGTTGTGTTTTTATATTTTTTATTTTTTATTTTTGACAAAACAAACAGTTTATTTACCATATATAAACAAGTTTAATACATTAAAACAGTCATGTTTTGGGGGGATTTTTATGACACTAATAAATTAGTGTAAACCTGTAATTTTTTATCCACAAATAAAATTCTAATTTTTTTATTTGAGACTTAAAATACGAACTTTAACCCAATGTCTTCATCGTTGGAGGCAATCTTGTAATTTCCTCGGATTTTCATCTGCGCTTAAAATCTATAATAAACAAAATACGTTTGAAAAAGGAAGACGTAACCAATAATGTCCAAGTGAATGAATAATCCTTAAGATGGTAGCTGTGTTCGTGGCAGAGGAAGACATTCACAATTGCAGAGAAATATTAACAATGATTTCCAAGTGAATGAATAATCCTATGGTCCGCTTGCTCTGATTACTTGCTCTGGTTAAAGATGGAAGTCTGTGCGTTAAACGTTTCGAGCACTTCCAATCATCTAACGCTTCTAAACCCCCACTATCCATGTCGTCACCAGAAAAACTCGACTCAGTTGAGAGGCCTCCTTTACTTACGAAGGCCGTGATATAGAGTCGTCAAGAAATAGGCAAGGACGTTTGTGGTGTCTGCAGAAAGAAGAGCAATACATGGAGATCTATGCGAACTTGAACATTTTCGTAGTCGAACGGCATCTTTGTCGCCTCTTAAACGCACGCCGTAAATGATCGTAAGACATCGAGCGATTCTTTTGCATATACGACAAGCGTATGAATACGATGGTTGGAAGGGATAAGTTGCGTCGATATTTAAAGTAAATCTCAACGGACGAGTTCTCTGAGAGCCAACCCTAACTGGCAATCCTGCTCAGAGTGGTAGACACTCACTCGGAGCTGAAGTTTCGTTGGCGTTGCAAGCAATGAGATGACGCAATGGGGCTGGTCTTGATGATATCTGACCGAGGCGTTGGGCTCCTGACTCTGGAACCGTTTGCGTGGCTGTGCAGCTTTTCAACAAAATGATCGCAGAATAGAAGGCCGCAGTGTCACGATGCAAATCTCTAGGTGGAGATGCAGTCTCGCTGAATGCAACAACTAAGAGGAAATTCCATTTCTTCCGCACACAATGATAATTTGAGCGAATTGTTGATCATAGAATACGGGATATTATAACAATTACGCGAAATCAGTGCGGATTCGCTAAGAAGTGCGCACAACAGACGTTATCAATGCCGCACAACTTTTGCCAGAGAAACATGTCGAGAGGTCGAAACCGCTGCATATTGCCTTCCGCGATATGGAAAAGGCTTTTGATTGCGTGTCTCTCTATGTTATAGTATCCATAAAGAGATGGTTAGCTGGGTAAGATTACTCTATGACTTACCGAAGGGTCTGCTGTAAAATGCCGCTCATATTTCTAATAATTTCTGCAACACAGTTAGATGTGCACAAACGCTAAGCCATCGCCTCGCGGATTTTAATTCTGCTCATGCTCATTGCCGAGAGAAAATCGGATCTGAAACAAAGCCAGTCTGGGACGGACTGAAAAGTATTATATGATCACCGGCTAAACATTAAGAAGACTGAGTATTTGACCATCGATAAAGACGAACACGTCACCATATAATTCGACATACAAGATCTCCAACGATTACACGTCTTCAAATATCTCGACTCAACCCTCAATAATCACGGCAATATATTCGGCGAAGTCGCAACGGGCATCAATACGAAGTGGCTCAAATGGTGCACCACTATCGGCATCCTCTGTGAACCGCAGAATCAGCGAAGAATTAAAGTCTAAGATCTATGTAATTATTCTAAGATCCGTCGCTTTGTACAGCTTCGATTGTCTGGCGACAGTGTAGGAGCCAGAGTGAAGATTCTCCGTTATAAGAACTAAAATTTTCTACTGGATCCCAGGAATTACACTGCTCGACCCATATGTAATGACGAGATTCGAAGGCGCTACGGCATCGCGTCAATCGAGGTCAAGATGAGGGAATAGCAGCTTAGACGGTGTGTTGGTCGACGACGACACCGTCGCAAAGCTGGGTTTTTAATTAAAAGTCGCTGGAAAGCGATCACGGAGAAGGCCGATGGTTGGATGTACAGACGCTCTGCACAATGATCTCCGTAAAACAAGCCTTTACTCGGACGAAGTCTTTGGTTGTGCTAATTGCAGGCAGAAATCTATTATTGTGCCCCTGCTGTTTCTTTACACTAACGCAGAAAAAAATACGACTGTTAGCATATGTGTATGTGCGTATATGTCTATAAATTACAATTTCCCTCCTGTCAAACATGACGCATAGAAATGTTACGTTTTCAAAGAAACCAATAAAACATTAAACGGGCAGTTATTATTTGCACACAATGCTCACACTGCCAACTTAATCGAATGCGATAAACTCAACAGCCGAAAGTCAACTAACAAAAATATTAACACTTCAGCTACAACCAATATAAACAAATGAAAGCTTCGAGCCAACACGCCTATAAACGCAGGTTATGTCAGTCACAAGGGGGTACTTAAAATGACGAATTTTTGTGTGACAACTTCTCTACCTCGCAACACAACTGCAATTAGCAGCATAAGTACCACCCTCTATAGCCAAACTCTGCCTCACCGTGATAGGTGGAAACGTTGTAGCAAATAAAACGGCTCTGATAAAAATCCAGCGGGGTTAATACCAGGATCCGGCGTACGATTGTTGTTTCTACATTCTCGTGTTGCAGGCAAAAATGTGTTAGCCACAACACTACAAGGTCCTGAAATGAGAATAAACAACCTTGCTTCTGTGCATGTGCATCCACAACCGATTTGCGTTTTCTACGTTACACCTTTTCTGACTTCTTATACACATGTTCGGCCTGGCTCCTCTGAATGTAAAAGGTCAAGAAATAAAGAGCTATTTTAGTTAGTCACGAAAATGCCTTGGCAAATATGTTACATTTCATGCTTTATTTAATGAAATCAAAATAAAATAGAATAGAAATGTCAGAATAGAAATGGGACGACAATGTTATATAATAGTTTATTGTATCATAACTATACACATTTTATCTTTTGTGATACCAGTGGGGATGCCTGAAGTAGCCTTGGCTTCACAGACTACACATTTCACTGTGTATCCACGTTTAAATAGACAATTCTAACTTGTTCTGCATCGGCAAGTGGGGTTACCTAGATTTACCGAAGCTTTAGATGTTTTATGTATCGGCAATCTTTCAGATGGTCAGTAGGTTTATATTGTTTTAACAGTTTTCAGTTAAAGATTTTATGGAATTATATTATGGTGGAAAGTGTTTATCGAACAAGTCAAGTAATCATTTTCCCACGTTGAGGGAGAAGGAGGGAGTATATGAATAATGTTCCTTTTCGTATTGGGTCTATGTAGTCTGGTCGGTTGGATAAGTGTATACGTGATTTTCCCCCAAACGCTGCTTAAACAAACAATAACCCGCTTAGACAAACTACTTAGACTCTTATAAAACACACGGGAAAACTTGTAAAGAGGGAACTAAAAATGTTCGCCGTTTAGCATAAATCCAACTGCTGTGTTGTTCTAAACTCCGATTTCTGAACATTCGATATATATATATATATATATATATATATATATATATATATATATATATATATATACTTTAAATACATTAATCACCTAAAAAGTAGTGTAATGGATTCGTCTAAACACTTTAAAATGCAGCAACATTTTTGTAAGTAACGGGTAAATTTTATTAGACAGACGAACAAGTGATGGCCCCTTAAATAATGTTAGAAGCAAACTAATATAATAACTGTAAAAATTAAATTGACTTACATGAGTGATTTTCCACTGAACGACTTCGGACTTAGGATTTTTTTTCCTGATATAGTTTTAATGGTTTAGATACTTCCGAGACTATGTATCTTCTCTCTGTCTCTGTCTCTGTCTCTGTCTCTGTCTCTCCCCCTCTCTCTCTCCCTCTCTCTCTCTCTCTCTCTCTCTCTCTTTCTCTCTCTCTTTATATATATATATATATATGTATAGTATGAAAATATATTTATGGAAATGAAGTTGCACAGAGGCGTTCATATTTCATCAACGCAGCGACTCGTCGGGCTAAACGCACGGATTTTTGTCAGTGATTCTTTTTATGCGGACACGTGGTTTTTGCCTAGCAAACTAACCAATCAGATTCGTTGTTATTTTCTCTTTCACAGGTTTACGTTTTCATTAGCCATATGCTTAGTTTCTCCTCAACAAATGCTTGACTTTTATTTGACTCCTTTTTCCTTTCTTTTGTTTGAGTGTAGCTCATCCGTTTTGTAAGATTGTCAAATTAACAGGTAATCTTATTTATTTTAATTCTTTTATTTTACTTCAATTCATCCTCATCAATAGTTTTCGCTAGATTAATTTATTATTCAAATATTTGAGCGAAGAGATTGAAGAGACTTACGGAGCGATACTTCTGCGGGTCAGTTCTTTTCTAACAGAGTTTTGAAAATTGGTACCACCGAGGGAAATTTTCCGCTATGAGGGAAGAAACATTTGGCAAGCCATTAGTTGGGAAATACTGAGCCAAGGTTAGAAGAGGATTATTTCATTCTTAGAGCAGATACATATCACGTTTTGGAAATGTCAGTGTTATTTTATGATATCCCGAACATAGGAAGCGGTTCTGATCACGTCATAAATTGTGATTTCCATTCGTATGAGGTAGTGGTTTGGAGGGAGTGGTTTGGGAATGGGGGTTACACGATAACTGCTGGGCAAGCGGTTCAGTCTTATCCGTTGCCGTTCAAGCGACATAATGGTGGTGGCATAGTGGTGGAATTATTGATTACTTATGCTTCTACCACACTATTATAGATCTTCCAGAAATCGCTAATTCTTTGTTTTTGCGACTGAATGCGTTTGCTGGTCATATCACACCCTTACATTATTATAACAGTTTCATGATTCTATAAACCAGAAGGTAAGTGGGACTTGTTATATCATTTCCACGTGATAAAAAAACGTGTTTATGACCTTTTGGATCTATACTGTTACCCCATTTCCGCACGGTTCAAAAAGTGTGATAAAATGTTTCACTCCGTAGGGCATCTCTGATGAGAGTTCTGAGGAATACCCGATCATCCTATCTCGTCGTTTTAAGCAACGGCACCGTAAGTCATGGCAAATAGTCTAACGTGATATCAACTATTAGCATTAGGTTCTAAACGTAACGCATATTTGCACACAATAATTTATTTAGTAATTATTGTTGCATTCGCTGCTACTATAGATGTTTATTTAGTTTAATATTTAATGTATTTATTTTATTCATTTAGTATGCTTATAGTTATCCTAAAGTGATGTTTTTCTATGTCTACAGCTATTTCGCCCTTACAGTTAATAAGTCTACGGGATGTAAAAAAAAAGTTTCAAGCGTCAAATTCAAGCATAATCTACACGGGTTATACTACTAAGCTCTTCTCACATATTGAGCACTAATGAAGTAAATACTAAAAACCCATGCACAATATGTTATATAACCTTATAATAATAAATGTATATACAGAGAAATAAAAAGAATCATATATATAATGTATAAGTGCGTGCATGAAACAGTGTGTTTCAATTATAGTGAAATAAATCAAACTACAAAATCCGTCTTTGAACTCGTATTTCTCGAACCATAAAAAAACCCTTTAAGTTTCACGTATAGAAATTATTCGAAACATTCCTGTTTTTATTATCACTGATGAGATCTAAATACTTACTAATCAAGCACTTCCGTGTCTACTTTCCCTTTTACTTTCGCTTCTAATTTTTTCCTTCCTGTGCAAATCATGTCAGAGTTTATTCCCATCCAATATATTGACCGTAAAAAAATGTTAACGCTAATAAGTAGACGAATATGTAAATATAAATGCACAGAGAAAAAGGAAAGAGAAAAAAAGAGGAAAAATAATTATATCTGCTCTGGATTGCATGTCCGGTTATATTATTGGGATGCACTCAACTCGAAACTAGATGTGTCATACAGAAGAAAAATAAGTTAATAAAGAAATGGATAATTCTCCATTATCATACACTGATATATATATATATATATATATATATATATATATATATATATATATATATTCCAATCAATATTAATGCACCAGTTTTATAATATATATATATATATCTATATATATACCTATTTAAATAAATGTATACATGTATTTATATATATATATATATATATATATATTCATGCACATGTGCATATATATGTGTATATATCAATATGAAATGTGTATATATATACACACATATATATATGTATATATGTATACGTATATGTATATATGTATACGTATATATATATGTATATATGTATACGTATATATATATATATATATTTATATATATATAAATATATATATATATATATATATATATATATATATATATATACAGAATATTCCTTGCATTGAACAATCGAAGTTTGATATAAATTTGGACATTCGTGCATGTTTATCACTCTTCGTCCATCTATCTTTATATATATATATATATATATATATATATATATATATATATATATATATATATATATATAAATTGATATATATATATATGTATTTGTATATACATGGATTAATATATATGTATATATATGGATATATATATGTATATGTTTATATGGATATATATATATATGTATATACGGATACACACACACATATATATATATATTTACGTATATATATATATATATATATATATATATGTGTATATATATGTATATGTATATATGCATATATATATATATATATACGTTTATATATAAATATGTTTATATATACAAACACATATATATATATTTATATATATATATATATATATATATATATATATATATATATATATATGTGGGTGTGTGTGTGTGTGTGTGTGTTAAAAAATACATGTACGCTTCATGTACACATGTTAATCAAATTCTCGCGTTCGAAATTAACGTACTTGTTTTTACTGGAACCAATAATTACAAGCGAGAAAGAAATCAGACGGAAAAAAGCATACATCGCCGTTAACTTTATTCTCGATTGATGAAGGCGATTGCTTCACCGCACATTTTTTTTATCCCCAGTAAAATTAAATAAAATAATATATTAATACATGCTTCTAAATAATCAACCAAAGAAGTGACGGAGACTTACCTGCAAATGAGTGAGTTGCATAATTTCATATTTCATTGATTGTGATTAACTCGCAAATCCGATTCTACACACATTTATATAATTACTAGAATGACACCATGACAAGCACCACCACAACCACTTATTATAATAATAATAATAATAATAATAATAATAATAATAATAATAATAATAATAATAATAATAATAATAATAAATAAATAAATAAATAAATAAATACATAAAAGTCTTGGAAAACTGTCGAGTTGCGGTTGATGTCTTTTTTCATTTTTGAACCGTCCAACGCGGAAATGAGAGTAACTACGACATAGAGTGCATACAAAGTCTGATGCTGATCTACCTCCTAGACTGTAGCCTTTGTTGTTATCGTTGCTAAGCTAGTCTCTCTACTGCATGGGGCTTAATAAGATTGTCCCTCAGGATATTCCACCAGATATAAAGTCCTCGTTTTTGTTGTTTTTTTAAAACTTCAATCCACCCCTAACAAGACACACTAACACTATAACGTTAGGCGTCACTGTGAGTTATGGGTCAGATTTAAGTGGATATTCTAAGTGGCGAGTTTTGCCGGGATATGGTTGTCAAAATTAATTTAAACTTCTGTGTGTTTGTACAGTTGGGGAAACCGGGATCAGGGAATAATTCCAAAAGAAAACGAACAATGAAACAACGTATTAGAGTTAAGCACCTTCCAGCAGCTGTGGATCTTTATAGTTAATTGGTGGGTTTTGCTGCTTGTTGCCTTCGTGTTATTATCCTTGAGGAGGGGGGGGGGCACAATTGCAGCAAGTAAATCGGAGCACATTCTGCTGATGTAACTGTAAAACTAGCACGTGGGTGCAACATTCCATGGGTGCAACAGGGGCTGGAGTTTGGTAGACAGTGTTAGACTTATTAGGTTAGAGGCTCGTGTGTGGCCTCTGTCTAAAGGGGAAATACTAGTGGTTGTTTCCAGAGCCCAGATGCGTCAACGTACACTATACATGGACGAATGGTGGCTTTGTAGAGATATATAATACTGGCAGTTTTCTAGATCGATAAATAGGAATAGATAAGTAGACGGAGCCCGTCTTATTTATAGCAGGCTTGGCAGTAGGTTCAATGTATTTAATCAAATTCATATCTTTTTATGTTAGGCTGAGGAGTACGGATGTTGGATTCTCGGAGAAGGGTGCTATCAGCCATGGCAATTGGTGGTTGGTAAGGTGTCTTATAATTGTTAAAGGAATGGCGCTTTATCGTCGTGGCATAAAATGTTAACTTCCATTTATGACCAGATTTTACAACAGACTAAGGGTTAATTTCTAAGGATGGAGCAATTGCCTTATATATTTTTTGCGTGTTATTTTACCTTCATATCGAGAATATAGCGTAGTCTCATGAGCGAATATGCCGATGTCGAAGGCAATTGTTCATGAAATTACGAATAATTAAGTTCTAAAGATCGCAGACTCTGACACGCTCGCAGTAATGTGATTTTGTTGAGATATTCGTCCACAGAGGACGACTAGGCTCTACATTTTCGCTTTTAGAAGCAATGCCCAGTCGTTGCGTGCAAATTTGAGAAAAGTTTTGTGGTAAAGAACACAGCAAGGCATGGCGCAAAAGTAATCTTGCACATTCACTATATTGATTTGTGGTTCCGCCCATAAAACATATTTGCTTGTTACACGTAGAAGCAGAACTGGCAAGACAACGATTAATTCAGATACCGACTCCTCCTAGATTTTCATTAGAGTCTTGTAAGCTGGGTTTCCGGCCCTAATGCGGTTTGGTGCAAAATCTAACGCAACGCGTTACTCAGCAAGTAATCAGACTTTCAAGAGCATAGCTCTGACACTACTATGTGTGATCGCTTCTTTGACAGGAGCTATCTCGCCGATACGTTTGCCGAGCTAATTATCTAGTGAGTAGGTATCTCAAATAGTTGATTTCAGATAAAGAAAGTCATGCACAAAATCAAATATGTGGTCATTAATGCTGATTGCTGGGAAACATGTTTTCTGATTCTCTTAATAGCAAGCCGAATTTTGAAAAGCATATGTGAAGTTAGTCGTGAGCTGCTGTACATATATGCTTCATTTTAACTAAGAATATTCAGTGTGGCTAGGTATAATTGTACTACCGTTCGATGGATTCATTATTTCGCAATGATCATGCTCCGAAAAAATCACCCACAAAAGTATGTGTCGTTGCATACATAAATCCGAACAACTGCCCAACTGGGAACAGCCAGAATCCTGAAAAGGACTCTCGGTTGGAGTCTGTAAATAGCAAGTGATTGTTTTAAAGCGTTTTTGTTAAATACAAACTTGTGTCCACTTGTTCAGTTAGAATGAATAATAATGGCTTACATTACAGTTTCGATAATCGCTGAAACAACGAAAAATAAACAAAATACTGTTAGAAAATTACATTTTCCCACAATTGGTGACATTTATAGGATGTGTTTCTAACACTTTTTTTTCGACTTTTCACTGATTATCAAAGATCCCCATGCAGAGCTCATGAACAGCCATGTTTGCAAACTTAACTAAAATGGGCCACAAAACAAATAGGAAACAAATAAATGTTACGAAAAAGCGAACGAAGTTACTTTTCTACCGTCCTGGATAAGTTTATTTGTGTTTTAACTTGTTTTAAAGTGTTTTTTTTTATTCAAAACAAACCTGGTAATTCTTACGTTTACAAAAATTATCCACGGCGGACAGATATAACTCCTGACATTGTGACAGAGAATTTGCTCCTTATATCATAAGTAGATAAACATATATAGAAAACGATTGAGAAAAAAAGAAATAGAAAGGCAAACAGACGGAGAGAAGTTACGTACTAAATGTGCAAAAAAATGTTCACTTACTTTTTATTATATTGAACAAAAAAAGAAAAATATTTTCTTTGATTTCATATAAATGTATTATATAAGCAATGATGGGAGTCAGAATAGAAACCGCACACTCGATGTGTTCAGTTTGATACTATCCAAACGAAACCATTCAGCCATTTGTTTATTCAACTCTAACAATAACACACATAAGAAAAATCGGATATACGTATTTGAAGTGTAAATGGGTTACTTTCACGATGACTCAAAAAGAGTTAGGCACAAGAAATATTCGGAATCACTTACATTGTCTTCCCAAGTGAATTTTATACATATTATATTAATTTATTCAAAGTAGGATATATTTGGAGTTTGAAAAGAGGTTCGGCTCCTGTAGCTTCCTTAGGCTCGGGGGGGGGGGGCACTTTGGAGTTTGGAGTAGTTGTACTTTTTTACCCCTTTCAGAGACGCACTTAAAAATCAGAAACACTTCTATTGTCTTCCCTGTTTAATTTTACATGAGAATACACTTTTACGTTTTATGTAAATTTTCTAACCTTTGTGTTCAGTAGCGAGCACACACACATACATACAAATATTGTTATATATATATATATATATGTGTGTGTGTGTGTGTGTGTGCGTGTTTCTTCGTGTTAGTAAACATTAATGGCGGCTGACTACCGTTATCCACGTTTTCGGCATAGCGGGATTTATTTCACATAATTACGTATTGTTATTCAGATTAGCCTTATTAGTTAGGGCGTCGTGATTTCGTTTTAATGGTAACTTTTTCCCGGAGTTCGAATCGTGCGACTAGTTTGAAAAGTTCTCTCTACACAGATGATTCCTCATTTATAAAAGGTCTACGTCTGTATGTGATTTAATATTTATAATTTCATAATTATATATATATATGTTTTAAACTTTGTAGCTTAATACGTTTTGTAAGGAGATGATGAGGGAGATAAAAGGGGTTATCCTTTTATCTTCTCGTAAAGAAATGGAACAACGAAAAGTATTTCTGTAACTATAACAAAAAAGGGTTTTATTAACTCAAGGTTACCTATACAGTTTGGTATAGGTAGATGAGAGTGGGACAGTGTCCGTCTGAGGAAGAGGAAGAATATAAGAGTTCTTAGGACTGCCCGTGATTTTATTCAGGTGAAGATGGTAGTAGTCGTCAAGTGGCGACGGCGGCAGGAGAGAGAGCGTTTCCCCGTTCCTCGCTGGTGCTCTCTGCGATGTGTCTAAGCTGGTGCCAGGAGATTGGCTAATCTTTTTCCTCGAACATTAAGGGGACATAAATAGTCCCTTAGGGAACTAACGATATTACTGCGCCCTGTGATTTGTATTGGACAAGCCAGCTCACAGGGACAGTGATTACGCATTCAAAAAGTAGTCCCTATTTGTGACTGTTACAGATTTCTTTCTTTCATCGATGTTATGTTATATGATTATAAATATTACTCGTACACTAGCGAAATATACTTTTCTCCGTCATTTTTGACAGGGGGTCTACACTTTCATTACATGACTGTTAACAGGCTAACATGTTATAAAACAAAATGACTAACACCATGTTATTAACCATTCGATATTCAGCTCTGCCAGAGTGGCACATAGTCATTCACTATTTCACCTTCATTTTTCCGTAACAATGTAAACTTTGTATGCATCAGCATTGTACATCATTTGTCTGGCTTGATTCTTTTGTTCACATGTTTTCCTCCCATTCTTTCAGGTATTTACAAGAAGGAACACGCGAACTTTGCCGACATCCATAATTAGAATGAGCTATGGAACCGACTCGATTCGAACTTCACACATCCAGTTTTTGGCCCGAGTCGTAAACTACTGCAACAATTCTAATTTTATTCAATGTAAACTTAGCATGTCAGTCGTCAGCAAAACGTGTTTTGACGCACGTATGTACATAATCGGTGTCAGATTATTTGAAAACCCGTTGCAAAATAATATAAACAATGTGAAATGTGCAGCCATTTTTTAGAGAGGAAATTGGAAGAAAATTAAATAGAGAAAGAAAATCGCGTTCCCACTCAAGTCATATTAATGTTGTTTCGAGTATTTCCCTTGGCTACATACTTCATCCTTTCAATTTTCTGCGAATTTATTTTTCACTTAACTTTTACTCACATCCGCTTCAAGAATAAGAAAATACATTAAGATCATTTTTCAAAAAGTAAAGGAAAAAAATACGTTTTTTCACCGGCAACAGAATACAAGACTTATACGAAGCAAAAATAAAGTTACGTGTCCATAAAGGCAGTATATATATATATATATATGATGTATAAAAACAAAATAAAGTGACGTGTCCATAAAGGCATTATATATATATATATGTGTATATATATATATATATACATATATATATATATTATGTATGTATATATATATATATATATATATATATATATATATATATATATATATGTGTGTGTATAAGAGTATATATATATGCATATATTCATATACATGCGGACAAATATAAACACATATGTGCATATATGTATATATATATGCATGTGTATCAATGTATAAATGTATGCATATATATACATACATATATATATATATATATATATACAGATATACAGGGTGTCTAAAAAAATGTACTCACTCGTAGAATGACGAGAAAACTTTTATTTATGAACATAGAGTGAAATGAAATAGCATCGAATACATGAGACAGATGTAATTGAAGAATCATGTTCGCAAATGTTCAAACTGATGACCATTATTGTTCAAACAAAGCTGATAACGCGCACTAAGGTAAATAAATGTTTTCTCGTCATTCTAAGAGTGAGTACATTTTTTTGAGACACCCTGTATATGTACATATATATGTATATGTGCATATATATATATATATATATATATATATATATATATATATATATATATATATATATATATAATGCACATATGTATGCCTGTGTATGGTATGTATGCATGTATACATGCATGTTGATATATATATATAGTCTCGGAAGTTTCTCAACCATTAAAACTATAAAAAAAACAATAAAAACTTTAAGTCCCAAGTTGTTCAGTGGAAAATCACTCATGCAAGTAAATTTAATTTTTACAGTTATTATATTTGTTTGGTTCTAACATTATTTAAGGGATCATCAGTTGTTTAGCATGAAAAACTGCTTCGGGAATTTATATTATATATATATATATATATTCACATATATATGCAAGTATATATTCATGTGTATACGTATATAACTCTCTCTATATGTATTAAATGGTTCATAAAGATAATACTATTACATGTTATAATCGACCAATAACGTGAGTTGGTGCTGTTTTTTTTTAGTTATTAACAAGTAGATGTGAAAATTAAATATAGATGAAAAGGAATGAAACATTTTTATTTTCTCTCGTTAAATGTTAGCTCTATGGAGACACAGTTAATTTATCGTTTGATTCATAAAGGCTGCGTACACTTAACCAGCAAAAGGCGTAGGTTTACCAATTTAGAGGTAAAATTTATGTACATATGAAAATAACCCTGTAAAACGAATGAGTAGTGTTTCTTATTTCTTATATAACAATAAGGAACTACTTACTGTGTCAAATCTATGGGGGTGATTCAACTCGAAACCATTCACACGAACCCAAGCATTAACAAGATCTTACTCTAAATATTAATATTGTTTGTGATGTAAATACCACTACTAGTTTTTCGAGAGAGGATTTAATAGTAATAGATGTTTTGCTTCTTTAACTTTATTTTTTTTTAAATAGTATTACTCATTTGCTTTACTCCCTTAGATGCCCAATTTATCGACTACTTTTTGATCAACACACATTCCTGGCAATCGAATTAGGTAATAGACGTAAGGAAGATTCCCATGACTTTTACTGTATAAACATAATAGTAAACACACACACACACACACACATATATATATATATATATATATATATATTATTCATTTTATACGTACATCAAAGTAATCCATGGGCACGTGTTTCTAGCTCACAGCTCTCACTAGAATGGATTACTTAGACAAGGGGAAGACCTTAGATATTGATGTCTATATTGTGGCGTTTTACTTCCGGACCATGACACCTTGCTTAAAATGTGTGCGGTATTTATTACCTAAATGTTTAATGTATTTTATGTAAATTGCTTTTGGTCCGTATGGTAGCGTTTGCAATATCGCTTACTACTAATCTGGTTGTTCACATCCTAAGTGATACAAATTCATGCAGAAAATTGCATTATTAGTCGCCTAAACTAGATAGGACGTATTTCACGTTAATATATATACATCATACAATATATAAAACGCTACCATCACCAATAAAAAACAATTGCATAAAATACATGAGATATTTATTTCTTGCCGAATTCCTCTTTGGATTTGTTATGAGGATTTTAGTTGAGATAGTCAGCTGGGTTTAGGTCGTACACCATGCTATACTCATATGGCATGAGGCGCAGACGCCAGAGTTCAATTTTGGACGTGGTTGGCTTGAGGCTTGCGACGATTCCAAGAAGTGGTCGGTGTCCAGTGGTGACGTTGAACCTTGACGCATACAAATAGAGGTGAAAATGTTTGGCAACGTTTACTACGGCTATAATTTATTCTTCAGTCTTTCAGTATCGCTGTTCCACATCTGTGAGACCACAGCTGTAATCACATAGTATCTTCCTGTTTTGTGCGAGCATTGCTCCTAATCAAACAGGGCTTGCGTCTACAAGGATATGTGTTTACTTGTTCTGATCAACGTAGACCATAACTCTAGCTCCAGTCAGAGCTTTCTTCAACTGGCTCATTGTATTACCGGTTTGGAATTGCAGACTTTGGCGAAGTAGTTCGTTGTAAGGCAATTCCTACACTCCTGCTCCTTGACTAGACACATCAAGTGTTGACAAGTATCCACAATAGTGACAAACATGTCTGTCATCTTTGTTCAGTCTCCCACGTAGTCGTAGTTTTAAAGAAAAGTTGACACTACTATTTCGTATGTATCCGTGGTAGCGATTGCTGTTGGAAACATTGGTATTTTTATTGACTTCTATTCTGCGTGTGTACCGCTTGTGCCTTTCAGTGTTCTGGCGGGACAAAAGTGCATCGACTTCTTTTCGCCCCATGTCTACAGCACGTGTGTGGCCTAGTTCGTTAGATTCGTCTAGTATTTGTTGTATAGTAGAGTTTTCTCTTAGCGCCTTTCTTCTAACTTTAAAAGACGAACTGCCTTGTACTATCTTGGCCAGTATTTCTCGGTCAGTATCTGGGAAGTTACACATGGATGCTAGAGTTATTTGTCCAGCGTTCTAAGATGTTCAGGTTTCGTCCGAATCTTTCATTGCGCGTCGAAATTTTAAAATGTCGTACGATGTATTCTTTTGAGGTGTGAAATGGTCGGTTAGCTATGTCTACGTGGATTCGTATTGGTTCGGTATTTTCAGTTCTTTTTTATGCTTCAATATTTGCCTCGACACCATTCTGTTTCTCCGTAAATTAGTGGAAAATGTCGAAGACTTTATCTCCGGCATAATGCAGAAGACTAGCTTTGCGCTTTTTTCGGTTTCGATATCAATCAACGAATAGGTTTTCCAATCTGTCTATCCACTTTTACCAGCGACTGCCATTTATATTTAGGTCAGAGTAGCTGCTAAAGTTTGGAAAACAGGAAGACCGCTGATAGCTATATCTCTCTTTTCCTGTGTAGATTTTCCCTTTTTTATCTTGTCGCAAAATGTATTATCGTAGATTCGGCCTGCGATGCTGTGACGAAGGGTGAAGTAAAACAAAAACGAAACAACAGACAAAGGTATATTGTTGTGGCTTCAATCAGTGCCGGTGCTTGACACGTAATCACATCGGCCTTGTTTATTTATATCTGCTATATCAAGGTGGCAACATTGACAGCTTGATGATATGGGAAACAACTCTAAATGCCAAACACCACAATAATGACACGTGATTTTCTTTCAAATGTGAATAGCAACAAGCCTCTTCGGAATCCCAATATTCTACGTACTATTTTAATGTATGTTTACATAGTACTATTCGTTCCTAGGCTTTTTCATCATTTCAAATGCTTAACAGTAAGTTATAGTGATAGAAACCATCTTGATTTAACTCCATCTATTTATTTATTTATTTATTTACTTTACGTAAACTAAGCGGGATTACAGAATTTTTTCCATATATTTACCTAGTTACTCTCATCTCAGTGATGCAGTTGTAGTTGTTTTCGGCCATAATAGCATGTGTGTCATCTATAGTTCCTCATGGTTTTATTAAGTGGTTTTTGCACTCTTGGGCTTGTCTTACTATGCAAGACTGAGAAGAAAATGGATCAACTCGTTGTCAAGTTCACCGCGTCAGCTAGAATGGTTACGACTTCTAACCGTTATCCAAAAAGGTGCGTATCCTTGTGTTACATATTTTGTTTTTGAAATATGTTTTAACAGTAAATTACCATATTGAGAAAAATATAAAAAGGCGAGAAAATGATCTTTTGTCATATCAAAAAACGTCTCAGTAGGTGAAGTTAAAACATACCGTATAGACATAATAACTAAGTCTTGTAGTAGCGAAAGATAAGTTTCTTTCAAGAGATTACCATAACCAGCATATGATTTTGTAGTGTATAGGATACTCTGATACTATCGACAAGTTTATCCCCGATGAAACCTGTGATGCCATGTTACCATAGTGACACTCATCTTCGAATTACACCCATGAATTTGCTCAGTAATCAGATCCATCGCGAATTGACCAGGTAACATCAGTGAAGAGAACGCAACTCATGTCTATCTTTAAATATTTTATTTCCTATTTAAAACCTTTTTTGTCTTTACATGAGAGGAGAAATTTTGATTGGAACTATAATGACCGCTATGGTCCCCAAAATGGCAATCGTATGGTGTTCGGTACCACAGGACAACTAGCTGCAATACAAACGTGACTATTTCTTCTATGTAACTGACAATCAATAGTCTTCAAATCGTCATCTGTGGCAGTATTGGAGGTGGCATCATGTGCTCGTTTCTTTCTTGGTGATAGGTCTTTCTGAAATCTTTTTACAGTTTCAACCTATTTGAGGCAATTGTATGAATAGTAGCTTCATCAAGTTCTGAGATTAAGACAATTTTTTCTTTGTTAGTTAGGACTTTTCGACGACATATTTTCGTTCAATACGAAGCTTTAATGCTCGATCACCCTGAGAACTATGGAAAACGTTACTGGCAGCGAACAGCGATGCACAACACAATAAAAGAAACCACCGATCTTGCCTGAATTTTACATAATTACTATAAGCATTTATCAGAAATTTATTTTAAAAACAGTATAAAATCTGTAGTCCTATTAACAAGCTATTATCGATGGGATCTGCATATGTATATAAAACTATAATGTTCAAAGACTGTATACACTCGCCAATCACAATATGCTAACTGACCACAAAAATAACAATATTTAACGAACTCAAAATTTAAGTTAGTGGCCAATTAAGAATGAACGCAATGAATAATTATTATTATAATTGAATTATTTCCCATGTCTTACCGTTATTTTACTACGATGGGGCATAATAGGCAAAAAAATAACAACACTATTTATTCTTGTTATCGAAACCCTATGAACATTTATTAATGAGAAACGTTGTGGTTTTCGTTTGGAATGGCATCAATAACTTATCATTGTTACTTTCTTCTCTTTCTCATTCTCTGTCTGTCTTTCTGTCTCTCTCTCTCTCCATATTTAACCATTTGTATCATGTGCATTACTGTTCTCATCTTAGACGTTATTCTTACAACGTTTTGGCGGATGTAACCGCAAACATTTTTCCGATATCCGTCTTGTTGAACTCGTGGATCATTATTTCTAGGTCAGGCATCTGTACAGATTTTCAAACAAAACCCTTCATTTCATCCGTGGGGGTAACTTACCTTTTTTTCCGTCAACCATCAACTAATAGTAATATTAAGTAAGTTGTAATTGTACTCCGAATAACACCTGCACTGAACGTTGCACGCTCAAACCCTTCAGGTGTCACTTCGAAATGAGTATTACTTAGCACTTTTATTGGTTTCACTACGGGTCTTTGCAAACGTAACATAGGCAGAAACGTTGTCAAAATAAAATCCAAGGATAGAATATAATACGGATAATCTAAATGATATAGATTATTAGTTCTTATCCAAAAAATTCCAAAATATAATATATTGAGCTAATCTAAAAGTTCTTAACAAGCGATGTCAATGGCATGTACATATATTCTCGATGTCATATCCTAGTATTTTGCCTTCGTCCTTTCCGATTTTTCCCTTATGTATCATCATGCTGGTTATTACTTCTCAGCACTCACAAGTTTAGTACAAAACCTCTCCCAAACCGTAGCCTATTCCATATAATTTCAACGTCTTTTCCTAGACATTTTCTCTCATTCCTTTTCGCAGTTTTCGCTTTGTTCCTATCTCGGCTGGATTCTTTTCTCCAATCAGTATATTCTCGCGTGGTGTCTATTTAATAAATCTACGCACGCCTTACTTAATGTAAATTATTAATATTTATATTTTATAGTCCACACGTTTACCTAAATATTCACTGCTAATTTTGTCTGACTATGATCAGGAGAGTTAGAAAATAATGATATGCTATTTGTACCGCATGTAACTATAAACTTCTATAGTTTTCATAAATAATGCAAGTGTGTATTATCATTAGACGTGAAAGTGTTTACGATAAATAAAGAACCACCTAATTTGTTGGGTCATCCGATAGAGACGAACGTCAACTATAGATCGTTCTGATGTTTTAAATTATGAAAATCCGAAAATAAATGCCGGTTGTAAACAACGCTACTACTCTACGGTGTTGCATCAGTGAATAGATAAGACAAAACATCAAAACCGATAGAGACGTGATGAACGTAAAATATTGAGTTTTATGATGTTAGTAATGATGAATATCCGAAAATGAAAATCCACTGTAACAACGCTGCTGCTCTGCTGTGTTGCATCAGTGAATGGGTGAGAAAAAAGCCGATAGATACGAGATCAACGTCAAATATATGTTTTTCTGATTGTTTGAATGATATATATCCGAATATATATATATATATATATATATATATATATATATATATATATATATATATATATGTGTGTGAAGCAATCCAACAAAAGATATAAGAGTCTACACTAATATCTTATAATTAGTTAAAATATCCGGATAAAAACCGAAGCTCAATATACTGGATACAGCATTAATATTATAATATAAAATGAAGTAATAAAAAAAGGTGTCAATCAAATTTTATTAGAATTCACAGTTCAAGCAAAGTATCTCAAAGTCCTTAGCTCATGAGTTTTCAAAGATAATTCTTCTCTTCAGAGGACAATTACCGCAGTTATACAACTAGAGGTAATTAAATTAAACTTAGAAAATATATAAAAATATATACAAAAATACATAAAAATACATAACATCAAATATATCAACCCAAAAACATTTTTTGTTAAATCTATATAATCCATCCAAGTCATACAATTTGAAAAACATTATCAAGAAAGACATCCAGAGGGTTGACTGAAGATTAATCCAGGTGATGAAGTACCAGTCCAAATACGAGAAACTGAAAGAGCTGACAGTTTCTCCCTCCCACAAAGGCTGGCCACTCTCGAGTAACTTTAATAACAAGCAGTGCAAATAGCTATATGCACGATCCGAACGCCGTTTCGAAGATCACTCTATACTGCTTGGTACATAGCCGCCGATTCGCTATTTACATTTAAAATTCCTCTATATTTACTAACTAATTGAGAATTAGTTCCTACACTGAAGATTGCGTTAGCATGAAACATCGATGTCTGTAGGTATTTAAATAATTAATATTTATTTATAAAATATTATTGTATATATATATATATATATATATATATATATATATATATATATATATATATATATATATATCCGTTGTAAACTACGATGTGCCTCTGTTGTTCTGCATAAGTAAATGGATGTGAAGAAAAAACGATCGAGACGAACGTCAAATATTGAGTTTACTGCTGTTTTGAAAGATGGAAAGCCGAAAATAAATATCCGTTGTAAACAACGCTGCGAGTCTGCTGTGTAGCATCAGTGAATGAATGAGCACAAAACAAAGCCGATACAGATGAGACGAACGTCAAATATAGAGTGTTGTTATGTTTTGAAATATACAAATATATAAAGATATTGGCATAGCTAACTTTATAAACATAGAAATATATAAACATACATATACACATGCATTTTTGTACAGATAGATCAATACATAACTAAACACAATGCGATCTATCTTAGATAATATGGGGTTAGTTTGTTATTTGCTGATTATCTTTTTCATAACTAGATTGGGTGATATGTGTGTGTATGCAGATAATACTTTTCTGCGTTGTAATGTATCCACTAGTGAATCACGATAATATCACAGTGATTTTATGGTTACCCCACTTTAATTAAAACCATAATCTCCCCTTAAGTATAGAACAAGCAATTAGATATAAAGGTGGGGAAATGGCTCTTAAGTATAAATAAAACGAATACGGATGAAATTGTACATATAAAACTATTTAAGGGGCGACGAAGAAAAACATGGAGTGAATGAAAAGTGAGGAGTAAGACAAATAGCAAAAAGTAGAGACAAAGCTGGCTAATTAAATAAGTGTAGATGGCTTGTTTTTACCGGTCTTGATTCTTCTTGTGAACACGAGTATTTATTGAGGCAGATTGACTATTATACTAGTTCTTATGCTAATGATTCTTGGCTTACTATGCTTAATGGACAACACTTGAAAATTGTCCTTCATCAGGAAAACTATACATAAGTGAAACATTGTAAAATATGAGCATACCCCGCCCACACATATATATATATATACATAGTCATCCACATACAGACTGTTTCGCTGTTTCACGGCTCATCAGTGCGGCTAGACCAGTTAGGGCGTAAAGCCAGGATCGAAAGGCAACCGTCGAGCTGACAGCCGGCGCTGCTAACCCCTAGGCTACTATGCGACACTGACTGAATGTAAGAAATATCTCAATGTTAGTAAACATTGCAAATGCCGGAGCTCAAATTAGTTTTACCTAATGAGCTATGCCTTTAAGTAAAATGGCAATTGGCGATACCGTTACAAAATAAGCTCTACCCGGGGGGAGCTTTATATAGCCATCCATATACAGACTGTTTCGCTGTTTCACAGCTCTTCAGTGCGATTGATATATATATATATATATATATATATATATATATATATATATAAACCTGTTCATTTCAGAAATTATTCTTCAGCAAACCTATATATATAGATGCAGTCAATCAATATAGTATTATCAAATTGCTTATGTTATAAATATTCTACTCCTACGGTAAATACAAGATATGCAAAAAATGTGTTTGCTCATACATTAAAAAGAAAGAACACCTTACCGATTTTCCATATTGTGAGGTACAAAATTGCAGACGACCTACGACCAATATATGTATCACATTCTTTAGTTAAAAGATTGTTCTTGTCTATACACTTATATATATAGAAGGGGCCGGTTGCTACCATGAATGCCTATTATCTAAGTGCTTATTTCGCAAATGCTCGAATCATATGATAAATGTACAATATATGAACATTTGCGAGAGTACATTGTACATTATAGACGAAAAAAGAGAGAATACATGCGCGCAACTATTGAGGGACTTGATTCGAGGGTGACGAGTGAACACTGTACCGATGCAATGGTAGTGCACGACCCAGTCAGAAATGTCGATTAATGTTACACTGATCGAATGGACATGCCCATTTTCATCAATCACATCACGATCCAGTACTCACTCTTTCACTCTCGCAACTTATTCTGTCTCAATGTGAGTATAAGTAAGTTTATATATATATATATATATATATATATATATATATATATATATATAGAGAGAGAGAGAGAGAGAGAGAGAGAGAGATAGAGAAAGGGTGGGAGAGAGACTAGAAGAATATCAACTGTTGGGTCACTCATTGAGCTTTGTTAATACTGTTTGATTCAGGAAAAAGACGACTCGAAATACATCCCTTCCGAAGAATAAATGTATTGCCTGAAAGGACAGTCTTCTCGGACATAATATAATCTTACCTACTTCTGAGTAATTGATTGGACCTTTTCGAACAAGACTCGAATAAGAATATGCCGAGCATTCCCCGGGTTGTATAAAAATATACGACGAAAAAGATGTTATTTACGTACCACCTACATTATGTGACTGAAAATAAAACTCCTGGATAATCGTGTGAAAAGACACGCATTAAAAAAACAACATTTTTTTTTATTTTAACGATTTAACTGGTTGTGTAAAATCAGTTTTTCCATAATAGCAGGATAACTGTTTAGTGCTATTCGGGCAACATATGTACTGTTGTTTCTTGGCCGATCATTATCGAAATGAGGCAGGGTTCGATTTAGTTCTAATAAACAATCTATCCAGGCGTTACCTCATCTTTCGGGAGGACGGGTGATTCATTGGTTGTTGCAAAGGACGACCCTATCGGATAATGCCGCCGGTTTTTGTTTCGGGTTGTTTCTGTACTTTTCCTGAGTACACCCTTGGACTCGTTCGTTTCTGCTGCATAAAACTTGCTTTGTGTCACGCTGATGTCTTTTATCTCATTTGCATTGGGTGAGACGAAGATACTATCACCAGTATACACGCACCGAGAGCGAATGATTTGGCCTCTGCATTTTCTTGTGTCAGCATCCTTTAAGTGATCTATTGGTAATTTGCACTGGCAATATTCCTTATTCCCCACATTGTTGAATGTGTGTCTTAATATCTATGGCGTAAAAGAGAAAGTAAGTAGAGTTTTGATTAAAGCGGCATTACATATAGTAATATAGTTTAGGATTGATTCATATTAGGCCATGACATGGCCAGCCGATAAATCAGATCGGGCCCCTCCGACGACCCGTCTAACCGGAGTAAGGACAAATGTTGAGTGTTACATGACATACGTCTACACCCAGAAAGCAGAACTTCGCGGTAAGACATTCCAGGTTGCCACTCACAATCAACAAGTGACCACAAGTGAATTACCATCAATCGGTAGCAAAAAAAGTTCTGCTACCGATTGATGATGATTGTATTTTAACGATCGAAATATTTCGGTAGAACTTTTCAATATGTGTTTTTGAGTTTATGTTTGCTAGTTGTTGATTTGCTTATCCTTTATTCCATTTTTATTTTTACATTTTGTCTGAAACATC
>OY744526.1:58353925-58356425 GCA_963556195.1 Sepiola atlantica | reverse complement strand
TGTCCGCCAGTGTCCGCTATGTCCGCCATTGTCGGAACTATAAACAAATAGCCAACTCATAATTCGAAACAAGAAATGAGTCAGCATATTTTAGATTTCACCTTTTAGTGGGATCTGTCCACCACTGTCAGCCACTGTTAGCCAATGCCCGTCAGTGTCCGCAATTGGTAGTCTATAAAGTAATCGCCAATTCATAATTCAAAACACAAAATGAGTCAGCATTTTTTAAAATTACATTTTAGTTGAAACTGCCCGCCAGTGTCTGCTATTGTCTGCTAGTGCCTGTCAGTGTCCACCGTTGTCCGCCACTTTCTGCCATTGCCAGTCCTATAAAAATAGCCAACTCATACTTCAAAACAAGTAAGGAGTTAGCATATATTAGATTTAACATTTTAGTGGACACTGTTCCCACTGGTTGCTATTGTCAGCTCCATAAAGTAATATCCAAATCATAATTCAAAACAGAAAATGAGTCAGCATTCATTAGATTTTACATGTTAGTGGACACTGCCCGCTAGTGCCCAGCACTGCCCGCAACTGCCCGTCATTGTCAACCTTATGAATTAATAGCCAACTCATAATTCAAAACAGGAAATGAGTCTGGATTATTCTGATTTTACATTTCAGTAAACACTGCCTGACGGTGTCCGCCAGTGTCCGCCAGTTTCCGCTATGCAAAGAAATCGTGAACTCATATCTAAAAAGAGGAAATCAGTCTGCATGTTATAATTTTACATTTTGGTAGACAGTGCCAAGCCCGACCTGCTAATATCCACCACTTTACGCCAATGCCCGCCACTATCTGCTATGTAAGGAAATCGCCAACTTATAATTGCTATGAGTTCTTTTATATATCGGTTACATAAATGAACATACTTTATGAGTTTTTTCACATGACAGGGGCCCTACATAAATGAACATGATTTCATATAATAGGTACGCTACATAAACGAACATGCTTTACGAGTTAAAATGGAGGAGGGCAATACATCAAGAATTGACAGTGACCATTTGTGCTTTTCGGCGTTGTTTGGGATCAATAATTGTATAAGTCATTACATTAACGTTCGATTTCAAAGTCGTTAACAAATAAAATGAAAACTGATGATAAACTGTATTAGGGCAATCATCTCACTGGTTATGGTAAAGGTAAAACTGTTTTTATTCTGATGATACCAATTATACTATCAAATATACTTCCACTTTAAGCTGTTGCAGTTTTCTGTACAATTTTGTTTCGCTATGCCCATCAATTCAAGGCCAAGGCCAAGGCCAAACACTAAAGATTGCCGGATTGCCACTTGCAGAACCATGCTTTTCACATCATCAACTTTATGTAGGAGCATCAAGTGTGGGTGCAAAAACAAATTGTTGTATACACATACAAACAAAAACAAAAACAAATTGTTTATGAGGAGATTTTCAATTTTAATTACAGATGATTTTCTGATTATTATTAAATGAGTGTAGTGTTTATTTCCTTAAACTTTCTTTAAAGTTTTGAAACTTTCCTTTTCAGTTCAAACTTTTACTTATATTTTTTATTTTCATAAACAGCATATGATAATTATACATTTTATTCACTTGTATATTCGATTTTGTTAAATAGAAGCATATTTTGAAACTGTATGCTAAAATAAAAAAAATATTGGAATTAACTTCTGAAGGAGTAAAGGTGTAACACACGATGAGATGAGAAATAAAATAATCAAATCGACAATTATGTTTTTGTGGTTTGTATTTAAAGAAAAGGAGCTATCACAGTTATTTACTTTACCTGTTGTCATTCGTCTTGATAAATCATGTATAAAAAATTCCCCCACCTGTACATAAAACAAGCTAAACTAATCTTACTATTGTGCTATAGGATTATGATATACTGTTTCATATGTGCACTACCTCCACTATTGCAAATATTAGGTAATAAGTGTCTTTAAGAGTTTAAAAGCAAAGCATGTGAAGAACAGTTGTCAAAGTGATAACTTAATCTGCCAACCAATTGCGTATACAAACATTGCTTTTTGATTCTGCACCGGGCATCGTTGGGTAGCCCTGCGAGTTCTATATAAGAATACGTTTCCTCAAAGTTAAAACCGACGATTTCTGTAGAATTTTACATGAAAAAAGATATCGAAAATTTATATCAATTACATAAGCTTAGATTATTTGTAATATTCCAACTATTGTTTTCATCTTGGTTATCATATTCAAAACGTTTTGACCGAAGTAACGTCTAACCTTCATCATTTACATCTGTTCTAATTAAGGTTCGTTTTAGTCGATCTAGGGAAACCTATAACAACATTCGAGAATATTTACGGAATTTCGAACCAAAGATGTATTTACTAAATGAAGTAGATTGTTCTAATACGTTCAGGATAATATCGTGTGTTCGTAATTGGCGCTTGTCATCCATGAAAAGACAATACACATTTTTCTTAATTGTTTTTAGAACTTGAAAATTGCAGAAAAACATATTTATCATGGTTTCAGAGATTAG
>OY744526.1:58328925-58348925 GCA_963556195.1 Sepiola atlantica | reverse complement strand
ATATGGTTTTTGGTTTGTGGTTCAAGTGTGTAAGGATGGAAGTTCATATGGGAAGGGGCCTGTTTGATTGTTTGGGTGTATGGTGAGTTTATTATGGGAGGTGAGTAATGGGTGAAGTGGTGGAAACGGACTCTGTTAAGTGTTAGATATGGGGGTTGGTTGGTGGATGGGGGGTAGATATTATAGAATGAAAGGTGAGTAGAGCTCGTGACGTTGATTGAGTGAGGGGTTTAATCTGGAGATGAGGATTGATTCTGTGATTCTAAGGTCACCGATGTTTCTGACAGACGCTAAGATGGAGACGTGAATATCGCGCTGAGTGTTTGAGCAAATCTCTATGTGTTTGTGGAAAGAGGATATACGGGTATTCAAGTGCTCCTTTATGCGCAAGTGTAGCGGTCTTGTAGTGTTGCCGATGTAAAATTTTTTGCATTTATTACACTGTAGTTTGTAAACACAGTTAGTGCGAAGGCACAGACCTGTGTTGGAGATAGGGCAATTGGCCAGGGAGCAGGGTTCGGGTGTGTGGTTAGTGTGTTTATTAGATAGATGTTGGCGTAAGGAGGTGCCAGTATGTGTTAGTTGTATGTTAAGGTTTTCCTTATGTATTGCCTTGCGGATGGAGGTGGTGATCTTATCGCTGAAGAAAGGGAGTTTTAAGAAGCATGTGTTAGCGAGGGTGCGGTGTCTACGTGTTTTGGGCTTATTTAGGTGGGCTATGGTGGGGGCGGGGTAGCCATTATTTTGGAGGGTTTGGTGGAAGTTTTTAGTGTGTGATATTTTGTCAGCAGCAGAAGAGCATTTATTTTGTATTCGGGTAATTTCATTATGGGCATAACTTAATTTGGCTTTTGTGGGCAGGGCAGACTTATAGTGTATGAAAAGGTTTTTGCAGGCAGGTTTCCTATAGAAGTTAGTGTGTATAGAGCCATCTTCGGTGATGTTAAGGTTGAAATCAATGAGAGAGAGTGAGCCGGACTCGTTTGGGTGTTCTATGGTGAATTGTATGTGGGGGTCGGTGTCGTTGAATGTGTTGAATATTTGTGTGGCTTCGTCTTGAGAGGATGTAAGGATTAGAATGTCATCTATATATCTGGAGAAGAATATATAGGAGAGGCAGGAGTTAAGTGCTCGTTGTTCTAACCGGTTCATGTAGGTGATGGCTAAGAGACCGGAAAGGCTAGAACCCATGGGGAGGCCGGAGATTTGTTTGAAAGTGTGCTGCTGAAAGGTAAAGTATGTGTTGTCGATGATGATGTATAAGAGATTGTGAATGTCAGTAGGTGTTAGTCCGAAGAGCTCTAGGTTGTCAGAGGAAGATATGTGGTCGGTGATGAGGTCTATGGCTGGGTGTGCGGGTATTGAGGTGTAGAGGGAGATTACGTCTAGGCTAAATATATAGTTGTTAGTTTGTAGTTGTTGGTGTTGGAGTGAGTGTAGTCTGCTAATTACTTGGTCGGAGCTGCTGACATGTGCGGGGAAGGTGGAGAGTAGTGGTTTGAGTAGTTGAGAGAGAAGCCAAGAGATTTTATAGAGTGGTCCTTCAATACTAGAGACTATAGGTCTAATTTGTGTGTGTGTGTTGGTCTTGTGTGTTTTAATGAGGTGGTAGAAGGTGGGAAGTCTGCTATTTTTGGTGGTGAAGTTGATTTTGTATTTTTTGGGGAGGTTACGTGTGAGACAGATTTGGGACCAGGTGTTGTTAATGGAGTTTTGGACTAATGTGGCTGAAATGTTGGGGGCGGGGGTGTATAGGTTGTTGTTGTTAAGATGTTCGAGAGCGAGTATGTTGTATGAGTCTTGAGAGATGATACAGAATTCCTTACCTTTATCAGAGGGTAAGTAAACTAGGTTTTTATTTTTCAGGTTTTCTAGGGTAAGGCGTTGGGATCTGGTGATGTTAGGGGTGATGTGGGGTTGTTCTTGTTGGAGTATATCAAGGATCCTCTGTTTTAATCTAGAAAGTTTTTGATCAAGTAGGTGGTTACTAGGTGGTGGGTGTAGTGGGTGGTCAAGCTGGTAGACAGGGAAGGAATTAGTAGTGTTGGTTGTATTATTAGGGATGTCTAGGGTAGGTTGATTAAATGCTGTGAGCCATTTGAGGTGATAAGCTGTTCTACAGAATTGAGTCTCGATCATGAGTTTTGTGTGGTCGTTTAGCTTTTGGGTGGTGATGAAATTTTTTTTTTTTCAACCTTAACATCACCGAAGATGGCTCTATACACACTAACTTCTATAGGAAACCTGCCTGCAAAAACCTTTTCATACACTATAAGTCTGCCCTGCCCACAAAAGCCAAATTAAGTTATGCCCATAATGAAATTACCCGAATACAAAATAAATGCTCTTCTGCTGCTGACAAAATATCACACACTAAAAACTTCCACCAAACCCTCCAAAATAATGGCTACCCCGCCCCCACCATAGCCCACCTAAATAAGCCCAAAACACGTAGACACCGCACCCTCGCTAACACATGCTTCTTAAAACTCCCTTTCTTCAGCGATAAGATCACCACCTCCATCCGCAAGGCAATACATAAGGAAAACCTTAACATACAACTAACACATACTGGCACCTCCTTACGCCAACATCTATCTAATAAACACACTAACCACACACCCGAACCCTGCTCCCTGGCCAATTGCCCTATCTCCAACACAGGTCTGTGCCTTCGCACTAACTGTGTTTACAAACTACAGTGTAATAAATGCAAAAAATTTTACATCGGCAACACTACAAGACCGCTACACTTGCGCATAAAGGAGCACTTGAATACCCGTATATCCTCTTTCCACAAACACATAGAGATTTGCTCAAACACTCAGCGCGATATTCACGTCTCCATCTTAGCGTCTGTCAGAAACATCGGTGACCTTAGAATCACAGAATCAATCCTCATCTCCAGATTAAACCCCTCACTCAATCAACGTCACGAGCTCTACTCACCTTTCATTCTATAATATCTACCCCCCATCCACCAACCAACCCCCATATCTAACACTTAACAGAGTCCGTTTCCACCACTTCACCCATTACTCACCTCCCATAATAAACTCACCATACACCCAAACAATCAAACAGGCCCCTCCCCATATGAACTTCCATCCTTACACACTTAAACCACAAACCAAAAACCATATTCAGCATACTCGTCTAACCCACCAAAATAAGTCACTCCATAACCTAGCATTATTAATTAATAAATCCAAACACATATAGAATGTATACAAATAACATACAAATATTAAATAAATAATTCATAAAATAAATTAAACAAGTAAATAATAATAATAAAAAATAAATAAATAAAAAAAATAAAAAAAATAAAAAAAAAAACAAAAAAAAAAAAAACAACAAAAAAAAACAAAAAACAAACAAATATGTAAAGAAATTGATGAATATATATAGATAAACAATTAAACAAACAATAATACATAGATATGTATATATATATGTATATATGCATTTGTGTATATATGTTGTATATATATACTAATATTGTTATACAGATCTCCACCAAAAAAAAAAAAAATTTAAAAAAATTAAAAAAAAAAAATTAAAAAAAAAATTAATTATAAAAAAATATTTTTAAAAATCCAGAGTTACTCCCCTTTATCTTATGATAAATATATCAAGTTAATAAGTTAATTCGTTAATCTAATTTGACGAAACTCACAATTAGTAATTAATAACACTTCTTTAATAGATGATAATCGAAATCAATAGTAGATAGATCTAGAATATTTAAAATATGAGACTAATTACTTTAATTTATATTAAAATTCTTAAATTACGATAGAAAGATAAACAAAATAAAAAATACGAAGATAAAACAAAAGTAAATATTCAAATATAAAAAAAAAAAAATAAATAAATAAAAAAATGATATATATATATTATCAAAAATAACAGTTTATCGAACACCATACACCTAACCAACATTACACTAATATTCTAAACACCAATCATATATTTAACATAATATTAAAATAAAACTTAACTTAATTTATATTCCCTGTGAAACTGTTTTTGCTGCGGTCTATATCTGGCAGCCATTTTGTTTTGTATTATTCTCTACACAGTCGGAGAAGAATAAAATATTATTCTTCTTCTGGTCTAATTATTTTTGAAAAAGGGATGTCTTTTCCCGAAATATCAAATAGTGATTTTTAATCACCCGGACAGCTAAAACACTCTTGCTGTTATGTAAGGAAAAAAAAAAAAAAAAGGAAAAAAAAAGGAAAAATAAATAGTAAGTCTTATATCGTATTCGATTTATTTTTATTGTTTTTGTTCCTTTCCTTTAAACTTGCATCTTACCCGGAATTGCATTGCCCACAGCCTTTCAAAAACTTACTACTAATATATATATATATATATATATATACATACTACCGATGTCTTTCGCAGTTTTCTACTTTTAATCTCGATAGCTCTCCCTACATTTGTAACAATATATATATATATATATATATATATATATATATATATATATTTGTTATTGTATATTATCTATGTACGTATACGTTTCGTCCTTTTTAATCTGGACTCTTCATCATAGAGATATGACTATTGACTACCGGCCATGCGATACGAAACCCTGGACTACAAGTATTTTTCAACTCAAATCCAACGTCTTTAATCGCTCGGCCAATTTTAAATATCTGATAAACAATGATAATTTAAACACTTTTGTCGGCGGCTTAACGTCAAGGCATTTTACCTCTTTTTAAGGGCAGGAACGATGCATTATAAAGCAAGTGACGTCATGCTGTGTTAGTACTACTATTACAGTGCTCTACTTTTTCGAGGAGCGACAAATATAACTATTATATTATTTGTTATTGTTTATTATCTATGTACATATACGTTTCGTCCTTTTTAATATGGACTCTTCATCATAGAGATATGACTATTCACTACCTGTCATGGGATTTGAAACCCTGGACTGAAAGTATTTTTCAACTCAATATATATATATATATATATATATATATATATATATATATATATATATGCACACATTGTTTAAAATAACAGAATTGTCTGTTTAATTATACCTTTTTTCTGATGGTCTTTTTGTATTTAAATAAAAAATATTAATGTTCCATAGATTTCACAGGTTTTATGAACGTTTCCGATTCTTCGTCAAATAATCCTCAGGTGTCAAAAGCAAATGAACGAGAAAAGCTGGAGAAAGAAGAGAATTCTAAAAAGACGGCGGAGAAACGCGCATAGAACTTTTTTCGCATTGTTCCAAGAAGTCGTTGAAAATTTTAAATTCAGCTACGCAGGAAGGCATCACAGAACAAAATATCATTACGTTAATCATTTTAAAATGTTACCACAGGTTTTATATGTGATGTTGTTAATTTAAGGTTGTTGTGTTTTTATGTAGATAGCTTCGAGCATGTTTAATTTTTTTCAATTGGTTTCGGAATGTATCATTTTAGTGTTATTAACTAGAATTTGTAAGAATTATTTTGGGAAGTTGATAATTATAAATTTGTGCATTGTTACCAGTGATAAGTATGTTTACTTGTGTCTTTAACATGTTGATAGGATTGTTGTTTATTCTTTTGAATTTAGTGCGGTCATCAAGAATTTTTAAAAGTTTAGTGTAATAGCTTGATTTATAAACTACGACAAATATGTTTGTTCTGTCGGCTTTTTTATAATGAGATTTTGATGATTGCGGAGTTCATTAGCGGCTCTTTTTAGATTGGGATTTAATAATGAATTATATTGATTTGATCATGTCGATTTTTTATAGCTTTCCGCTTTTAAAAGATCACGTAAACCAAGATGTGATGTAATCCCTCCCCAACTCAAAAAACACTTGAAATGAACCAATGTGCCCTTTGCCAGAATGTAACTCCAATAATACTAACATAGTAATAGCTACATTGGTTTAATAAGAACTACCATATCCGACCGCCTCACCATGCATCTTGTAAACACTTGCTCAATTTACCAACATCTATAAAAACATAACTGCTCTCCCTCTAATTTAAGATAAATTCTAGTGAATAACACTAAAATGATACATTCCGAAATCAATTTAAAATTATTAAAAATACTGCAAGCTATTTACACAAAAACAAAACAACCTTAAATAAACAACATCACATATAAAACCTGTGGTCACATTTTAAAATGATTAACGTAATGCGATTTTGTTCTGTGATGTCATCTAGCGTTGCTGAATTTAAAATCGCCAACCACTTCTTGGAGCAATACGGAAAACGTTCTAAGCACGTTTCTCCACCGTGTTTTTATCATTTTCTTTTTTCTCCAGCTTTTTTGTTCATTTGGTTTTGGATCCTGATTGTGATTTGACTAAAAATCGAAAACGTTCGTAAAACTAGTGAAACCTATAGAACATTAATATATTTTTGGGGATTTCAATACAAAAAGACCACCAGAAAAAAAAAGGTATATTTAAACGGACAAATTCTGTAATGTTTAAAAATGTTCACATAAATAGGTAAATGCTTCCTAAATAGACACAATATATATATATATATATATATATATATATATATATATATATGTGTATGTACAAAGTTAATCCAACAGAAAATATAAGAAGCAACTAATATCTTTTAATTAGTGAAATGGTCATCTAGGGAGAATAAGTATTTTTGAAAACTCATGAGTTAAAGACTTTAAGATGCTTTGCCTGAACTTTGAATTCTAATAAAATTTGATTTGCACCTCATTTCATTATTTCATTTTATATTATGCTTTATATATATATATATATATATATATATATATATATATATATATATATATATATATATATATATAACCTGATAAGATAGAGCTTTGCATAGCTAATGATCGAAACATGTCCATAGATTTGTTGCTGATGTACATGTTTATATATATATATATATATATATATATATATATCATGAAACTACATTACCTATATATATATATTACCTATATATATATATCATGAAAATACATTATATATATATATATATATATATCATGAAACTACATTACCTATATATATATATATATATATATATATATAGTCTCGGAAGTTCTTTTAACCTTCAAAACTGGGAAGAAAAAAAAAAAAAAAAAAAGAAAAGATTTTGTTGAAAGATTTTAGTCTAGTAAGTCAATCAATTTACTGCAATCACTATTTTAGTTTACTTCCAAGAATATACTCTAATATAAATATATTTTTATATATGTTTTTATATATAAGGGATCGTCAGTTGTTTACCATGAAAACTGTTTCGGGATTTTTAAAAACAAAACAGTATTTCTTTATCATGGCATCCCAGCAGTGTTGATCAGACACCACCTCCCTATTTAATAATTATTTTTTAATTTAAAAAGTTTACAAATATATATATATATATATATATATATATATATATATATATATATATATATATATATATATATATCACGAAACTACATTAGCTAGGGTACTTTAATAAGTATATATCCTTGTGATAAAACGGGGAACAATAATATGGTTTAATCTCCGATTCCTTCTGACATTTTCAAATTTAAAAACGAAATTAGCAAATTAGAATTTAAATGGCTTTTAGATTCAGAGCATTAATAAGCAGGTTTCTTAACTTCCTATCGAGAAATTTAAAATGTACTTTGATGGAGGCGAAAGACAATAAATCACTTTAATATATGCCATTCTATTTCCATCAATCTCATCAAATCAATGCTGGCTACATACTTAGTCCACATACTCAACATTGAATATCATAAAATGAAAAATGTAATAAATATACGTTAATAGGATATGATGGGCTTGGAGTAAGATTACATAGGGCTGCTGATTTGATTTCAAATTTCACCTTCTAGCAAAGTGTATAAACGCTTAAAAGGCCCATAAAATGAACACAACTTATTTGTGGAGAACAATTATTTAGGGAAGAAGAGAAAACGAATTGTAGTTGAGCAATTTTACAATAAGTACTCGGCATGTTGAGGTTGTGTTTAACGGGAAACCCAGTTTTTTTGTTCGTGGTTAAATTTCCGACTTTTTAATCTTTGGCAACATATTGAAGGAGATATTGTGAGTAAGAAAAGTAGCAACTTATTATGATATGAAAAATTATAGGGTTTCCATAAATATATGCGAAATAAACCTTTTATAACTTTGTAAGTTTTGGTTTTATAATGAATCTGGGAGAGTATTAATAAGGTTGTGCTGTAATAGATGATGCGCCTGATTTCCGTGATGTCGCCTCGGCAACGATCAGGCAGGTCGCGGAAGCGCCCGAAAGTTGCCGAGACGAAAACGCCAAGCGTCAATAGCAGACTTGTAGGGGATAATATAAGACGACTAAATTCAAAGAAAAAATACATAGATAAAAAGATGAAAAACCGAACAAATTTAGGGTGTCAGATGAACCATTTTCAATCTAATGTGTAGATTTAAAAAAAAAAATTTTACGGGCGGGGGGGGGGGGGGGGGATTTTGTCAATGTTTTCTTTTTAATTTGTTTCGCTGTTTTTCTTTCTTTATTGCTAACATAAAACAAAAAAAGAAAGAGCATGGGTTAGAGTTTAGGTTTAGTATTTATGGTCATGTTTAGGGTTAGGGTTAGGGTTACGGGTTTAGGGTTAGGGGTTAGGGTTCCTGTTAGGGTTAGGGCTCTCGTCCTTAGCCATAGGCAAGCCCTGCATTCAAACGGGCAAGATCTAACTGGAAGACTGGCAGACGCTAATATAAGACGAATAAATTCAAACAAAAATACCTTGATTGATATCAGTTTTTTTTGTGGAAATAATGTTGTTGTTTGTTTTTGAAGGTGGGGATGTTGTCAATGTTTTTATGAAATAAAAGAAAGAGAAAAAATTATATTATATCAGCGCTCGGGCGCTTCTGCGACCTGCCCGATCGTTGTCGACGCAAAGGAACGAAAATCGGGGTCGTCATCTACAACAGTACCAAAAAGGTAAATCTAAAACATTTTATTTTCTATTGTAACTATTTTCATTTCTATCACGGACACTATCATTTGTCATTGAATGCATTTTCGATTTTTAAGTTCCCTAAAACGTGTCAATTTATTTAGAGTAATCCCTTGAAACACAACGGTTATTTTAGCTTTTAAATCTACAAATGAAACAGGTTTATTCGCATACACTATTTTTTGCACATGTTTTTATAAAAAAATATTAAAAAAAGTATTGCGAATATATAATGGTTTACCATTCTCAATCAATTGCCGAACAGACTGATGATTTAAACAACTCTTCCCTACAGCGCAACTTAGCAAACAGCTAAATATGTATCATATTGATCCTGTATTCTGCGTGTATTGATCAAGCTGAGAAATAGAATACTTCTGCCGACTAGATGGTATACATTTTAATATTGCACAGAAACTGTATGACACACTGTATAAGACATCACCTGTTACTTCTATTTT
Source organism: Sepiola atlantica (assembly GCA_963556195.1). Lineage (NCBI taxonomy): Eukaryota > Metazoa > Mollusca > Cephalopoda > Sepiida > Sepiolidae > Sepiola > Sepiola atlantica. The sequence continues at coordinate 58,339,494 of OY744526.1, read as the reverse complement.
ATTTTTCGATTAAAGGCTAACTCACGGATTATTTATGATGTAATTTATTCCGCCCATAGCACACACTAATTGAATTCGTAGTGGACTATTACATAGCAAGACATAACAAAGATTTTTAGTATTCATCGAGGTAAACATTTTAATTAAAAATGACCTTTTAAAACAATCTAGTAAATAAAATATCCCGGAAATATATATATATATATATATATATATATATATATATATATATATATATACTCCATTATATGTTTCAGATAGGAACTAGCATACATACATGATTAAAACACATTTATTTTGATAGAGTGTATGAAGTCCCTTGAACATTATTTATATCTACCACTGAGTGCATGCCGTTGTAAATCAGATATGTAGAGCGAGTATGAGTACGGTAATGTGGTGGCGCATGTCTGAATTCTGTTCAGTGCATCGCATTATTTATACATTTTTAATTTGTGTTTCGTTCAAGCTGGCAACTAAAAGATAATATACAAATGTATATACATGGTGTTTCAAAAGTCTTGAGAACATTTAAAGTCCTCATATCTGCTGGACTATGAATAGTAGGAAAATTAATCTGGTACCATTTTAAAACTAAATTCATTACGATTTTCGTAATCCTAATAATTTTTTCATCTTTTCAGGCCCAGTTATAGCGTTCACTCAACCAGAACAGGCGATTTGCGTCCTTTAATTTAAAAAAAAACTAGATTATGAATACGTGTTCAACATGCATTTCACACAAAATTCCGAAAAGAGGGCATGTCCAAGAAAGCTGTCTACAGACCAGTTTTCTTTGAAAGATCAACAGTAAATAGTGACATTTACCTCGACATGCTGGAAAACTGGTTAATAGATCAGTCGAATGAGAAGGAGTCTGACAACTTCATTTTCAAACAGAATGGAACGCTACCGCACTAGAGCCTCAGAGTTCGCTAGTATCTGAACACAATACTGTCATACAGATGGATTGGACTGTCTGGGCGAGATGATTGCGTTCTCATACCTTTGTCTCACAGATCTCACACTCTGCGATTTTCTTTTGTACCTCTCCTGTTTTTTCGTTAATCATCTTTCATTCTTTTGTTGCTCGGTCATAGAGTAATGGTCCATAGACAGATTTCTTGAACATTGCCGCTTTTAAGAATGTTGTGCGAAATGCACGTTGAATACGTGTCAATGATTCAGCAAATCGCCTTTTCTGGTTGAGTGAACGCCATTACTAGTTCTGCAAATATATAAAAACATCATTAGCATTACAGAAAGTTGATGAATTTAGCTTTAAAACTGTACCAGATTCATCTTACTATTATTCATAGTCAAGCAGATATAAGGACTTGAAATGTGTCAAAGACTTTTGGAAAACCCTGTATTATATTACAATATAGTTGATTAACGTGTTTTCCCTACTGTGTTTGTCCTATATACATCAATGACTCAAACTACAAGCTTAACAATCCTATGCTTGTCGAACCGAGTTATGCTTTTAAAAAAGAACCCATTTTAACTATTCACATTTGCCGTAATTTACAATTAACTGAATGAGTTACAACTCTCTTACTTAGCTATCTATGTATCTCTATTGCGCTCTATCAATGCATGTTAATTGAAAAACTCTCTAATAAATGTTAATGCTTATGTTAGCATTGAGAAATCGACTCTCTTTTCAGATAATTTACATAGTGTGTTTGTATGTACCGTAACAGGTATATGAACTTGATAGCACACTAAGAGCTCGCTTTATTTCTATATTATCCACAAGGATATTATAGAAGTACACACCTTATTATTCAGAGATATGTAAGAAGAGTTTCTAATCACAGGTTATGAGGTTTCAAATGAAATACAGTGCAATATATAGTATGTGTGGTTGTGGTTGTGGTTGTGAAACAATGGTTCTTTAGTAGTATGATGTATGTGTATGTATATACTATGAATATTCATATATACTATCCCGATTTGTATCATTTTAATATAATATTCCAAAACAGAGTATACAAGTATGTATCATAGTTGCTTACAGCTGTTTAACGACAATGTTTATTTTAAGTCATAAAATATAACATAACGAATGTAAGATATAAGACAATCAACATGATACCTTAAAATAAAATACATCTTATCAAAGCGTTCCATGAAATAGAATAATGCGATAAATTTATGTTAGTTTCAAATAATAAATACATAATTAAATAAAATAAAATAAATCGACACAAGAAAACGTTGGCTTTGACGTTAATTGATACTATGTGCGAACCCAGGCCTTCATCGATTGATTCCTGATAGAATTGTAATTTAAAAAACTTGTATTTCATCTAGGTATTGGGCTTCGTCTTCAACCAGATTGCTAGTCAGGCTAAAAGAAAAAAAACGACAGTGAACGAAACGTTACAGTTACAATGGAGATATCGATTTTAGTAAAAGTTCTTTTAAAGTTCTGCACCGACTGAACGCTTCTCAAACGGCAACGATATGGTTAATCAGTTTGATAGAAAATTATTGAAGACAAAAATTGCAAAAAAACAAATAAAAAACTGCTGAATTCTAGAATAACGCCATTTTAAACAAATATCGCGTCGATTTCTCTTTGTAATAAAACACGATAATGTCATGATTGCCTGATGTGAAATCTGGGTTCACATCGAGTAAAATTCCTTTGTTACATGTCACAGGAAATATATTGTGTAGATGATTCAATTACGTCGAAGATGATGACTTCACGCAAACAAAAGCAAACTTTTATAATAAAAGTAATGAGAAAAATTGTCTATCAGAAAAACGCACCAAATTAGAATCAGAATAATATTTAATGAGATAATTCTAACATAGTATAAAATTGGTGACTTCTTCCTCTCTCCTATCTTGGTTTCTTTCTCTCTCTCTACTTCTCTCTTTGTCTCTCTCTCTCTCTCTCTCTCTCTCTCTCTCTCTCTCTCTCTCTCTGTGCATTTGTCTTGGTAAGTAAATGAATAAAATTACGATTCCAACGTCTATGGTTAATTTCTCGATTAACATTTTCCGAGGAATCAAATCTATTTATGTTTATTTATGTCTTGTATTCCTATTTTCCTCTATGTGTAGACGGCTAAAATCTATTTAGGATATATATATATATATATATATATATATATATATATATATATATATATATATTGTATTTAGGAAGCATTTTCTGATTTATGCAAACATTGTTTAAAATAACCCAATTCGTTTGTTTAATTATACCATTTTTTTTCTGATGTACATTTTTGTATTAAAAAAATGTTCTATAGGGTTCACAGGTTTAACGAACGTTTTCGATTCTTCATTGAATCATCCTCAGGTTTCAAAACAAATAAACAAAAAAGGTGGAGAAAGAAGAGAATTGTATAACGTTTTTTTGCATTGTTTCGTTGACGACGTATATTCAGCCACGCTGGATAGCATCACAGGACAAAATCGCATTACGTTAAGCATTTTTAAATGTTACCACTGGTTTCATATGTGATGTTGTTAATTTTAGGATATTGTGTTTTAATGTAGATAGCTTCGAGTATTTTAAATTATTTACAATTGGTTTCGGAATGTGTAATTTTAGTGTTCTTTACTAGAATTTGCCTTAAATTGTATTTAAATCGTAAACGACTTCTTGGAATAATGCGAAAAAGTGTTATGCGCGTTTCTCCGCAGTCTTTTTACAATTCTCTTCTTCATCCAGTTTTTTTGTTGATTTTATTTTTACACCTGAGGATAATTCCACAACGATTAGAAGGACAAAACGTAATGGACGTGAACGGAATAAAAGGAGATTCGTGCAGCGTGTTCGTTGTTTTGTCCCGGTGTTGTCAGAACAAGATTCATTTCCCGAGTTTTATATCAGCATTGAGATATTACTGTGGCACAAAGTAAGTTACAGTCAGTTCCATTGTACAATCTGACAAGTACATATATATATATATATATATATATATATATATATATATATATAGCAGGATCAAATATAAACCAAAAGTAAACTTTTAGTAGATGGAACCTATAGTGAAAAGGTTAAGCTCAATATACGAGATAAAGCAATTGTAGAGATAAAAGAAATAAGAGTGATAAACATGTAACGAATGTCAAAATTTATTTTAAATTTCGATTGTTCAATGCAAGGTGTATTCTGTAATTAACTAGTGTTTATTATTATTTCCTTAAGCCAAGGCTTTTCAAAGATCGAAATCACATCATCAGATGTGAAATACAGATAGATAAGTTGGCTGTAGAAAAAGCAAAAGTTCAAATATTTGAAAAATATTATTATTAACATGTAGTGAAAGAAATGTTCAATAAAAAAAGATATGTGGTTTGTACAGGTGGTAATTGTCCGTTGAAATGGTGTCCAATGAAGAGGAAATGTTGGAGAAGACGACACAAATTTTTTTCGTAGGAGCAGTATGGAGAAAGTGCTTAAAATGAGGTAAATCCAAGTGCACTTAAATGGAATTGATGTGAGAAAAGCTGGCCATTATTGATAACTTCCTGGCCGATAGAGAAAGCGAATGGTATTATTCATGAGATATTCGAGCACACGAATCCAAGGAAAAAACTTAATGAAACAGTAATACTAAATTAGGGGTTGAGATTGGGGGAGGGAAAGTAAAATATGAGGGAATACAGTGGTCGGATAGATTGAGAGAGCCGCTGTTGCAGCTGGGAGGAAACAAAGGGGTAGATGGGGGAAGAGGGGTTCAAGTGATAAAGGATTGGGCGGTAGAAAGCGGACGATGGTTAGTCAAAGGTTAAGAAGTAAGTAATTGAGTGTAAATATTATTTGAAGAGAAAAGGAAAGGGGATAAAAAGGATCGTAGATAAAAACTGAATTTAGGGTGGAGGCAGAATAGTTTCGAGAGTTTAAGATGGTTGCCAAAGCTAAAAATAGAATTCCAATGAATGGAATTCTACAGTTTAAATATAATAAGCAAAAATTGGGCGAAGACTAGCGTTACTAGCTAAAGTGTCTAGGGATTTAAAAGGGCTACCTGATTGGTTAAAGGCATGGTAAAATAAGTAAAAGTATATGAATAAATAAATAATTAATTAACTAATTTAAAAATTATTAAATGAGGACCAGATGAATGATTAGATGAATGATTAAATGATTAAGAAATTGAATAATTAAAGAAGAAATAAGTGAGATAAACTCGATGTATAGTTTTAGATCTAGCCTGTCCCACTCAGTTATATTAACATTTAGGGTAGGGGAACAGATCAAGGGATAAGGTGAGACTGTGTGTAACCATTTATCTCTATTATAAATAATATGGAGTGCGGTTGGGTTGGTTCAATTGAAACTTAAGTGTAGTGTCAGTGTTTTAAAGTCATGAGAAGCTTCATAAGGGGAAGAAAAAGGACCGACTTAAGAAGTAATTAAGGAGCGTAGTTAAATGCGAGATGAGTAGAATCTACGAATGTGATAATTTCGGTAGAAATAGACATGCACAGGGTCGGTTAAGAGGATGCAAAAGAGGGAGACAAGGAGTAAGTGAAATTAGAGAACATAAGAAGCAGAGGGAGGAAAAAGAAATAGGTGGGTAAGGTTTAGCTATAGGTGAAGATGTAAGTGAAAACATGTGTGTAATTTTAAGAGTAGAGGAGTGGGAGTCGTAGTTAAAGTGGAATTTGAGGGGAAGATAAAATGAATTTGGAGAGTTTAAAGGATTTCTACAGCCAACTTATCTATCTGTATTTCTCTTTTGATGATAATATTTCGATGTTTGAAAAGCCTTAGCTTAAGGAAAGAATAATAAACACAAGTTTATTACAGAATACACCTTGCATTGAACAATCGAAATTTGAAATAAATTTGGAGATACGTTACATGTTTATCACTCTTATTTCTTCTCTCTTTCTCTTTCTCTCTCTCTCTCTCTCTCTCTCTCTCTCTCTCTCTCTCTCTCTCTCTCTATATATATATATATATATATATATATATATATATATATATATATATATATATATAAATACAAATCCGATGACATCAGGATATATTACACACCGAGGATGCCAAGTTTTTGGCGAAATATCTTAAAAAATAAAAAAAATAAAAAATATGAACCTTAAACACTTTATACAAATCACGTGCGCATTCACGCTCTCATATTTGAAAGTGGGAAAACAACAGCTAACCCCTTTGGCCCGGCTAGAACAACAAAAAGCCGGTAGAGAAAAAATACAAATCCGATGACATCAGGATATATTACACACCGAGGATGCCAAAATTTTAGCGAAATATCTGTATCACTTTAAACTAAAAAAAAGTGCTAGTTTATAATAAAAAGAGAAAAAAAATCGGTTTCGATTTATTATTTTTCTTTTTATAAAAAAAAATTGATATCGCATCTTAAATGCTTCAAAAGGTATTTATTCTACCTGTTCCATATTATATATATATATATATATATATATATAGTCAAACAACTTCAGTTACAACTAGAGACTATATATATTTATGCGGTCTAACACCGCATAAATATATGAATAGTATCTAGCATAATATAAAAAAAATAATTTAAGGCAACATACAAACGCAATATTTACAATAAACACTATTCATCACAACTTTCCCCTATTAATAAAAGCTTTGTTCTTACGTTTTCTAGTTGTTCTGTAATGAAATAAAACATCCCACTGCATTACAGTGAATCATCTTAATCTGTGTTACAATTTAAATGCTATTAAAAGTAAAGCATCACATTTACTGGATTTACAGAGGGGTTTATCCATGTATTAATCTATTGGTTAAAAGAAAAGTATATACAAATGAGAGGCAAGTCATTTTGTGATTCTTTATGATAACTAACTTTATAATTTTAATTTATTTTTTCTTAATATTCAATGTTATACGCTGGATAATTGGCTGAATGAACGGACTCATTCATGAAACCTGAAAAAATAAATGCAATCTTGAATAATTAAAGCAAAATAGGTTTCACTATGTCTATTTCATGCAATTACAAAGATGCGCGTTTTGATCAATCAAGGGAAATTATACGAGTAAAATCATGTTAATAATAAAAAGGTCAACCATTCAATATCTGTCGGTTTTAATGGCTTCGATGTAAAAATACAAAAATAATTAAATAAAATCTCAATCAAATCACCAATAATATTTCCGTTGATAATGTTTAGTTGCCGACCGGACTGGGATTTAAATTGGTATCATTTTGTTAATCGCTTTCGTCAGACAAACATATGGAATACAAATGGCTTTTACATTAACCGATGTTATTGTTTGTCTAATTAAAGGCGCGGGAATAAGTTAATTCAGCGTATTCAATGTACATTTAGCGGTTTATAATAAAGTCTACAAGGTGAGTGACGGAGAATAACATAGTAATTGACTAGAATCCAACAGATTTTCCAAAGTCTTTTTCGTCATAGTCTCAAAGAAGTCAATATGTTTCTCTTCATTTAAATCAAATATATATATATTGTTACATCTTTTACATATTGGAAATTAACTTTCAACATTGCATAGTATGTGATAGATTAAGCTTATTTTAGGAACGCGCAAAATACATGTCCGATCCCAAAAATGTAAAAAAATTTTGACCTCTCTCTTCAGTTAAAAATTCACCAAAATCCATGAAATCTACCAATTTGGATGACATTTTGAGTATTGATTAATTTACGATCATGAAATATATTGTAACTATACTTTTCTTTGAATCTTACTGAAAATGCATTATTGTGTGTAAAGAACAACACCGTTGCAAAATTTATAGCTCAAAGTACGAAAAAACGCACGAATTTTGTGTTTATTGTTTTATGAAAATAAAGCACCGTAGATGATAACAAATAAACATTTCATTATATACTACTTATATATAACAGAATAACGCCTTATATTTCGTATTAATGGAATACATATAACTCAAATAAGAATTACTTTCTCGAATTATTAATATTATTATCGTATTAAGCATTGGTTATTCACGATTTTCACCAAAAAGATAAGATAATTGTAAAAACTATTCTATGAGATTTCAATTATAATATTCTACGAGAATATAACAAATCGATGTATATTCTAATATTTTCATTCGTGTAGATTTATGTGTACATTTCAGCGTAAGAATTTTTTTTATAATCTTGAAAATAAAAAAGTGCAGATTCTGGGGCATAACGAAAAGATTATTTAAAAAATGTGATACTTTCTACTAACGATAAACTTGCAGATCTATGGGTGTCCTGTATTGTTATAAACGGACGGGATTTCAGGCTTTTATCTTTAAAACGCAATCAAAATTTACACGAAAACTTATGAAATAATTAATGATAGGCGCTTTTTAATAATAATAGTTTGTACAAGACACACCTATTATGAGACGTACATCGCAATTTTTAGTAATGCTATTGTTTACGGAGGTAATATAAGTAAATATACGATGATTAAGTAAGCGCGATTAGATAAAATCAAAGTATACTAGAAAATGAGAAATGTGTCACTATTTTGTCTACTTTTTTATATTAACCTCAAGACTAAATAGATGTTTGTTTATTAAAATGACCCGGGCAAATAATAGCATCAACTAAGAAGAAGCTGCATCAATTACAAACTATATACTGTGGGAAATACATTTCTCATATTAAATTCGATATATTTATATTTACATATAAAGATTTATACATAAATAGTTATATATAAATACTTATATATAAGTATTTATATATATATAGTAGAATGTTTATTCTTATATATATATATTTATATGAATAAAAGTATTTATATATATATATATATGCATATATCTATGTATATGTATTTATACATATAATTATATATATATATTTATACGTATATATATATATATGTATATATATATATATGTATGGCTTTAAATTATTTAACAATTTTATTGTAGCCGAATATTAATCAGTTACAACTTAAAAAATACTTTTTATTTTAACTCTTAGCAGTTTTATGACTGCCCAGTTTATTTATTTATTTTCAACATAATAGACACATTGTATTTATATATAATTATACTTATATATTTAAATATATATCTATTTGCATATATATTTATATAAATATATACTTATGTCTATATACATAAAGTGAATACCTTGCCCCCCGTACCTTCGGCGAGAGTAAGAAAATAAGCGCATGCATCATACACTACTAAACTCACCAATTTTATCAGTTTATTCACCCCTGCGTATTTGAAAAAAATCTATGATTATTTTCTACATATAACAACAAATACTAATTTTAGACCATCATCACAGCTTCTTCCATAATAAAATACTCCACAGTGATTGTAGCAAAACTTTGCTCTCCAATATGTTCCTACTAGCACTCTCTCTTTCATAGCCGGGAAGTAATAAGCAAAAGGACTATAGAAAAACGTAACCGTTTTTTTGCTATTGTTCTTCAATTAATTTCATACATAATGCAATACTTCCGCACAAAATTAATAGACGCACCCTCATATACCACTTACTTTCGAGAATATCGGATTACGTTATTTCTTACTATTCCGTATATACAAAATCTCATTCCGGATGTTATTGAATACATTAAACGAACTTAATCACTTATACTGTACATTGATTAAAAATGGCGGCCACAATCTCTTAATCGAATCGACTTCGAACATTTCCCTTAGCAATCTTTGATTGCTTCAGGTATACTTTCATTTTTTTAACTTAAGCCCTTACACGATATAATACATCACACTTTAAGGCTTAAAGATGCTTTTCACAATACTTACAGCGTAAAATTAACTGAAGTGTACATTTCAAAAACATTCCCTTGTTGATACCAATTCCATTGAAGCACGTCGTATCAGTTTCTATACCAACCATACACTAATGATTAACAAACAGCACAAGTTCATTGTTTCACTCTTGTCCATTCATATCTATCTAACATCAAGGGAACATGCGTGTTTTCATTTTAACGTTAGGTATTCTTTGTTGGGGGTATTTTACGTAAGATATTTTCTTTTCTTCTTTAAATGTGTAGATTTTCGACGACTTAAATAATCGCAGAACGCAACAGTACATTCGAGGCAATAAACATTAAACAGATACGTAGACTTTTTCTGCTCACATTGTTATTTAAATTAGAAATCATCGATTTATTTAAGTATATTTTTCTATAATGATTAGACGTTATTTACGAATAGGTTTCCTGTGTTTAATTCACGATAGTTTAAAGGCTTCGAAATCAATTTCGAACACAGATGGGCGTAACATTTGAAATCATTATTTTCATCTACATTTTTCTATTCATTGTTCGATATTTATTGTGAACGAACCTTATCCAAATTTATTTCATTAATTTTATACATACTTTACCGGACACTAAAACTGCTACTGATATTTTAAAATAATATTAATTTCTACTTTTCTAAACAGACTCTAACTTAAAGAGCAGCATCCGTTACCTTGCCATTTCTCTTCTAGGCCAGTGAAAGAGAAATCTTTCTAGATTAAGGCATCCCTTTCATTATTTTCCCTTTATTTTACTATTTGTCTATTTAAGAAAAAATATTCTAGACTGCGGCATTTTTTTTCAGTAGAAGATACACATTCAACACA
>OY744526.1:58208925-58326425 GCA_963556195.1 Sepiola atlantica | reverse complement strand
ATTCATTAATATATTCTCTTTCTATGGTAGAAACACTGATTCCAACTAGTCTCGTACAATTCGATTCAATTTTATTTTAGAATCGTTTGTCTCAGGCACCAAAATAAACATCAGTTTCCGATATTTATTCATATTTAGTATTTTTATCTCTTTCTCTCGTGTATTTATTTTAAGTCTGAAAACAGCCAATAGTCGCTGAGGCCGATCTTTAGAATATGGTGGCTGCGGAAGTAATTAAAATTACAATTCATGTAATTTTACTATCGTTGTGAGCGATTTGAGACAGTGCATTATCTGGGTAAAAGATCACTTTTTTCTGTTTCATTTGTAGCTATCGTGTGCGATATTTTTATTAAAACGGTCGAATAATACTATACAAGATTCGCGATTTATAGTTCTGTATTTTCTCAAGGAATTTAATGAACCAAATATATTGCGCATTTCAAAATAAGGAGGCCTTGGCCGCTTTTGAAGAGTTTCAGTCGATATGTCGTTTCATCTAGTGTCACATATTGATGCAATCTCACGTTGGCCCTTGAAACAATTGCAAACAAAGATTTAACTCGTCGATCCGTTGTTTTGTTTTCATCACCAGTAAACACCGGCCGATCACACTTTAATTGAAACAAAATAATACTACGTAAACACAATTAAAATATACATATAATTTAAAACAACTCCAATGAAACTTAAACTAACAGAAGAGAAATATAAGAAATATCTTCTATAAGATGACATCCTCCATCATCACCAAACGCTGTGACAAAAGCGGTTTGTCTAGAAGATATCGTTCTAAAGAGGCGAGGATGATAGGAAGACCGAAAGAAAGAGAATAACATCAACACCTCTGTAGGAACACATCGGCGAATACTTTAATCGTGAAGAGGATTTACTTCAAGAGAAACTAATGGCCGTAATCAGCGGGTGCTTAACGGTAAACGATAAATTTATGTGATTTGCAACGCTTATTAAATGTAGCAGATATTACTGAACATCTGCTGCTATGTGTTACGACACAGACTCCAGGAAACACTACCATTTTGTAAGCGAATCATCACTTAAATTAGTGAGAAAACCTCTAGGGGGTTAATAATCAAAAGAATAAAAATAAACCAAGAATATTCGGATAGAAATGAGAAATATAAAATGCAACTGACAAACAAAGTTTAGTTGTCCTTTACAAAATAAACCACAATATATACTAGTAACACCCCGTATAACTAAACTTATATTATACAAAAAATGTCATTAAACATGAAAAATATTCTACGAAAAAACAGTTTTTTTATAAAACTAAAATATATGTTATCCGACCGTTATCCGGGGGATGTAACTTGGTGGTCTGCGCCGTGAGGACATTTCTGAAAGGGTTGTTAACGTCTTGGAACGGTATTACTACAAGCTCCCCTGACTAAATGATTGGTACATTCAACTTAACATAAGGTGTCATACCGGGTCGGATATTTGGTCTCGATACATCGCGGCGTTAATAGGCGTCATTAGGTTAGCTTCATTATGTATCTCCTGAGAATTAATTATCTGACTTAAAGGCCGCTGTATAAAAGAAGGTTTTAAATGAAGGAACAAGACGTTTTATATATACAAAAATATAATTAATTTTTGCCGGAGAAACATTTTTACTCGAAAGTCGACTTAAGTTGGCGAGCCACCGACATGTCGCGCTGCAAAAACCAAATTGATTTCAAACCGCTCCCCAGAGAATAATCGGGAAAGATGGGGAGAAGAAAGAGAGAGACACAAACACATGCATGAAACGAAATAGAGACACAGAGAATGTTACTGCGGCTATCAATTACAACATGCGAACACCGATTTCATCTTCAACCTCACCTCATGCGTCCGTCAACTTTGGATTTGATAAACATATTGTCAACATCAAGTTGTGCAACCTTTTACCGTAGTGACAATTTTTGTGTGAACAAATAATTGTAGTTTTCTACGTCTATCCCCGCGAGAAAAAATTCAAGTTTGGTGAAAGGATTTTTACATGCTGGAAACCCGAGCTCCCACAAAAGAAATCACTAACATTGCCACACATATACACAGTGACCCATTTGGGAAACTTAGTATTCCAGCAATCCAGTGAAAACTAATAAGCTCTGCTAAGGTTTGTAGGTTTTTGAAAGGATGCGTGTAAATTATGTTAGAGTAAGAAATTAGACATATTAAAGTGTTCTTGTTGTAAACAATTTACTATAACGTCGATAAAAAATAGTCGAAAATTGTAGACACGGCATAGCATTTACTTTCAGATAATAACTTAATTGGCAAAATTGTATTAAAATAAATCGGAATATTTAATAAAATTTAACAGACAGAAATAACAAATTAACAAATATATAACTAAAAGCTTTTATTGCTACTTTACATCAAACAACCATAATCACTTATCACACATTATATAATACTTCGGGTCAGTTGCTACTGATAGGATATACAGAATTACCCTGCACTTTTATATATATATATATATATATATATATATATATATATATATATATATATTTATGTATATATAAAGATATATATATATATATATCTTTATACATATGTATATACATATATATATATATATATATATATATATATATATATATATATATATCTTTATACATATATATGGAGACATATAAACAACGTGCAGTATTATAGTACATTTGCTGTCTCGAGAACCAAGCGTGAATGTGAGATATTCATCATTTTCGAAGATGGATAAGTACTTCAGGAACGAGACGACTACATTGTTGGCGTTATCGGCGTGTCATGTTGACAGTGCCGTTAATGATTCCACCATTTTCTTTTTTGTCTCATCGGATGGTTTTATGATTCATGCAGATGACAGAATCATAATGAATTTCCTCTTTTCTAGAGAGCTTCTTCCAGCATCGCAAGCAGATGAATCTCAATGACACAATCACTTGAAGTTCTAAGAACGGAATAATGGTGAACAATTTTATTGAAGAACGGGGGAAAGTCGACAATATGCTGACCCCCCGTTTCGCTATTGTGCGCCAACTGTGTTTTGTCCGTCTGTTATTGGTTATATCCAGCGAAATATAGCGCGCATTTATATTCCTGGTGCGCACGGAAGAACTCGGAGATCGTTCAAGTTTCTCGCTATAGTTTGCCTAATTTACAGCTAGATTATTGTTATTATGATTTCGGTAGGAAATCTAGAGAAATGTATATTGACATGCACGGTTTCCATGATAGAAATACTTCCTCTAAAATATATATTTATTAACTTTTGATATGAAATAATAATTAACTACTTCAAATATCTTTTTTTAACTTTATTTCACGTCAAACTTTACATTTTGCCACCGTAACGTAAGGATTTCCACTTATTAGGAGACAGATTTATATTGGCCATTTTAAGTAGGGGTGTGTAGCAAGTTGTTAATTCACATAACCTCTTATTTCCTCGGTGTTTGTACAGTTGGGAAAATTGATTTTTAAATATCAGTAATGCTCCACGTTGTTGGGGATTGAAAGAAGAAGCTTATGTCCTTTTGCGCACAAACCATAACAAATTATTATTTTTGATCTTTTTTTACGTTTTAATTCCACATATTAAATATTTTGGGTTAACCGATGGATATACTCAGTATTTATTTTGATAGATATGTCAACAATTATTGCTCTTGAAACGAAGCCTCCATCGAGAAATTTACTGATCTTGTGTGGCATAACATTCAGCATATACGCTGTTGAGCTTGCGGGACGAAATCCATGTGTCTCCACACTGAGTAGATTGTTTTTGCTGAAGTAGTTTATGATGTTTTAATTTATCACTGATTTGAACAAATTACTACATGAGACTTATTAGTGTTTACTTAGGTGCAGAAGATTGATCTCGAGTATTTTGTTTCAAATACTGGACAAACAGACACGTTTCCTAGGTGATGTGAAGCATTTATCTTTTAAGAAACGATTAGACAGCTTAGCATGTAAAAGAGCTAGTTCACCTAGCAGGTTTTCAAGCGCGATGATTTGAATGTTGGCCAGACCAGTTGGATTGCTAGAATTAAGTTTATTCATAGGTTTATCAAGGTCCCGTTCAAATATATGGATATTGCTAAGAGTGTTTACAGTCATAGTGAAAAGTTTAAGGTTTCCTCGTAAAAGGTTGAATTTGAAATAAAGTTGTTTGCAAAATTGTTGGCTTTATCGGATACTGCAGAGATCATTTCCCGTCGATTCATGATTGTTTGAATAGAGGTTTTACATCTGTTACGAACCCTGTTTGTTATTCGCTGAAACTCGTAGGTACAAAGCCTTTGGTCTTATTTTAAGATACATAATATCATAATGGTATAGAGAGTATTCTACAAATCTTGTTTCCAATACCAAAGTCTATTCTCAATAGAATAACGTTCAGCAAATACACATTACTAAAATATTATAAGCCATAGTTCCTCATCCTTCTATTCTCGATGTATTACACTATTAAAGAAAGTGAATAACTTCAGTCAATTGCAAGTTATCCCTTATTATGTAATTACTTGTTCCTCTAAATTACTAGTGTTCTAATTAATGTAACACTTCTTAAAGTAGAATACACTGAATCCATGCGATGTGTATGACTGTATTATTTCAATATGTCATTACACCTTGTAACGCACTTTCGAACAACCTTATACTTCAAATCCAAACCGATACACCCCCATATATATATATATATATATATATATATATATATATATATATATATATATATATGTGTGTGTGTGTATATTATATTTATAATGTGTTGTCCGACCTTTAAAGCTAAAACTCGATGAATTCTTGAAGAAAACAGCATATATCAATAAGCTAGCGATTGACACATTCAAAGATCACTTGTTTATTAATTTATTAAAAATGAATATAACTTTACAAGTTGTTTCGTTTACACACAAACAGCCAGATGTATATATATATATATATATATATATATATATATGTATATATATACATATATATATATATATATATATATATATATATATATATATATATATATAATAGATTTTTCATACGTGCAACTCTTCAGAAATTCAAAGTTTGTGGCCAGAAACATAAAAGCTAAAAGACAAAAACACAATACTCACATGGATATGGGGGACTTTACTGTCTTATGTACGAACAGAACAAATAAATATTATTACGTGTAACTTTGTAAAGTCACACTTAAATAAATAGCCGTAAGTTAATAAAGAGAATTATGAAGTAAAATGAAAAATGTATTAAAATAAATAAATAAGATTAAATTAAAAGATAAAAGGGATAAGAAGGGACAGATAGGAATTTCCTTTTAATTAAACAAAATATGAAACGAAAATCAAAGTTAATAAGATAATATTTAATTACATATTTAGTTCGGAAAATGTCCTTAGAATTCATATAAAATTACTTAAAATCGAAAAATCATTTGGTGATCAAAGACAGCGTTGAAGTGAAATCAGAAAATACTTAAGTATATGAATAAATGAAGGTATATATAAATTAAAATATAAAACGGATGAGAAAAGAGAAAAAAAGATCAATTTTAAAAGATACAAAAGACATTCATAGTTATCAAGATGAACCGTTATAAAGATTCAAAACTCAAATTTTTAGGTTCTTCTAAATTATCAGTAAGTGTGACCTACCATTTATAAATCAAACATACGGACTTTGTAAGTTCTGATTTGCTCTATAATACATTAAAACAAAGACTATTTAATAAAAAAATTATAAATAGATAATATAAATGACTGTTTGAATTAAAAAGAGTAATATTCAAAAATTCCCTAAACATGTAATATTACGATAGACCGCCCACCGAAAATCAAAGGCCCACCAACCAAAAAGCATAAGAACCTAAATAAGTGTATTTATTGCAATCATCAACAATATTTAGACTAGAACATTAATTTTACACTCAACTATATCTAATTTATTTAAGTGTTGGTAGATTTTTTTCAGTTATGTTATTATTAGTGATCATTAATTCATGAGAATTATTTACATTCTTATTTATTATATAATTAATCAACATTGTATATACATATAAAACCTTGTAAATAACCAAATCGATCTAAGAATTCGATATTAAGAAAACATTATTAAAGAAATAACACTGAAATTAGCACGAAAATAAAACTATATATATATATAAGTCATACAAATATGAACCCATGAGAATATTCTATATCTATAGACTTATTTATTTATTTATTTCTAATCCCATTATATATTATTTATAATAATAAACATGTACATATTTGTGCTACTTTCAGTATAATGACCACTATTAGCATTTGTGTATATTTTGCTACCAATTATCACGAATAATATTGAGTGCCCTTTATTCAAGCTCACGAGTTTACCTGAAATACAATTTGCATGTGCTAATTAACTATAAATATATACATAATTTTAGTAGTATGCACCAACATATACATTGCTTATGATATACTTTTAAACATGTGTTTAATATTTATAGTTTTCTCCAACTCTTAATCTATGTATCTATTAATCTACTTATCCAAATATAAAGCATTATATACATATTCGTTAATTTACAATATATTTGCTCTTGTATCTATAAGAACATAATGCCAAACTTTCCGCAAAGTACGCTCAATAAAATTGCACCTATTTCACTTGATTGTGTCCCTATAAATAAAAACAGTGAGCGACATCCGGATACATATCAATGTCACTTTGAAGACTACACACAGAATAAGCTCCTATTCTTACAAAACAATTTAATTGTTGCCTAAAAGATACATTATGTCGGTCACTTAAGAAAACATCATCAGTATTTAAACATACTGAACATCGGTCTTCTGCATACATACGAATCAATCTCCTGTGCGTCATGAATACGTTGCTAGCATCTGTGATTAATAAAAAGCTTGTCAATTACCTCAACTAAAATAGCCTACTCAGTGACCAGCTATATAGATTTCGTCCTGCAAGATCACAAGCTTATGTGCTGAATGTAATATAACCCAGTATCAGTGAATCTATAGACGGGGCTTCGTTTATAGAGCAATATCTCTTTACATATAAAAAGCCTTTGATAAGGTTTTGCATAAATACCTACTGGGCAGGTTTGTATGCTATAGAATATCTGGAAATCTGTTCTCAACGACCATATCCTCGATCTCTGATAGGTAGTCGTTGATTAACAAAAGTCTGAAGCAGATAATATCAAGGTTGGCGTGCACAACGGATCCCTTCGGAGCCCAAACATTTTCCTGATATTAATCAATATCTCTATAATAACGTTCTAAGATCATTTGTCGACATTTATGCAGATGACATAACTATCTATGGCAGCACTTCGAAGAGCATTAATGATCAAGATCGTTCTGATTCACTCTCAAGCTATAATTAAATATTAGACAGTATGTGAATTTACAAAAAGTGACAGGGGCGAGAGAAATACATTATATATATATATATATATATATATATATATATATATATATATATATATATATATATATACTATTCATAGCAGAACATTCAAAGTTAAAGCTTAATATATGCTTATTTGTTAAACTCCAGAGCATATATAAATACACAATAGAAAATAAGATTCCAGTTATTATGTCTTTATTTATCTTTTAACAAAGCAAATTCATTGACGGACCGGTTCGTCATAACTTAGACTACCAAAATACAGGTTGTATATGAGTCCTACTCGTCGAAAGAAAAAAGCAACTTTGTGTCTCAAAAAATCAGTAAATTAAAGCTGAAAAAAAAATATATACATATATTATATATATATATATATATATATATATATATATATATTAATACAGAAAACTTGATTTTTACCGCACCTTCAGTAACTATAAGACGTTAAACACGGGCGTACTATATAATTATAATAATGCTACGTTTTATGTCCCATAACTGATGCGTATTTTCGGAAATTATCACTCAGTTAAATTTAATTTAATAATGTCCTACATTAATTCCGGGATATCCTACTCTCTCAAACAAGTCATACATACAGAAAGTGGGAGTAATATTTACTCACACGCTAAATGATTAGTACCACTACTACCATATTCCCCGGGACTTCTTTATCATATGATACATTTTCCAGTTCCGTCCGTCATTTTTTAAAATGTAATTCCGTTATATTGTCTTTCATAGATTATAACTTCTGTAAACAAATATGGATCGCTAGCTCGAGCTTATTCCTCCTACTTTACAACGTGTTGATTATTTGGCAACAATCCTATTCTTAAATAATCGAATATAATTTCTGTACATTAAGAAAACATAAAACATAAAACTTACAACAAAAAATCATATGTCGAACTACAATCATTTTATTTGAAAAAATATTACTTTTAACAAATTATTTATTTATAAATACACCATGTTAGAACATTGAGATACAGAAGGAACGCTGACAAAATTTCATTGAAACCAAGATAAGAATATCAGAATGCAATCGAATACACAGACCACACTATTCTCATTCTGGAATTAGTTTCTATTTACAAACAGCTCGCGTGGTGCGTCCCGTCAATATTAATCGTGTTATATATAATTAGTGATTTCATTCATTCTTACTTTTGATTTTCATCCGATTTTCTTTACGTAGTTTACTTTCTGTACGAAACTGTCCCATTCATGCAAATACCTAATCGGATGTAATACAGATATTCATTTCCATGTTTGCAGTATTTGAAAGCCTGTAAACTGGCGTAAATTGTTTGTGTACGTCACGACATTTGTAAATACAATACGCTATTTTACTTCCTTCCATCGAAACTCTGTTGTCTAGCTATTACATTTTTCTTATCCGTTTACTTCAGAGAAGTATACATACTTTAAATGTTTACTAAAAATAGTCTTTCTTTTCCAAACTTTATAAAATGAACTCTTCAGTGTTTCATTTACCTTCGGTTTCCTTCTTCGATTTGTTACTCTGTCAATTTTCCCCGGACAAGTGTAACTATTTGAAAAATATTTTCAAACAAACTATTTTCTTCGACTATAAAAAACATTTATCCAAACACGAAAAAAATAAACATATCCTCAGTTTTGAAGAATTTCTCCACAAGATTCATTCTTCTACGCATTCTGCCTACAATGTCTTCAGTAACGCCCAAAAAACCCTAGTTGTCTTTTAACAATAATACCACCATTTTTTTTCGTGACTTTAACACAAGACACTCTTATTTGTTTTCTACCCTCCAAGGTTTTCTTACTTCGTTGATTTTCTCAAGAAAAACTAACTATTAAGAATGTAGTTTCACACACTCAGTTATTTTTCGACTTTGAAAAAATAAATTTCCCTAAACAAAAATGAACATTACCTAACTCGTGAACTATTTCTACTCATGATAAATTCTTCTGCAAACTTCGGCATTCACTACCTTCAGTAACCCAAATAACTGACAGTCTATTAATTTAAACAATAGTATCAACACTTTTAAGTCTTTTATTTACTCCTTACATTTATAATAAAGTATTTAATTAGTTTAATATGTATAAATGTTCCCTATTCCCGGGACATTCACACTTTTAAGGACAGTAAACCAAAAATATTTAATATATGTCCGATGGGCAAAGACAAAAGCTCGCACGTAATCGCCTAAAATTTTATAAGCCCCCACCCCAGAAAAAAAACAAAAAAACGCAGCGTCTTTTGCTCCCATACGAAACGCTAGACTCGCCAAGATATATATATAATTTTACATTGAACATATATACGAAACTGATGCACCATTTAAATTCTCAGATAAGCGTTCTTTTCTTCTCTCCACCAGGTTTTTTCATGGTGTTCACGGGTAAACGCCTAAAAAGTAGAATCTAGTTTTTGGGGTAGATGAGTGTACGGAAGATGTCAATCTCAAATTATACCAAAATATGAATATTTTTTTTCGTAGTTTGAAAATTCAGTTTTACTAAATTTCTGTACATGGCACTTCATCTTTACATTTTATTGAATGTTAAACCTCTCATTACTTTTGTTTTTAAATCCGATTCTTTCCAAAGAGCGAAATACGTTTAATATGCCTGTGAAACAACTTTTTCTTGGTCGTACTATAAAGGCAGTTAGGTCTCGAAATATAATAATGCACAACATAATCTTACCAAATAATGTTGCTTCCAATAAATTGTATGGAAAAAACTATTAACATAAATCTTTATGCTGAAAACAAACACAACAACGCCGGGACACTGATCTATGTGAAACTCTATTTTGACCACAAAGAACTATGTACAGTTTAATCGTTTTTTTCTGTTTATTTTATGTAAAATAATTATTTTATATTCTCTACTGCTGGTATATATATATATTATATATATATATATATATATATATATATATATATATATATATATATATATATATATATATATATATATATATATATATATATATATTTAGATTTTTCACTTATAAAATAGATCATTCAGTGAAGACCGGGGTTGTTCCAATAAAAAACAAGCTCGATGATACTCAATTACAGAGTACAGAGCATTTATATGTGATTTTATGAAGGCTTACCAAAGCATTTCTTTCAGGACATCAATGATCACCCTTAAAGATATTTTTTCTTACAAATACTATTTATTCAAATTAAACGTTTTTCCTACACGTGTTTCACTACCAAGCAGTTACTTGCTTGGCAGATCATCAGGGAAATTAAATGTCTGGAATACTGGTTTCAACTGCCGACAAAACACAATGTGGCGTTGTGATAGTTGAGGTCACTTAAGAAGAGAAGAGGAAAAAAAAATAAAAATAAAAGTCAAACTTAAAAAGCAAGGAAGAACAACGATAAAAAAAGAAAGTCCTAGAAAAGTCTTAGAAAAGTAGCTTGTGCATTATTTCTTCCACTAAGCCAACAAGCAAATAATCGGTCCCAAATACATTCAATAAAACCATAAAACCTGAACAATGTGCGATAATACACTTTCACGTCGGCCGGTACAATGATGAATAAATCCCCCCCCCACAAGAAGACAAAAGAACTAAATCATTCAAGATACCGCTCACAAGTTACCATTCCAATCCAATGATAGTATGGGAATTCTAAATCCAACTTCTCACAAAGAAAAGTCAACACAACGGACAAACATTTCCTCTAATATAGATATATTGAATAAAAATAAAAACTTTTATGATAAATTATTAAAGGAGAGTGGATATAAAAATACCAAAATAGAGTATATTCCAACTACACAAAATAACCCAAGTAGGAACAAAAATAGAAATAGGAAAATTATCTGGTATACACCTCCATGTAACAATTCAACTAAAACCAAATTGGGGAATAAATTCATAAACTTAATAAATACTCATTTCCCCAATAACAACATACTCCATAAAATATTTAATAAGAACAGACTGAAACTCAGCTATTGTTGTGGTGACAACCTTGAAAAAATCATAAAAAAGCACAACAGTAAAATACTAAACACCTCCGTAACCTCAAATGCTAGAAGAACATGTAACTGTACTAAGAAATCAAACTGCCTCCTAAACCAAAAGTGCCTATCAACTAAAGTGGTCTATGAGGCATCTATCACCTCAACCAAAAACCCATCCCAGACTAAATATTATATTGGTCTGGCAGGTAACAATTTAATGGAAAGATTCTACAACCATAAACTCTCTTTCAACAACCATGACGATCCTGGTTAAACTGGACTATCACTACACTACCACAAAATAAAAACAAAAAAAGAAACTCCCATAATAAAGTGGAACATCTTTAAAAAAATCTAGCACCTGCAAATCAATGAACTCACCATGTAGATTATGTTTAAATGAAAAACTAGAAATTATCAGTTTTAAAGACAGAAATAAACTCCTAAATAGAAAACAAGAGACGTCTATCAACTGTAAACATAGTAGACTCTACCTCCTTAGTAACGCACATACCCCACCTTAACCCCACACCAACCCACCACATATTTTAAAATGAAAACATTTAGAAATGAATAATTACATTACCCCCCATTATACACTACTTCAAAACACATTACAACCCCTACCCACCCACCCGAATTTACCACCCAACCCCACACCCAACAAGTCTCGATGAATCTATAGATATATAATTACCCCACTAAACTATCAATAACATCAAATCTCTAAGTATTACCTAAAATTCTCAGTCTCAAAAGCCTCTCAGTCATACTACCAATCTTACCAAAATCATCTCCCACCTAAACCCATAACTGTGATAGCTATTAACACTGATATCACTTAGATTAATCTAATCTCAATTAATTAATCCTTCGATTACTATCTTGACCACTTAATTATTGACTGGTGCCTAGTCTTTCTTATTGGTAGTAGAACTATAAAAGCTTACCATCACTTGTAGACTTATTTCGCCCGATGACTTCACAAGTAACAGGATTATAATACTTATCATTATTATTACTATTATTATTATTATTATTATTATTGATACTATTGTCACTGCGACTATCGTAGGTACTATTGGCTTTATTATTATTATTATTGTTATTACAATTGTTTTTAGTAATACTAAAGATAGTAACACCATTAAACTTCTTTTATATAGTAATTTCACTAGTATTAATTTTAGTATAATATAATTACAATTAACAAATATTATCACAACAAAATTCACTACCGTTACTGAGCTCATTGTAAAATCCATAAATAATTATATTGAAATAGAATGCAAAAGTAGCAATTAATACCCTAAATTAAAATTATCAAACATTTTTATCTACACGATAATCACCTATTACAACAGAAATGACAGTTATAACTTTATAATTTTATTCTCATTATTAAATTAAACCCACCCGGCCCTCTGCCCCGGTTGGAATTGTGGTCACGATGGCCCAGACACTAGATATCACCCCACTCAACTTTTTGAAATATCACCTGTGGGGGTCTCCCCCTCCCCCTTTTCCCGTCCTTGCTATAGGCTGAGCCCCATCTTCGTCCCCCTCCCTCTTATGCATCTTCAATTTCCGGTTGTGGTTGAATTTAAAATTTTAGGCAGTGATTCCATTGACGCTTGAAGAGTTCGCCTTCAATATGAACGCTAACGAAACAACATCTATTTTGTCGCAATAATGGAATAATAAAATCACCAACAATATATATATATATATATATATATATATATATATATATATATATATATGTGTGTGTGTGTGTGTGTGTGTTCGTGTGTGTGTGTTTCTCTATATATATATCCGAAACTAAGATGACGCGTTGGATCACACATTAAGTAAAGAGTGTTTAAATCAGAATAAATGAGAGTTTGCAAAGCCAGTGAACTTTAAAAAAATTAATATCCCAAATTAGTTTGTAACAGCTGTCTCTCTCCATTTCATTATTTGTTCTTCACTTTAGTTACATGTTTAATCGTATTACTACGATGATGATATTTCCTTTTTATTTATAAAACCCCATGCTAAACTTAAGTTTTATAATTACTTTTATTCCTTATTCACTTAATAAAACAGCGGGATATCAACGAGAACTTAATGTATATATATAAATATATATATATATATATATATATATATATATATATATATAATACGAATAAATTATGTCCACTGTTTGAATGCGTTTACATTTGTAATTTTGAAAACAGTAAAGAGACCAGTAAAATGCAGATTTTAAAAAAAATAATATATTATTGATTTAAAATTAAACTTTTCGACTCATAAGATAATTTTCATCAGGAAGATACAGGCAATATTTTTTCTTTTTTTTAAGCAACATTTTGTAACCTAGTCTTGACCTTCTGTTCTTTTTGAAGGCTGGTGTGTAATGCCCGATATAAGTGGTGTGCCTTGGTACGCACATGTAAGTAAAGAGTAAAATATTTCCTCTGTTCGACTGCATTTAAATTTGGAATTTGTCAAACGGTAAAGAGATCAATAAAATGCAGATTTCTTTTTAATAAAATATTATTAATTTAATATTCAAATTTTCGATTCATAAAAAGACTCTTCATCACAAGGATGCATACAATATGTTTGCTTTCTTTTTTTAAGCGACATGTTGCCACTTAGTCTTGAACTTCTGTTTATATTTAAGTCTAGTGTGTAATGTCCGATATAAGTAGTGTGCCTTGATATATATATATATATATATATATTTCTCTCTCTCTCTCTCTCTCTCTCTCTCTCTATATATATATATATATATATATATATATATATATATATATATATATAGGCACTCTTTTGTCCAGCCTGACGCAAGAGCCGTGATGAAGTAACACTGACTGTATATGTATGATTCAATATATAAATATAAATGTAAATATGTGTGTGATTTCTCTATATTCTTTTTCATAATTAACAATGAGGCAATTACATATTTGAGAATGTTTTAATGATAATATCTTTTTGTGTATCTGTAATGTTAAAATTAGTTATATTGCATACAATAATTCTTTATTGAATTAGTTGCTGTACTTTATTTGAATCGTAAACTAAATGTGGTGTCAATATCACGCACCAGCCTTCTTGGCGCTATACAAATCGTTTTAATCCATACATAAATCAGGATTTTTATCATCGAAACAAATTACTCGTATTCTGGATTCTCTATATTTCTATCGATTTTTACATAAGTGAATTATCATTGTCTTTATACCATTTCGGCATCATGAACTTTTATAAAACGAAATGTAATAAAAGAGTGAATGAAGCACACTAAAATGCTTTGAACATTTTAAAACCATCGTTAAATAACACATTTCTCCAAGATAAATTAAGCGTGTTTAAATTTGAACCTGTTAAATTAAAATTAAAATCTTTATTTTTTCTAGATCTACCGAAGTAAACAGAAATAAGTCCACTGAGTATTTATTACCTGCATATTTCCGGTGTTGCCTGGGTGATTATATAGTGCGCATGAAGTTCTGAAAGGAAAATAATTCAAAATATAGGCATGTTTTCAATTTATTTCATTACGTTTTTACAAGATTATTTCAGTTCTTCATTATGTTATTGTCTATTTAGTCAGCGTGTTCTGTGATGACGTCCGAACAGTCCTGATGTCCCTCGTCCTCAGCAAGAACCGAGAAATCGCAGCGTCTGACCTGGACTTTACAGATTTTGCATCTTTCGCGACAGCTGTAAAGTTCAGAGTACATTATATTAAGACAGTCTATGTAGGGAAATAGGGTATAACTTGCAAAACGTTGATTGGTTGCACAAGGAGTATACCGCAAGAAGATGTAAAAGTTCATAAATACGGAAAACCCAAGATGTCATTAAGTAAGAGACGAGCTAATACGGGTAAGAAAATGGGCCCGGCAAATATCAAGCACAGGTGGGAGAAGCTCAAATATAGAGTTGGCGCTATATAATCCCCAGGTTGAGTATCAAAAGTATGATCTCCGGTGAATGGATAAATGTGGCATTGACAGGTACAGGCTTCTGGTATTCGGACAGAGGTTGTTTTCACAGTTAAAAATAAACAATTTCTAGGTAGCGATAAAATATCCAAAAATCGATTTCGGATTCGTAGCATGGAGAAATCATATTTGGCGGTGTTTTTTTTTCTTCCTTTTATGCTCACCTGACTACGAGACAGAATGCGGATAAGAATATTTTCTGTTTCGCTTTTCGCTTTTCGCCTCCGCCATTTTCGTTTTCGTTTTCCTCGGCCAACAACTAATCATCTGTTAAGTAGTTTCTGACGGAATCGCTGTCAGGTCATATATGCATGTAGATCACGTGACCGACTGTATGTGTTTTGGGCGCGAAATCAAAAGTCGCGACATACGTCGTTTGTGGAGTAGAAATAAGGTAGGAGTAGAGTTAACAGAACATGATACGCGTCCTTTCCTCAGCTCATGAAATCTTTACTTTTTTCTTCCTCACAGACTGTCTAGTAAAGAAAAAGATAAAACATGAAAACCGAGCTCGTCCAGTTACGGGTACAATTAATAAAACTATTCAGTTTCTAAAATCCTAACTCCCTTACTCGTTATGTGTGATAATATATATATATATATATATATATATATATATACATATATATACATATATATATATATATATATATGTAAACATATATACTAAAAAGACTATTAAGCCACAGTTAATAATGTTAATTTCTCAGATTCGATGCATTCTTACTAATGAATATAGCGTGACAATAGGTTTCTTTCAGATATCTTGCAAGAGTTGTAAGAAATGAGCCACGCTTGTAAGTTGGTTAGCGCTTACTTTTCGGTAAAATTTATTCGACACCAGTTTATTTGGATTGAAGTCCTCTAATTGCGTCCAGCAATACATTTGTTAAAGGAAACACTGTTAACCTTTGTGATTAATGTAACTCTTGTAGAGTTAACTAGTACAATTTAGGTAATACTCTAGCATGCTTAACATCCTTGACCTTCCAAAGCGTGTTTAAAATGGGATTGCAATGCAGCTGTATGCTCTGATAGACGGTGTGATTCCATTTCAGTTTCACTCAGAGTAACTACACAACTTTGACATTAGCCAACTGATTACATAACAGAACCCTCACCATAACTCATGTTAAATCTGATACAGGAGGTGTCAGACTTCTCACCAACCCTTCTTTACACATACATCCTATTATTTGACACAAATATTTAGAACAATTCATCTACCAAAAGCGTCGAATTATACTGCTCTATATGTGCTTTGATTCATTGGAGGATTTTGACCTTATGTTGCATCTTAAACAGTTGTTTCATCACAGTAATTCTGCAACAAAATCTCACAGTGGGCGTTGATGTATTATTTCACGGCATTGTTTAGTTATGCAATGATGTGTGTGGCAGTAAGCTTTCTAGTCACGCCAACTGGTGACTATAGTGAACTTGTCCTGTGCCGTTGTTACTTTTAGTCTATCTGCATAATTTCTGGTCTAGTTCTGTCCGATTCCGGATTGTAAATTGTATAAGTTACTGTATTCTCTGCCGGAATATATTTCTGTTGTGAGTAATGATATTTTATCCGCTTTCCTGTGCCAGTTGACGTATTTTTTGCATTACGTTGAAGAAAACAGATTTAATCCAGAAGACAGATAAAACATTTATGTTTTAATTTAAACAAAATGAAAATAACATGTTTCACTACTAGGTAAAATACCTCAACATCATTGATAAATATGTAATAATAAGCAAGTAGTTATTCATGATAATATAGTATGATTTGAGGTTATATTGTGATTAGCTGTACACTTTGAAAAACATTTGGTTTATGCTCAGAAAGAACTAAAGCGAGAAACGCCTACAAATCATTTTCTTCAAAGCGTATCTGATTTGATTAAGTCCACATGTACTGGGAAATAGTTGTGATTGCCATAATGAAATAGCATTGTAATGTTTAACGTTTTACAGAAATATAATCCACGTTGGATGATAAATAAAAAAAATTGAGAGTGGTGAAATAATATTTACTAGGGGTGTATATATGGGAATAATTGCTGCCAATAAAGTGTTCTTAATTTACTGAATTTTCAGAAAATGATTTACGAGGTGCTCTGACTTGTAACAATAACAACTAACACTAGAAGCTTGTAAATAGGATCGTGCACTGTTTTACCAAGTAATAAAACGTTACATTTTATTTGATTTTGCAGACTTGAAGACGGCTCAATTAATTAACTAACCAAACGGCACTACGTATAACGTTTAACTAATTACTGATTCTGTAAGTCCTCGTGGCATGGTAAAGATGAGACGGGAGAGAAGTCACAGAAAATGTGTCAACTTCGGTCAATCCATGCAAACATCATAATTTATTTATATTAGCTGGTTATACTGTTACAGGTTGAATAGAAAACATATTAACAATTTTGTTTAGGGAAAACAATAAGTTTATCAAACAAGTAACAACAAGGGTATGGTTATAATACAAGCAAGACAACGCTCGAATGAAGCACAGTATTATCTGGACCTTACTTCTCCATGTTATATTAAGTATTTACACATATGTCTAATGGAAACGTTCATAATTCTAAAACTATTTATCAGATCATGATAAATTATTGCATAGTGCTTACTGTTATCAAAAAACAATCAGATCCATACACACTATTTGGAAATATTAGGAGGTAAAATTCCGTCAAATATGACATAACATTTTATTGTAAAATTAACGGTGTAATTTAAAGTTATATAAGATGTAAGACTTCATTTACTTAACTATGGGCCAATTAGTGAATATCTACAGTGAACAGAAAAGATCTATTGCCAAACGTGTGTCCTTCATCTTTTCACTGACCTTGACTTTTGATTTTGATATATAAAAATTAAATAGGTTTCAAGTTTAACTATGTCCGATATCCTGACCAATATTTGACCATGTTTGGTGACGATTGGTACAAAAATGAGGACACTAGTCTTCATACAAAAAAAAGAGAACAAACGCTACCGAAAACCAAACCACTGCCTTGGTGAAAGTAAGTAGTCATATCTGTCACAATTTCATATAAACAGTTAAAGTAATAACATAATAGATTGCAGTAAGTTCATCCAACACAATTATTTCATTTATTATTGTAGAGTCGGCATTATTAATCAATCTTAGAAAACGTAAGAAATCGATAGTTAAATGTTCTATTAAAGAAATATTTTACATTGTTCACGTCTCTTTCTCTTTTTCTTGTAACTTTTAATTTACGTGGCGTCGGTGTGTCTTTCTGTTGTAAATAAATATTCAGGTGTCCATCCCACGGGCAAAACTCACTTGGCAGCGTATGCAAATAATTATCTAGATTAATACTAATATAAACTATTATCGGGAAAACTATTCCCAAGAAAGATATGGTTATTCAGATTATCACGATAAGTACGTTGCCATCGTATATTTCAAATTATATGTAGGTCATTATTCACCACAGAAGGCACAATTAAAGCGATTCGATACGTCTGTTTAATTTGCAGGTTCTCTATCTGATCGCACGATCTAATCAAGAAAGGTGAAAACTTTGTCGACTTAATTTATGAAGGGTTTGTGAAAATGTATCTATACCTGAGGCAATTTAGGCTGAATAGTCGAACGGCTCGTATTCGGTTCGGGTCCTTTCGTCGTGACACCAGCTTCCAGAAACCATGGTAGGTATGCAGAGGTCCAAATAATTCAAGGCGACGTTGGATGCATCATGACCGTTATACTTTGGCGAATTGTCATTCACTTGAACAGCTGAGAATTCTGAGTTAAATATAATTAACAGAAATTTAAATCTGCTTTTCAAGCAATGTTCACCCACATACCAAGGCGTGGTCCTCACAGGACGAATCAAAAGATGTACCATAGCTTTTTCTTGCTCTCAATAGAATAACGACAACATTATGTGTGCTTGTTTCTTGAACAACTTATCAGAGTAGGTACTCACCATGCCTTAAGGTTAAGATGTGCATAGGTGAACATTGAGACCGTATATAGATGCACACATAGTGCACTTTTCTTTTTACATGGTTTGTTACACTTCGCTATTTTGTAAACAAACATTATTTTATTCCATTTGAGTTGTTCTGAGTTGTATCTCTGTCATGTAAGTTCTGTAACGCAGGACTTATGTACAGCCACACCTAGAATCGTCTATCTATAGCAAAAATAAAACAGAGTTAATCAACGTTTTTTTTGCCTAAAGCCTTATTCTAATCACACACAATACGTAGAGATAGTTCTCAGTTTAGTGATTGAGTAACGCTTGAATAAAACATTTCATTTTAATAGTATTAATTCGCTGCGATTTGCGATTAACTCACCAAGCGAGCCATCTCTCGACAAATGCTTATCTATCGTCCTCATTCTTTCTCCCTTCCTGTACGTTGTTTGATAGCTTCGCTCTGATTTAATATGTTTTCTATCACTACTTATTAAATCCCTGTCTATGTGTCTATGTTTTTTCACAGTCGAAACTAATGAGGAAAGGAATAAATTAAATGATTAGAATAGCCCATTATAAATGAAAGTGAATATCATAACTGTAGTAATACTATTCAATGTGTAGCCGGTAAGTGAAACTGAGAAGGAAATAATGAGCAGAAAACGCGTAATTCAAGATTTTTTCCTTTTTTTGTTTTCTATTTTACTGGCTTTGCAAATTCACTTTTTCCTGATTCAAATAATCCAACCCGAACTCAACGGATGACACAACGGGTCATATTTTTCTAGGTTATTTAAAAACTACTCATATCACTAATATTTTAACTGCGAATTATTAAACTTAATTATTCATATGAATTTCCATCATTCTTTTGATGAAACTACCCCCATTATTGTGAGGGATCATTTAAGGTTTACAACTTATTAAATAAATGTTAGCAAACTGTACATCTTGCATCTCTAGATCTTAATATAGGAAGTACTTACGTTTGTCGCTTTTTTATTAAATCTCTACGTTTAATAGTAAACATTCTATTTCAAACTTAATGTTCACAGACCAACCCAAAAGTATTACAGAGATGCGTGCGCTCATCTAATAAACTACTAAGACCTATCATTTCGCATTTAATTCATTCGATCTGCTATCCCGATTATGACACAGACCTGCCACTAGTAATGATACCCCCCTTTTAGAGCTTTAGGAAGTCTAGAGTCACCCCTTCGTTACAACTACTCCAAGATCCACATTAACCGTAAATGGTCATACCGGCCAGGTCCCAGTCTATTAGTAAAATATACACTACAAGTTAAAAAATATACGGCTACAAATAAACTAATCTACAAACAAATCATATGCAAAATACATTTTTGCACAAAATGGCCGAACGGTGGGAAATAAACTACCATATCACTTTAAGACATTGGTTCTCTTTAGTTTACTGAACTTTATCTACGTTAAGCCCGGTTAGTGCAAGATGAGTGACTTTTTTAGAATACCAGGTGCTGTATTGAGGTGGACAGTGACACATACCAGAAAAACTGAAAAAAACAACGTCATTAAAAATAAGTGTGTGATACACATATGACTGGGGACCGCTTGTGAATTTGATATTCTCCATGATTCTTTGGAATAAGCCTATTAGTAAAATGTAATCACTCTTTGTCCTGTACTGGTGCGGCAACGACGAATGTCATACCATAAAACCCAATAACCAAAAATACATTTAATTTGAGATTTTGTCAATACAAATGCAATTTCAAACTTCATCCTAAAAAGAGCAACGGTCCGACAGAGTGTGCCCGTTATAAATATGCCTGGACTATTCTAATACTTTGATTTCCATGAATAAATGACTTGAGGGGCGAAATGGCTAAGCAGAAAACCATTAAAATCCAGCGAGTGAAGCGGTGTTTAAACAAGTCATTAATCCTTTTGTTTTGTTATGATATTGGCGTCAGATTATTTGGAAAACGATCATCTCTTGTTTCTTTACAAGATCCGCAATGCAATCAAACAATAAAGCATTCAATGTCCGTTTATAATCAAATGTCCGGATTGAATACAATTAAATTATAATAAAAATGCAAATAAAGCAGCTAATCAAATTTGGGAACGAAATTTGATAGAAATGTTTGGTTTTCATTTTGAAATCAACGTTTCATGTTATCTAAAAATATTTGCTTCTTTTTGGGTTGACTAAAATACTTTTTATTATTGCTTATAATTTTCAACTCGCGTGGTCAATTAAATAATCTCTATATTCATACCATTATATGATCACTTCTCGTGTATCTGTGCGTGTATTTTATGTGTCAACGTAACTTTTGTAATTACACATTTAATTGCTATTAGGTAAAACTACATACCATTTTACACTCAAGAGATCGTATTCCCCTTTCCCCGACAAAATACATAATCTTTATAAAATGCATTAGAATGAAAATTCTTACCAACTCAACTAGTTCTAACGTGCGGAATGAACGTGTTAAATTTTCCCATTTCAAATATCTTACAAATCGTTCCCACACTCTCAAAATAGCCATTTTGTGTCGGTAACGAGTTCTCGATTACTGACTATTTTGCATGTTTACCATTTTAAAATATTTTCACACGTTAAAATTAATTTGATTTTGTAAAGAATTTCATTTTAATGCATTTCATATTACTAATGTGTTGTTTAATTTGTTGGCAAGTTCTCAAGTGTAAACCATTCTATACCTACTATTATTTTATTTACGGTCAATCGAATACGTATCAAAGCTAAATTTGGAAATCCTTTTAAAAAAAAAGTAATTTAATTACGAAATGTAATCTTCAAGAATGCATTTCGGGTTCTACTAAAATATATCAGAGATATTTATATTTTATTAATAGTGAAATCCATTACTGACTTACCCTTCAAAATTTTAAATGGAATATGAAGTTACTTTTAAAATAAAAATGGAATATGAACTTACTTTTAAAAATCGGTCTGACTATACAACTCTGAGCAAATCCTAATTTTAAATATAGGAATTTGAGAAGCTATTTACAACCAATCATTTTATAAAATTAACTTTAAAAATACCATAACAACATAAGTATAGATACATAACAATGTTGTTTAATAAATAATTAAATTACCAAACGATACGGAAATAATTATATTTTACTTCTAAAATTTTATTCAAATAAAATATCTTAGAAAAATGAACGGGAACAAAAATGGTAGTAAAATAAGTTCCGGGCAATGTCGGGTTGTTACAGCTAATAGCACTAATTAATTTGTTTAATGACAGCATTAAATGATCTCAATTATAAAAATAGGTTGGAATGCTTAGGATTTAATACGTTATTATTAGTTCAGTCTTATTATAAATATTAACTTAACATTCATCATATTGTATTAAGAGCGACACATAATTATACGATGGAACGAACGTTATTTTAAAGATATATCATGCCTTAATAACATTCATGAAGAATATTGCATTCATGTTTGCCCTCCAATGTCTAGGCATGGACCTTAGAATGTGATATCGAGATTGAACTAAAACAAAGAAATGTGATAAAACTTAAAGTAGACAGTTACAGACGGAGGTTGAAATTCTTAAGTTTAACTACTTTACTAAAGAGAAGAATCAGCAATGACTTTATTTAGATCTTGGAAATAATTAAAAGGATTTCTAAATAGAAAAGACAATTTTAAATATTTCTGTTGGCACTAGAACTTGTTTGCAAGGAATTAGTTCTAAAACTAAATCTACCACGCATTTCGTTTTTTCTTAAATAGAGTTATATAATCTTTTAAAGAATTAATAATAAACTTTATAAATTATGTCCGTTTATTTCGTTATTCTTATTCCAATTAGCGTAATATTATATTATAGTAATACGCATGGTGTATCTCTTAATATATTTCAAATATACTTTTGTTAAATGTTGTAATATGATTGCATGATATTGATCAAGTCATAAATGTTGTATTATACTGAATTATAATATATTGGCACTTTAGGACCTAAAGTCTTAATCATTGAGATATATTAGACATCTTACTATTCACTATTATCCTACAAATTTGTAATGCTTAACATTTTATAATTTAAGAATTGATGCCAGTTATTTTTGTCTCAACAAGATACAACTAAAGTTAAAACATCTGAATTTCTTTAACATATATATATATATATATATATATATATATATATATATATATATATATTACGTGAAAGTATGTGGAAAAGAAATAAATAAAGTGCTCGATCGCAAAAGGTGAGGGCTAAAATACAAATTATTTATTATAAAACTATATTTTACATATTACGGTTTCATCGAGATGGACATACCTTATATTCTTTAAAATACTGTTAT
Organism: Sepiola atlantica; assembly: GCA_963556195.1. Classification (NCBI taxonomy): domain Eukaryota; kingdom Metazoa; phylum Mollusca; class Cephalopoda; order Sepiida; family Sepiolidae; genus Sepiola; species Sepiola atlantica. Next base: position 58,302,712 of record OY744526.1, on the reverse strand, counting down.
AGTCCATTCATATCTCAGCGACTCACAAAATGATGACACGAATAATTGTGTTCAAAGATCACCAGTTATCTGGTGTATTTACTCAAGCGTCCTTTTTTGGGGAAGTACAGAGTCAATAGGTGCAGACTCCATGTTTATATGAGTCTTAATCGTAATTAAGTTTTATTTCGAATGCTTTAGTAATTGATAACGGATGTTCTATGTTTCACTGATTAAATGGTGTGTTCATGTTATGGGGCAATTGGTCGGTGAATGTGTTAAATTCTGGGTTGGATTTATGTCTGTTATTAGGGGTTATATTTATTGTACATTTTATTTTTTTAATTATTTATTTATAATTTATTTTTTATTATTTTATTTGTTTTATATATTTATGGGGGATTATAGTTGAGTGGAAAACTCGTGTTATTATTGTAGATTATTAGTTATGTGTCAGTAAGGTGTTAAAGAAGCGGGTATCTTTACTAGTGAAAGTTTTACCTAAGGAATATCAAAATGGGTTTATTACAAGCTGACCCATAATACAGGCCTGCCAAATATGCTACTGGTATCCAGGACAAGGGCGACCATGTGAAGATCCAAATTACTACTAAATAATAATTACTGAGAAACGTTTGCATAAAAAATTCCTAGTGATGTTCAGTAATTAGCAAGTATAGATATTATTCGGAAGCAGCTTAAAATTAACGATGTATTTATATTCAATCAAATATAAAATGTACAATAATAGAACAGTTTACTAAAAGATGTTTACAAATAAACCTATATCAGAGTGGCAAGGTCGTAAAAATCGTACAGCCACTACGCGCCCTCAAACTCAAGTAAACATACAAGATTTATCTTTCATATAAAAAAAATCCGTCAACTGCCTAAAAACGATAGAATTGTCCGGAAGCGGAGATCATTTTACGTAAAATCTATACGCGAAACTCTAAATTCTAGAAATAATATGTTGTTTTCATTCGCAGGTAATTGTCTAAAAATGTAGAATCTTATTTTATTTAAATAATTTGCCAAGCGGTTATCAGATATATTTTACATTTCCTCCTTGTTTACATATATTTTATTGGTTTTACGTTTTTTTTTAATGTAAGTTTATTTTGTTATTAAGACTGTGTATAATATGTACTATCGTACCATGAATAACTAAGTCTCTTCTCTGTCTTCTGTAAAAACAAATTGTATATGTAACACACATCACACATTTTGTAAACATCTTCACAATTGTTTCTCCGAACATTATTTTTTCATAAAGGATTTGATTTTGTAATATGTTGAATTTTCTTTCTGATTGTATGATATCATTATATTTTCTGCAATCAATTAGTCAATACAAACACATTTACTCAAGATTTTTTAAATATCAAACTTATGTCGAATTCATGGTGAATAAGGTGACATTTAAAAAAATTAGTTATTTTATATTTGTGTAACTTCTTTATTGGATTTGGTGAAAATTGATAATTAATTGAAAGCATCTTCCTTATAACACGTATAGTTATTTATCACTGGACATTACAAACTAATTTTTACTAAGACCTTGCTCGATAATAATTATCTATTATTAACTTTGGTCTTTACATGTCCGGCCCCAGACGTGGACACTAATCGCATGTTTGCCAGGCCTGTATTATAGATCGCCTTGGCTTATTGTCATTGTAATTTGCGCTGGGGTTAAGGGTGTGAGTTTAGGTTATATTGACGTTGGTAACGGAGGTGTGGAGATGGTACGTGTGACATATCTTGGAGATGGGTTGTTGTATTCTATATAAAAACTTATTTGATAATAATTCGACAGATCTTTGGGGTAGGCAATATATATTTAATGATGTAGAGTACATCAGCAGTATGGGGTTATTATTGAGTTATGTATTTTCATTGTTAGTCCATTTAGCTAGTAGAAATAATAGCATCTAGTAAATGGCCACTATGTACCACTGAAACATTTAGGATAATACGACAATCAATATTCCTTCCATAATCGGTATTATCATAAAAACTGAGGTCTTACAACAATGTGTCCATAGAAAAACATTTCTACTAGCTAAATAAACTACCAATGAATATACATAACTCACTAATAGCTCCATAAGGCTGATTAACTCCACATAATATGGAAAATATATGGCCTACCCCCACCAAGACCTCTCCAATTATTATCAAAATATTTTTATATACAATAAAACAACCCTTTCCCCCTAATATATCACATATACCACATCCACATTTCCTATATCAACCCCAATATAACCATCACTTACACCCCCATAACCCCACCCATCACAAATATGAAATAAATTATTTCATACGTAATCACATTCTATTTTTAAATATAAAATACGTTAAATTAAAAGAAATTATATATCACAAAGATTCAAAACTACCCGATGCACACGTATTCTAGGATAGGCTCGTAAACGTTTTTTGATAAAACGAACAAAATTAATTAAACACAAGAATTTCACACGACTACATACTATTGATGATAATACACTAATTTTGATATTTCTTATGTAACCCTTTCACTGATAAAGATACACCCTCCGGAAACACCCAGCCGCCACATAGTTAATACTATTAAATAATAACACCAGATTTCCACCCAAATATAAGACTCCCATAGAGATATAAAAAATAAATAAATAATTTTAAAAATAAAATAACAATAACAAATAAATTAATAAAAATATAACACTAATACCCCCCAATAATGGGCATACATTCCACCCAGAATCTAAGCAATTCACTGACCAATAAAATACACCACACACATAACGCTAAACATAAATAACTCATTGAAGCAATATATACAATATATAAAATAACGAATACTGTATGTTTCATACATAAAGTATTCGTTATTCTATATATTTTTTATTTACCTCCTCTCCAGGAGATTAGCGACAGTGTCAGGTGTGAGTTTTGATGAGAGTGTTTCTGGGAAAGGAACTGCATTCGAACCCAGTTCCTCAGTCCGATTCGTACAATCGTTATCAGTACTTAAATTATTCTAAATTAAACTTGATTACGATGAAGACTCATATAAACATACAGTGTGCACCTATTTACTCGATACTTTCCTAAAAAACGTATAGACAGGATTTACGGTGATCTTTGACCCCCATCCTTCGTGTTGTTTTATTTTCGTGAGTCATGATAATTTAAATGGATAATAACAGCCTTTTAAAAAATAAAAGGTCAGTCCACTTCAGTAGAACCTCAGTACGTTTCTGAATTATGCAACATATACTTTTTACATAAATAATGTATATATATATATATATATATATATATATATATATATACATATATATATATTTATGTATATATATATATATATATATTTATGTATATATATATATATATATATATTTATATATATATAGTGTTTATAAGAGAGTACTTAATAACAGGTATAGCTGCACTTTTGTACATTTATTTATTTATACATATATTTTTGGCTACATATGTGAATATATGTTTTAGCTACGACCTTTTTCAGAATCTATTTATACAGGCCACCGACAGATAAGAATATGAACAAATAATTTGAGTTTTATGCAAGTCAAAAGGTTTTGGTATAATGGGAACGGGGTTAGAATGATATGAAAGAAGAACAAAGATTTTACGGTATTACGTTTTGTATATATATATATATATATATATATATATATATATATATATATATATATATATAAATAAACTACTTGCCGTTATAATTCAAAAATGAGCACAACAGTAAAGTCATAATTTGTAAAGACACTAAAACTAATACCGCCTGAAGATGATTTGACGATTCAAATCGAAAGTACTTGCAAAAAAGAAAAGATAATAGAACAAGAACCCATGGATCATATTTACATCAATTTGACCGAAACATTAGATGGACAATTCGGAAAATTGAAAAAATAAAAATGTCGCGTCAAACAAAACAACTCCGTGTTATTTAATAATGTTTGCCTAAATGAAAATATGCTGCCTAAATACACACATATATATACATGTGTATATATGCATGTATATATATATATATATATATATATATATATATATATATATATATATATATATATCATCGGGATCAGAGAAGAGATCTCAGACACCCTCACCCGAGACCAACCACGGGGGAGCCGCAATAGGAGGAGGTCGGGCATCTGGTTTCCCCCCTATTCCACCAATACCAAAACAAAGGTAGGCCATCTTTTCCTCAACTTACTCGACAAACACTTCCCCCCACACACAAGCTGCACAAACTTTTAACATAAATGTTATTAAGGTTAGTTACTCCATTGCCCCATCTATAAGAAAACTCATCTTTGCAGATCCCAAAGCAATTGGAAACGAAGGCTGCTCATGCCAGGACAAAAATAACTGGCCCCTAGAGGGGAATGGCAAAATTGATTCACTCGTATATGAAGACACCGTCACAAACCAGACTACCGGTAGAGCAGAAAAATACATTGGCATGAGGCAGAGAAGCTTCAAGCACAGATTATACGCACACTAAAACACCTTCGGATACAATAACAAGGCAAATACGGCACTCGCGACCCGGATATGGCAACTTAAAGATGAAAATACACCTTTTACTATCAGATTTAAAGTAATTGAGCAAAAACCATCCTTTTCACCAGCCACACATAGATGGCCTCTGTGTGACGCTGAAATATACCATATATTAAGGGCCATCATTGATCCGAATACAGTCTGTTTGAATATTCGAGATGAAATCTTTAAGTGATTCATCCACCTGAGACTAGCACTACTCATAAATTTGACTTACCGATACACATAAAAACCTAGCTATTCCCCCTCTGCCAAATAAATAACTCCATAATTGCCCCATTAAATACCGACTTCCACTCCAGAAAATGTTTCCAATTATTACCCCTCATAAATATAAATACAATTAAAAAATACGAACAAATACATTAATTAACCCATATCCACACTACTTTTCAAGAGCAATAATTTCAACTTTCCCCAAAATATTTCTCCAGTCATGAAGAGGATAACACACCCATTTCACAACATTATTACTCCCTCCATAAGTCCCCACCATTTCTCGGTCATAATGCTAATCTCCTATATCTCCCAAACAGATCCAATCTTGTCGACCCAACCCTTACCCTTATCTATAAACCTGTTTTAATCAACATACCAATTTCATCACCTCCCGATAAACGGTTTCAAACCATTTAAAAATCCTACAGAGTTGCTGCCCTTAAACCCCACTCGGATGATACCTTTATTTAAATTCCTTCGGATTGATTTACAGTCATTTAATCCACGATTTAAACACGAATGTAATTAATATTGTTCCTTTTAAACTCTTTAATCCTTAAACCTATTTTATCTCTCTAAATCCTTTATAAGACACATTATCAAACCCCAAAACAATAACGGTCAAATATATGATACTCATAATATTGACTCACGGGAATTATATAGTAATATTTTTTAATTTTTAAATTTGTTAGTTTCTTATTTTTATATATCTCTTTAAATCTCCTCCAGTTAAAATTTCAACTGTCACTCTTCACCCCCCCCATTTTCAAACCTTATTAAACCTTCCTTACACTAAATGTATACAACCATACACAACACTAAGCAAATAACGCGTCACAACGAGAGTGACACGTGACTTCACATTTCCGAAACAGATGACAACAGAAGCTGAAATGAGCCAGATGCCTTAGTCCTTCCGTGCTTGAACCGACGGTGCGAATGTTGTAAAAAATTTTCTGTACCAATATATATATATATATATATATATATATATATATATATATATTAATACCTACAGACGCTAGCGTTTCAAGCTAATTGCTCTCATCAGTGCAGGAAAGTAACAATTTCAGACTGTCGGGAGGCACGAACACGGCTCACAGAGTCAGCCTAGAATCTGCAAGCAGTCGCCATATCCACTCGGCCAACGGAAACTGTTATGTAATTAAGGGAAATTAAGATCTATATGTACCTAGAAGCGGGCACAGATAGAAGACTATAGCTTTTTGACAGTCTATTTTAACATCCCAGAGAGTGCTCAACTTTAATTTCCTAAAGGGGCTTAGTATAACATTTATGAATAAATATTAAATTGTTAATACCTACAGACGCTAGCGTTTCAAGCTTATTGCTTTCATCAGTGCAGGAAACGCATATGTATATGCACTATTTGTAGTTTTGTTTGTCGATGTTGTACAATCATCCTAATAAGTTTTACAGTATTTATGTTATAGTTTTCAATAAGAAATATTGTCATATAATTTTACTCTTTGTTTTGTTCATTCATCAATTTTCATAATTGATACTCTATACCGGGGAATGCCGACGGGGCTGGCCAAGCAATGTTTAATGGCCAGAGTGCTCACCTTTCGGGCGCTGGCTTTTCAAACCCCACTTCCCGACCCGACCTTGGTCACATCTTACTTGTGGGAGTAAGATAAAAACTGGCCTTGTGCCTGACTCGTGGAGAGGAGTAAATCACTACTCTATCAACTTTGTTTTTGTGAATTTCAGTCGTTGACGTTTGCATATTTTAATAATGGCTTTCAATTGTATTTCATTTAATTCGTAAGTTTATTATTCATTATGTTTACTTAAATAATCTAGATATCTTGTGTTTTTTTACTAAAAAGTCACAACTAATACAGGAGTAAAACCATTTGGGAATGCATGTAAATTAAATGAGAGGATTGAACACGACGAATTGAATATACAAAACTTGATCAGAAAAAGCTAGGCTCAACTTGTAGTGTGCGTTCTGACGTAACACTGCATATTTTCTGTACTGAGTCGGTTAAGGAGAAATCCTTGTAGACTGAAACAAGTAATATTTTCGTTCCAATCCAGCGTGCCTCTTTTTAAGGAACTAGTTTTGCTTACATTCAAAACTATTATTTTTAAGTCTGCCCTCTTTGTTTTTGTTTTTGGTCTTTACAAAGTGGATAATTTAGAAGGGCCGTTCAGCAGGTATTTACATTTGAATACGGTCATTTGTATTCTTCAAGGAAGAAGTCCCATGGAAAGTGTTATTGGAAAGATACTTTTTTTTTATTGTATTGTTATTCTTCTTCATAGATTGAAATTTTTAACCGAAGGATCATTACAATGATTAATAGAAAATAATAAGGAAAACTTCATAAACTTCAAAATTTAAATAAATCTGCATAAGCGTCTCTAATGACGTCCATCTTTTTATGAATGTTTAAAAATATCTCAGCCGTATTTAAACCATAGGATAAATCAATATGAATATTGAACAATTTCTAAACACCTTTACGCCGGAAATAGACGATCACAATGCGATAGTTAACAATCCCCCACTCTAAAATAAAGACAAATTTGTATATATATATATATATATATATATATATATATATATATATATATATATATATATATATATATACTTGCCCCGTCTTATTGTTTAGTATTAGGGAAGAAAGCAAATACTAAGTCCCACAACACTCAATAAAATGAATTCAGAATGGAATTCTACACTCTAGGTCGATCATGAATTTTTGACTTCCCTTCTTTTATACCAGTTATGTTTTCATTTTCATTTTTTTCTTTTTAGAAAAAAAAAAGTTTGAAATGTTTTCTAGGGCAGAAGATATACATTCTTGACGGATTTTTACGAATGATGCGATGAATATAACTGCACAACTTTACAGCAAATCACTATTTGTTATAACAGAACAAACTATATCGTTTACAGAGCAGAAATATACAGCATACCACTATTTGCTATAACATAATAAAGGATATCGTTTACAGTGCAACAGAGAGTGCAATGTGTTGCATGATTCGAAGAGACGTGCAACAGTAGCACAACGAAAATCTGAATCTATATATAAGAAGTACATATATGTGCTTAATCATAACATGCTTAAATTATATCTACGTTGACTAATGGAAACCGGTAATGTTTTAGATTATGTTAGAGAACGATACAAGACAACAACCTCACATCTTAGATGATATTTTACAATGCTATATCAACTGATTAATAAAGAGAAATATCATATTATAAAGGTTTATTATTTTGAGAGGAGGAATATATCATATACACTAAGCTGTGCCACTCTATATATTATATAGACTAACGAGAGTGCACGCCGACAGTTGGGGCATAACTATTATTACAGCTTTTTAACCAGACAAAAAACGACTAGGTTATTGTTAGTTCCCGGTTAGGTTAAGTTGTTTCGAGTTATGTTATAGAAAGTTTAAGTTTCGGTTAGGCTTTGTTTAAGGGGAATTTAGTGTTTGTTAAGGGCTAGGTCAGGGTTAGGGAAACAGTCTGGTTTTTGTTCGTTTCAAACTATGCACCAGTTGGAACGTTTAATACACACCACAAGCCACATCTAAACATGATTCAATGCTATAAACAACATATTAATATGGACAAGTGTTAATGAATATTAAGATTAGAACACTGACGTTATTGACTTTAGAAATGTGATGTACTAAAATTTCAATCAGACATTTTTCATATTGCTGTATATTAATATTGGATATGTCAGTATGTTTAAAATACTTATAATTTACCGTTTCAATGTGTTTAGCCATCTTTACGAAAAGCGAAGTAAAATAATTGTCTGGTAAGTTCAGAAGGTCAGATGTGACAAACACAGAAACAAGGTAATGAAATTTGGATATCACGTAAAGCGTGACGTAAATCTAAACCGTAATAAACTATTTTCTAAGTAAAATAAAGCGGCTAAGGGGAAGAAGGAAAATGTAAACATCCGGTCATAAAAAATCAGTAGTTAACACTAACTAAGTCTGTTATCCCTCTCTCAACCTGCCGATGTATGACATAAAGACGCGAATAAAGAACAATTTCTCAATTTAAAAATAATATTACAGTTAGTTTTATGAATTCAAATAATTTTTTTCGGTATTTACGTAGAGCAAAACGAATAATTCATTTGATTTACTATACCAGCAAAGCAATCTATTTGCCCCCAAATCCTAAGCATACATTCGGGATCCAGTTTCCAAAATTGTCGACCTCACAACGTTAAGCAAGACCCACTAGATGATCGATATATCAAAACTACTAAAGAACAGACGACATTAATCACTATGATATGCGACATTTATTTAGGTTTTAGAAGAATCTATATAAATCTTGATCATTGTATATCCGTTCAAATCTCATGATAATCAGAAGTAACAATATGACTATGAATATTCATTACTTTCTCACCTTCTTAGATCTCCTTAGTAGAACTATTAAGATTTAAACCAGACATACTTCTTTAATTTCTTTCTAAAATATATTATTTTTATCTTAATTTATTAAAGCTAAATTAAATTTATATCATGACTATTAAATTGAATTGAATTTTGAATTAAAACAATAAAAAAACACATTCTATATGTAGTTTTAAGAGTTATATACTATCTATAATAATTGAATACTTTAATTATTGATAATTATGTAATAGCTTATTTTCTTGTTCCATTAGACAAGCAGTGATGTACATATAATGATTAGCTTTTCCTCAATCTAAAAATATAGTATAGTATGTTATTGTTTGATGTATATTTATGCTATCAGATTCTCTCAAATACCAAATTGCTTTTTAGTAATTAGAAATTACGGGATTATCTTCCTCGCATAATGCATTTTTTAGTGTGTAATGATCATTTAACTTAGAAAATGCAGACATTACTTGATACTGAACTCCTCAACCAAATAACGAACTTGGATAAATCTGGTGCTGAAAGGCTTACCAGACATGTGTAGGCTTATTGCACGGTTTATTAACCATACAGTTCAGATTTCTTTTGATTAACCGTAATATTGCTTTTATTTAGTTGCTAGGGATACATTCATGAAATCGATATGAATATAACACTATATTAGTTTAACTAAAAAATCAGTTTTGTTTGTTATTCTAATTTGTCTTATTACATGTTGTACACCTATATATATATATATATATATATATATATATATATATATATATATATATATATATATATATATATATATAATTATTAATGACAATATATGTATTAGCATTCACTATCAGTGCCCTTTTACTTTGCAGTCTCCTTAAAAGATTCGTGACAACAGAGCAAATATAAGTTAGGTTTATATCCTATTCCAATAACCATGTTTTTGTTCTTATTTTTATTTTTATTTTCATTTTTTCACATTTCCAAAAAACATAACATTTATGTGAGATATATTTTTTGACGGTCCGATTATTTTGTCTTGTGCCAGACACCGTAAAAATATATCGGACCGTAACAAATATATCTCACAGAACTGTAATGTTTTTTGGAAATGTGAAAAAATAAAAAATAACAAAATAAAAACATAGTAATTGGAATATAATATGAACATAACTTATATATGTACACATATATATATATATGTGTGTGTGTCTGTGTTTATGTGTGTATATATGTACATACATATATATACATTAATATATATATATATATATATATATATATATATATATATATATATATATGTCGTTATGTCTTGGTGTGTGTGCATGGAGTTAAAGAAGAGGAGACGGGCCGAGTCTAGCCAGTCCTGACTATAGTTTGAGCTGATCGATTTTCTTATGCGTCGATAGATAGGTGTCAAAGTGTCATTTTATGCAAAAGGGTTTCTCGTCTGAAAATGTTTAAATGTAATTTGTCTGTTTGTTTTCTGTCTTTTGTTTTTGTTTTATGATTGTGTATAGGCGGATCTAATCTTTGCTTCAGTATATCCCTAGGGAGGAGCCGAGGAGGTTCTGAAACAATTGCCGGATACTCAAACTAATAATATATATTGAACACTTTTGAAAAGTATTGGTTTTGTTCATTTTGTTAATATTCGAACTTTATTAATTAATATATATATATATATATATATATATATATATATATATGTGTGTGTGTGTGTGTGATGTGTGTGTGTTCATGTGTGTATATATGTACGCACACACAAACACACACACACCCATATATATATATATATATATATATATATATATATATATATATGCACGGATAAACAAATTGAAAATATTGGCTATAGAATGTAATGTCATTCAGTTTCCTTCGAGATTTTTCTGTCAAATAGTAATCTAACACCGGAAGTATACAACGCACATAAAAAAAGTGTCGATTATCAGTTGTCTAGATTCAAATAACTTGTCTTGCCCTATTAAAATACGTGTAATATTTTCCAGTTATATATATACATATATACATATATACATATATATATATGTATATATATATATATATATATATATATATATATATATATATAATATAAATTAACTTGTTTTCTATTACATTAGTGACTAATAGATGCCGTTATAAAAGCTAAATACTAAAATATTACATCTTAGTTACAAAGGTCACTATTTGACTGTGTTATTAGAATTTAAAAAAATACATTTCAAATATTTATATTTAGTCCTAATCAATATTCGAATGTTGATTAGGACTAAATATAAATATTTGAAATTCAGCGAAAGAGGGGGGAGTCATACCTTATGCGCCATGAACAATTGCTGCAACTCATATAGACTAATTTCAAATTACATTTTCTTTCATTTGTAACAAATAATATTATAGTGCATATAACATTTTCAGGTAAATACGCAAATAATTATGTAACCCTAATAATAAACTTTTATGTTCCTTGTACGAAATAGTTGGCACTCTTTCTTAATAATTTTAATTTACTGATAGCCTGTTCTCAGTTTACATCGTCATCTTGAATTTGCTTTTTGGCTATTACCCTACAAGACACACGTTCGAAAGAAGGTTCTAACTAAAGTCTATATTTATATTCGTTTAAAACAAAAAAACGAAATGTAATTTAATTAGATTAAGTAAACTATTTTTTACAATAATAATAACTCAAGTTTTGTTACGTAACACATTTTTGAGCTTAGTAACACACATTAAAAAAAAGTATTTTAATTTCATTTTTATAATCCAAATTGAACCACAAAGATTACAATAAAAAATAACAACATTTACGGTAAATTCTGTTTTTTTTTCTCTGAATTTAACTTGGGACCTATCCACGGCGACGTAAGGGGCAGCTGTGGATCAAGGGCCATACATTATAGTGGCATCCTAAGTGGGGAGTTGTGCAGAAAGATATATGTTTATATTAGACTTAAAAGCTTGCATGTCGGTAGAGTCAATTATACAGAAAGCAGGGAGAGATTTCCAAAGGCTAGCAACAAACAAAAAAAACAAAGTTACAAATTAGACCGAATACATAATCTCCTTAGCGGAGATAACTATGAATCTAACCCTTACTAGTACTAAACATTATTTACATCCGAAAAATGTGTTTCGTCTCAAACGGCATTTAAATAAAACACCCGTCGTTATGGTAAATGACAGTAAACAAGTCTCATAGTAACATCATATATGCCACATCATAAAGGCAACACATGACTCATTTATTTACATTTAATACTCTATTTATTTACAATAGTGACTCAAGTTACATTGAGTTAGATCTTCTTTTAAGTTACATAAACTAACAGTATTTACGTTCAATTCGTCTCAAAACAATTTTCTTTAACACTAAACAAGTTCGAATAGCGGGATGTCTAGAATTTATTTATTCAAATCATACATGACTTATTATGAAATAAACAGATCTTTTATTTGATTGAATAAACTACATAATTTATTAACTATAACAACTCCAATTTTCTTACATGAAGATCTTTGTTAGAAAAGTCACACACATAAAATAATTCTAGTTAAATTTCGTATTTTTAACCGACATTTTAAACGATATAGATAATTCTGTACACTTTCATTTAGACAAGGAAAAATATAAATGTGTTATTCTTTTATCTGAAAGAATTTTAAATGTTAAACAACCTACAAACAGGTGTCATAATAAAATTCTTGCATGCTCATTTTAAGCATCCCAATTATATTTTGATCTTCTGATATGCTTATTTAGAACGTTGAAATACTTACACACACCACGTTTGTTAGCTGCAGTTATTTCCCCAATACTCTTGATGTGTGTACGTTTTCAACCTCATACATTCCCTTTTCAGCTATTTAAACTAGAATTTGTACGCTGAAAACGTACTCAATACGGTTATGCAATTTGAAAATTTAATATCTACTGTTTGAATTTAAGTTTTTACATTTGGGTTTTACAGAACTATCGAATGGTCTTCCTTGCGCTGAACATCCATAAACCACGATTAAAATGTGGTTTATTATTTCAGAATTCATACTTATAGTAAGTGAACAATGAGTATAACAATAGTATCATAGGGTAAAATGGAGATGAAAAAGTGTCTTGTCTTCTTAAATATTCCCAGGCAGCGCTTGAAATATATATATATATATATATATATATATATATATATATATATATATATATATGAAGCAATCCAACAAAAGATATAAGCGTCAACTAATATCTTATAATTAGTGAAACATCCGGATAAAAAAACTGAAGCTCAATATACTGGATAGAGCATTAATATTATAATATAAAATGAAGTAATAAAATAAGGTGTCAATCAAATTTTATTAGAATTCAAAGTTCATGCAAAGCATCCTTAAGTCCTTAGCTCATGAGTTTTCAAAGATAATTCTTCTCTTCAGAGGACCATTACCGCAGTTATACTACTACAGGCAATAAAATTACGCTTTGAAAATATATAAAATTATATACACAAATATATAAAAATACATAACATCAAACATATCAATCCAAAAACATACTTTTGTTGAATCCATACAGTCCATCCAGGTCATATAAGTTGAGAAGCATAATCAGGAAGGACATTACTCCAAGATACAAACAGCAGTCCAAATATGTGAAATTGAAGGGGCCGGCAAGGTTATCCAGTCGCGAAATGTGTCCATATTCAATGTTAATGATAAATAAATCAATCAAAACAATACAAAAGGATGCTTTGCATGAACTTTGAATTCTAATAAAATTTGATTGACACCTTATTTTATTACTTCATTTTATATTATAATATATATATATATATATATATATATGTATATATATATATGTATATATATATATATATATATATATATATATATATATGTATATATATATGTATATATATATATATATGTATATATATATATGTATATATATATGTATATCTATATATATGTATATATATATATATATATATATATATATATATATATATATATATATATATATTGTTTACCATTTCAAGGCTGACCACGCGAGGCGTACCGTTAGCGAGTAGAGATCAGAATTTCCCAACACACACCCCTCTCGTTACATACGCACAAACAGTGGCCAACATCTAGGCATTTACAAGCTTATGAGTCAGCCATCGGTGACCATTTATGTGAGTGTCAATTATGCACTGCAAGGTATTCGGATAAGTTCTTTACTGTCTTGCACAGGGCTCGTTTGGGAAATCATCCCAGGATTCTTGAAGCGGCCACTATTAATTTGCGAAAACGGCCTCTGTGCAAGCAGAAGGAGTACACTCATAGTTTAGAACCGCCTTCACATGTAATTTGTTTTAACCTCATTCGATAATCTATCTATGGTTCTTATATACTACGATTTTAATTAGCTTTTCATACCCCATATTTAGTCGACGTATTATCTTGACAATGAGTCGACCCAGAGACGTCTCGATATAACCACTATCTTTTTATCCTCCATTAATTTTTTGATATTTTAACCGTGTTACTTGTAAATATGGCTACCTCGCCATTATTATTGAAATATATATATATATATATATATATATATATATATATATATATATATATATATATATAGTTTGAAAAGTCACACATTGAAAACGTTGCTGAAATGTAAATAATAAGGAGAATATTTTAAATAAATATTTTGAAAACCTGGACAACGCAAATTATTTATGTTTTTTAAAATAAATTATTTATTTACTTTAAAAACTTTTTCTTTTTTTTAACTTGAGTACTTTCGGTGATAAACACCTTGTCAGAAGTATAACCATTTTTTCTTCTTTTTTCGTATAATCCTCTCTGACTGAGACATATCTATCCCAGTAAATGCAAATTCGTTTGGATGTGAGTCGGGCTGTGTCAGACACAACAAGGTAACTGTGAGTCCTGGAAACCAGTCGCGCTTTACGATCTTCGTGTCGTCTCATGATATGTTTTCTGATGGACAGATTGGATAGATAACAAAGGCAACATTTGCCTGGATGACTTTAGTTACTTTTTTGGCAATTCGAATTCGTTCATAAATTCGTTATAAAAATTCCAAAGGGGGTCGGTCAGTCGCAGGGAGAATTCATTATTTGCATTCCCTTCTCAGCCGTTTTCGCTGCCTTTCTTCTTATTATTATAAGTAGAGGAGTGGGGGAAAGAGGAGGGGAGGGGAGGCTATGTGATTTTGGTGTGTGGGTAATGTCATGGTTTTAGAAAAGATTTGAAAAATGAAGGTGGTTTCAAAGTGGGAGGGGTAGGTGGGTAAGAGTGTGAGAGAAGTAGTCGGAAATGTGAAATTGGTGAGGCGGAGTGGGGAGATTTTGTTGTAGGTAGGTGTAAAATTTTTGGAGAGTAGTAGGTTTTGACCAGCTCGCTATGTCAAGAATGTGTGGAATGAGTAAGTTAGGTTTGGATTCGTGGTGAATGAAAATGTGTGTGGGTGGTGTGTATCCGGAGACTGGTATGTGAGTATAACAGAAAGCGAAGAAAAAAATAGAGGTTAGCCATGATCTAGTTTGAGATTTTGTTCAGTGAGGATAATTTTGCTTATTAAGGGGGATAGATTATAAAAGACATTTCGTTGTCTGATGGTGTTGGAGGCTGTGATTAGTGCGGTTTCTAGTAGTCTTCGCCGAGCTTTGTTGTGGATTTATTTGGTGATTTTGGCTTGTTCAAATTTGAAAGCATGACCGTGCTCTAATGCGTGGGAGAACAGTGCACTGAGTGAGTTATTGTTTTTTATGTTCCTTTGTGTGTTCACTCAATCTTTTCTTCAATTCACGTTCTGTTTTTCCCACATAAATTTGATGGAAGTTGTTGCATGGGACAGTGTATAAGCCGGCATGGGATGTGGGTTTTTTTTGGAAGAGGCTAGATGTGTGTAATGTTTGTTTTATGGATTGTGATGTGGTTTGTACTTTTGGAATGCCTTCATTTTTCAAATCTTTTCTTAAACCAGGACATTACCAACACACCAAAATCACAGAGCCTCCTCCCCTCCTCTTTCCCCCACCCCTCCACTTCCTCACTAAAAGCCATCCACATTATTTCCGTTCACCCCCACCCCTCCACCTTTTCACTCAGAACAATCCTCATTAATTTCATTCCATGCTACTGACTTCACTAAGCCCGAACCTCGGGCCTGCGCACACAGTAGTGGCTACTACTTTTTCTCATAAACCTTCATCCTTCCTTTCTCATATATATATATATATATATATATATATATATATGTATATATATATGTATATATATATATACAGTCATTCAGAGGCTGTTTCGCTGTATCACATCTCTTCAGTATATTTAGACAGACAATGTCCTTGAGCCGAGATCGAAACTTTACTGTCTAGTAGACAGTCGTTGTTTATATCCATTAGACCCTCAGTCACAAGCCTTTATTAATCGAAGTTTCAATGTTTTTATTGTAGTTCTGTTGGTGTTAGTTGGCGATTTAACTTACAACATTATTCAACCCAATACGTACTCATTAAAATACAGACTGTTTAACTGTATCACAGTTATTCGATGTTGTTAGGAAAAGCAATTGCCTTGAGCCGAGATAAACACTCGACCGATGTTTTTAACCATTCGGTCGTCAGTCACAAAGAGTTAAGCAAATATTGTGAAGAAATGTAGTATTTTACCCCAGAGATTTGTGAAACAAAGTTCATTGCGGTTATCGATACACAACACAATGGCATCCGTCGTAAATATTTCTGAATATAAAATAATGTATTACCATATTTATTCATTTCCTTTTAGTGCCCTACCATAACCTGTTGTAAATTCCACCCATCAGGACAGAGATCGCAGAGAATGCGATATTGTCAATTTACAGCTGATTCATGAAACAGACATTCACGCACCGTGCTAATCTTTATTGCCCTAATAGTTATCAGAGAATATTTCTAAAAATGTCCATATCGTTTTATTTTTGAGTGCATTTCTCCATACAATGTTAGTTTTCAAGGTTAGCTATTAATGCCAGAGGTGGTCACTGCTATGGCCGCGTGACCTTAGATAATAATAAGTGCTCGTTTGTCTCATTCTGTTTACGGGCAGTTATCTTTGACAACCCCCATCTATATCGGGGATATTTTCCATCAATAGAACATATCAAGAAAAGGTTGCTTCGTAAATATTAATACCAGTCTACTTTTATTTTATACGATTAGATATGTTTGCATTGATTTAATAGAATGTAATACCTGATTTTATTTATTACTAGGCAACTCGTTGCATCATCATCATCATCATCATCATCATCATCATCATCATCATCATCATCATCATCATCATCATCATCATCATCATCGGTTTAACACCTGTTTTATATTACAGCTTTCAGAAATTGATTTGCAAACTAACCTAGGTCTTTAATTATCCATCTTCCTCTCAAGTCAAAGTTCATCACTGCTTCTCATGTTTGCCTTTGTCTTAGCCTGTGAACTAATTTTGCTACCTGAATTGTTCTACATCTACCAGCCAAGATCTCTCATGAATTATTTAAACGTGGCGATACTGTTTAAGTCTCGTCTTTTGCATATATCCCTATATACTGTGCAGATTTAATATTCTTCAGCAGCCATAAGAACTAAGTATGTTCTTAAGACACACGCTACACATATACTGTATCATTCTCTTCTCACTAAACCTTGACTGGCCAGGTTTCACTTCCTTACATCATCACACTGCGTACACATACTTATAAACCCTCTCCTTGTGGAAAGTAATAAAGCTCTCTTGGTTAGTAATGGCAAAAGTTCCGTGAACTTACTCCATCCTCTTCTTACTCTTGCACACACACTAGCACCTGCTCCAAACTGTGCCCCAAGCTAATAAAACTTATTGACACCCTTAATAGCTTCGCCATCCAGATATACATTGTCTACATCTGAGTTCTCATCCATCTCTATTGTATTAACTTATTGAACACAAACTGGTTATCCTCTGTCAGCCTACAAGCAATTCCATTGTACTTCGTCCTCAGAAGTACCACGAAGAATGATATTGTTTTATATATATTATTAAACATTTACGAATTACAAATTGTTTTAATAAATATTTGGAAATTTTTAGTTAGGGTTGCTGTTGCACATCTATTGTATTATATACTACTAGGAATATGTCTGTCTCGGTGTGTTTACTTTTTTTTCCTGTGAATATTGGATGACGTCATCGTTTTCTGACATCATCCATTGAACATATGTTCCATATGGTGTTGTCTGAGGTTTGTATAATTCTGTTATACACATCGACCAGCACTCCGACATCGTAATCAATTTCGCACGAACGCCGAGGCTAATTTCGAATAGAGGATTTATTAGTTAACAATTAGCGGGGTAATATATATATATATATATATATATATATATATATATATATATATATAGTTCGATTTTTATGTTAGTATAACTACTATTATTACCATTTTAACATAATCAGTATTATTGCAACCGCTGATTTATATTACCATATTTACAACCCTTATATTGCTACCTACTTCTATATTTTTATGTTTACTATTATTATTATTATTATTATTATTATTATTATTATTATTATTATTATTATTATTATTATTATTATTATTATTACCTTCTAGTATTTCCAATATTTCTTAATTATTCTATATTTTGTTCCCGACCATTACTTTTTTTTATTTATTCTTAATTATTGCTGACCGCTATTAGTGTTGCTGTTGTCGTTATTATTACTATAATTATTGTTATTATTATTATTACTATTTGTATTATTACTATTAATAATTAATAATGACGGCATTGTAGTACTTTCAAATTAAATTTAATTATCACTGTTATTATCTTTCAATAACATTACCACTATTATTATCATTTTATATCATTTCAATTATTATTGGAGTCTATTATTATTACTAATAATTCTGTTAAACTTAACTAATTTACTAAAATATTTGTTCAATTTATTAATTTATTTATGATAAGTTGGTAAACTCTAGACAATAAAAATTAAAATCTATAAATTCAGAATTAGTAACACATTTGAATAACACCCCCTCAGCCCCTCCCCCCATCACGGTTGATCTAGGGGTACACACGCACGCATACACACTTATATTACAGCTGACTTTAAAATTCGCCTATGCGCCCTGAATTTATAATAACTGTCGATGTTTTGACATATTACCCTGCATATCTCTTTCCTCACACCTCTTTCCTCTCTCGGTCTGAATCAACAGACATTTTCACTTCTCTATCTGTCTATCCACTCTCTTCATTATATGTTTCTCTTTCCACTTTATTTCATTTTATTTTATTTCATTCATTTATCTATTTGTATTTGTTTTGTTTGTTTTGGATTTTAGATTTTAGTTTTTAACTTTTTAAATTTTAAAGGCCCTAAATCACGTGACTCTTTACATTTTGACATTTTAAATTTATTTTCTTCTTCATTTTTTTCTTTCCACTTCATTCTCTACAACTATAATATGAGGTTAAAATCCGAATCATAACTCTACCTGATGAGATCTCAATTTATAATAAATGTTGATCGATAACATCGACATGCCAGTGTAGCAGATTTTGTACATGTCTGTGTAAATAAAAATAATCATATATATATATATATATATATATATTTATATATATATATATACTTTTAGAGGTTGGTTACTTAGTGATTTGTGTGTGTGAGAGAGAGAAAGAGAGAGATAAGGAGTGAGAGAGAAGGGGACGACTTGAGCCACACACTATTGAGTACACATCGCCGATAACTATCCCAACTGATGTTTATGGGACATCCTGTTCAAGTTTTCACGAGCAAACTTCCTCTTTCTTGCTCGAGTCATTTTTCTGATCTCTGATCCGTCAATCATCCTCTCCGCCAATTTCCCGGACATTCACTATGTAACAGAAAAAGGGGAAAATATGTTTTATGATTCCATAGATATCTTATTTTATTATTCCTTTTGCTTGTATTCTATCATGTGATAAAGGACGCGATCATATGTCATATGGAAATAGTGAACCACATCCTTTAGAACATCAGGACTTACACAGTGACAGATATCACAAAATGATAATGTCACCAATCAACCGTGAGAGTAAGAGAGATAGACATATTTTATGACCGTCAATACTCTTGAGGATTTAGTATAAAATTAACACTCGTATGACATTTTTAATTACGTCATGAATAATGAGTGCTAGTGGCATGATATCGTCCATTTTCAAGAAAATGTATATATTTATTTCTTTGAAAATTATCATCTGTGTTATCCACTCTTCCTCTTTTTCTCCCGTCCTTATATATCGTGGTTTATTTTCCATCTCTATTATCACAGATCTATATTCCTCGTTTCTAGGCTCCTTTTCTTTATTTCCTCCGGTCTTCTATTTTCCAACCGCTTATATATATATAACCGCCATTCACTGTCCCCACTACTGCCATTATTATTTGCTATTTGTTTACGTGTTTTCACTTTTGTTATATCATCCAGTGTGCACGGTGGCAAAATAATAGAGTAGAAATAAAGCTACACAAACTATTACTAATATAAAATTAATTCAGCCATGTCATTGTAAAAATGGGCTTTTATCGCTCACAGCGAATGATAAACCGTCGAAAGACACATGTGTCCATTTCTATGACAAAAAGATAGAATTTGGTTATAATTTATACATGAAAAATCAATCAACCGATTGGAATTCTTCTATTTTATGAATACATATTTTGATTTTACCTTACTATATAAAATCTTTGATTTACAATGACGTTGTATACATACAATTGGCCATTTCGATTTGATATAAATTCATATAGTATGTCCTGTATGACTATTAGACGTTTTGATTAATCTATCTATATATATATATATATATATATATATATATATATATATATATATATATATATATATATATATATATACACGCTGACTTTCAGCTCGACAGTTGAGTTTCAATCCCGGCGTTAGGCACTAACTGGTCTAGCCGCACTGATGAGCTGTGAAACAGCGAAACAGCCTGTATGTGGATGACTATATTAAGCTCCCTCCCTGGGTAGAGCTTATTTGTAAGGATATCGCCAACTGCTATTAGCTTTAAGGCATAGCTCATTAGGTAAAACTAATTCGAGCTCCCGGCACTGGCAATGTTTACATTGAGATATTTCTTACATTCAGTCAGTGTCGTATGATGGCGCAGGGACTAGCAGCGTCGACAGTTGAGTTTCAATCCCGGCTTGATGCACTAACTGGTCTAGCTGCACTGATGAGCTATGAAACAGCGAAACAGTCTGTATGTGGATGATTATATATTTATATATATATATATATATATATATATAAAGTTTAGACGGTTTTCCCTGTACAAGCAAACGTTATAGAAAACAATATACACACACTACACATAATTCTAACAGGCTTCATGTCGATAACTCATGCTTGTTTCTGGAAAATATTTATCAGTTTTATCCATTATATAATTTCCTACATTTAATAATACTAAAGTTAATCTCACTAAAAACATACAAATGTTGGATTATGACGGGCCCTGTATTTTAAACGGGTAGATTAGCTAGTATGAATTGTGAAAGAAATGGAGTTAGGAACAATTTGAGTGCTTTGTGATTTTGGAACAAACAACCATGATTCATTAGTGAATCATTTTGTAAAGTCATAACAAAATTGAGGATAGGAAATGTTAGGGTCAAAAGGTTAGACAAAGTGTGTGAACAAACGTTTTTCGCACGGCAATATCACGTGTGCATCAGGTGATATCAATGTATTATCAGAAGTATTAAAAGGAAAGTTAGTAACCGCTACTAATCCTCTAATGAACATTTCGCATTATTTTTGACCCGGAGAGGATGAAATTCCAACTGTTGAGGTGGTTTCGGAAGAATTGCCTCAGTCGGAAGGATTTCTGCCTGTAGTAATAAATAAGCTCTCCCCCCCCACTATGGTTTTCGTGACGTTTAATTTTAGTAGTTATGCAACACAAAGAGAAGGTAGGAGTAAGTTTTCATTACAGACAAACATCTTCTAACTCTCTTTTATCAATAACCAGTCCTTCTTTTGCAGTGGCTCCTTTATACACCTTCCACCGTCATTGTTTAATTTTTCATTCGTTTACATTAACATTTAAGAAACTACAAATTTCCTGAGTAAATACGGATCGCTCACTTGAGTTTCTGCAAATATTTTTACAGCGTATGTATAGGCTTGCTACAATAATATACTTGGAATATACGAATACATTAGCCAGCACAAAGTCAACATGACGTTATCTAAAACTCCATTCAAGAAAACTACTTGGCTTACTAAAGAAACATTTTTAAAACAGCAATATTTCTCTATTAATAACATTATTACTCTTAAATAATACGTTACTATATCAAAAAATCATGTTTAAATCATGATATACCGAACGGATTCTTCTTCATCTTCTTACAATAAGTTAATTATGCATTTTAGAAATTAAGGTATATTACTGAAAATACATCAATCGCTTCATATTATTCAAAATATAATGACGTCTGATAACTTGTTCACAATTTTTTCAATATTTGATTTGGGTTATTTTTTCCTGTTTTTAAACAGGCAAAAAATAACCCAAATCAAATATTTAAAAAAAAATTGATTTAGTCAAAAACATTTTTTTGTTCCCGACTATAGCAGTGCACATATGGCCGTCAGTTACACGATAGAACCCAAATAGGACACAGTCGTTGACCGAGGGAAATATACCTGATTGAAGGCTTTAACTTTATGAAATAAATTATCATAGTACGAACTCAATGTCAATAGTTAGCGATAATAAATTATTATGTACATAATTCATCTTGTACCACCAACAAATTAATACGAAAACATCGCTGATTTTCATACAAATTAATGGTATCTTCTGGAGAATACGTCACATATTTCAGCACCAAATTCATGAAAGGATGTACATTCTTTTTGTCGAATTTGCTGAGAAACTCTTAAAACTGCCAAATCGAGAAATGTGACGAATTATCTAACACTTTGTGTGTTCAGATTTTGGAAAATACAGGTAAATAACTTACTTTTTACATAATTCAAGTTGTTTTTTTCTGTTCGAGAACTGTTTTTTCGACGGTCATAAAAACATTTTACGTGTAATGTAGACGATACCAAACCGACATAAATGTTTTTGTTAATTCGAATTGGTATTTCTTACTCGAGTCAACAACAAAAACGTAAGAAATACACGAATGTGCATCAAATAAATGTTACACCACCCAAAATAAGTTACTCTTCAACCTTCCTAGATAAGTTTTTTTTGTGTTTAAACTTATTTAAAGTAATATCTTGTTTAAAAACACCATAGTGTCGATTGTTCAGTAAGAACAACAAAAAAAGATGGTGTCGAGAAGCCATCCATGAAAACCCTTTATAATCGCTCAAAATAAGAAATTTAACCAAAATGCTGTATAACATTACATTTTCACATAATTAGTACAATTTATTGGATGTGTTTCTACCAGTATTGTGTTTGATTTCTGATTTTTAAGCGATTATCAGGGGTGCCCGTAGAGGGATTACTGGCGCTATTCCTTTTCATTTACACTAAAAATTATCATTTTTTTAACAAAAGAAACGCTATAGGATAAATCAAACCTAAAAAAAAGTATCAAGGTAGGTATAAGTGTAATGTATATGTTGCACATTTCTTTGTTTGCTTTTTTTTACCTTTTATTGATCTGTTGACGTTACAAAAAGAATAGCACTGTGCGTAAACTGCAGAAATAAAATAAAAAGCCCTACTATATGTTCGTAAACAGAAAACAAATCCATCATCACCAGACTATAAAGGATTAAATAGAAATAAAAACAGTTACGAAATAAGTAATTAACCAGTTTTTATGTTATATATTAAAATAAACCACTTTCGTATACACATGGACTTTTGCAGTTTACGAACCGAGCTATTTTTGTAATATAATTTTCAAAATCGATTTAATCTTTACGGTGTTTTTTATTCATGTAATTGTTAGGTGAAAGTACAGAATAATTAACATGTTTGTAAAAAATACAGTACCACCACCCCCAATGTATCTTGAAATGTAGATGCGTAAGCGGTACTTCTGCAGTTTACGGACCGTGCTGAGATAAGAACGTTATTATTTACAAACCAATTCTTAACATGTTAAATATTATGTACTTTCACATAACGATTCAATAGACAAATGGTACCGTAAAAATTGGATTTAACAATAAAATCTGGTTCTTTTGCTGAATAGGCATCTAGAGAATTGCATGCGGAATGTAAGTAGTTCCGTCTACGAACGGAGAAAGATAAATCTAGTTCCGCCGTTCCAAATCTTAGCAACATTTACAAATACAGAAGGCGCTTGGTTGTCTCTTACCAGACCACATTATTATTATTGAAATAAAAATGGTCAATTACCAACTGTAATTCTTGTAAAAAATTAATTTTAAAATTATTGATATTAGACATTTTTATATAATTAGAAAACTTTATTTATTTTTATACCGTCTGTGTGTGTGCTTTTCGGGATAGTGTCGCGTTTATTTTGTGTGTTACTGTGCTACAAAGTTTGTGTTGCGTTTTTTTGTGCCGACTGCTTTATTTGATTTCTTTTTCGTTAGCGTGCGGGTTAGAGTTGTTCAATGTAAGGAAAAGTAAAAATGTAGCTTCTTCCGTACACTTATGAAGAATACAAATTAAAATACGGTCATAGCAAAGATAAACACAATTGGCATGTCAGATTGCGTAAATAAAAACGCGTGTAAAACACAAACGTTTGTAAATCAGTTTGCGTTACATACATTAGAAAAATACACAAACTAAATGTTATTCTTAACTTCAACCAGAAACATCAACAACACAAATTTGAAGAAGAAAAACTTACAGGAAACAATCATACATACAGACTAAACACAACAGTACACTGCAGAAGTACCCTACATTTATATTGGAAAGTGTCCAATTTTAAGTTTATCTAAAGGAAAATAAAGGGCTAAATAAAAAATAGGCAACACATATATGTTAGCAAAGGATCTATCACACTGATCGTGGTTGTGGGATGGGGCTTTATGACGTGTGTAAACCAGGCTGCATACACACACTTTAAAAAAATCTCATTAGCATCGACTTTAACAGCTACTTGTTTTTTAATTTTACGAAATAAAATTTATATATTACTGTCATCCCCCACCATTACATCTTAATTATTTTATTTAAAAATGTATTCCTGCATATATTTTCAGGCTTTTTAACATGTTATTGCCTATGCTACAAATCCAACTCGTATCTTCTTTTCTCTTCTGTAATTTTTCTTTCTTACATATAAAGAAATTTGAATTTTCTCTCCGTAACAAAACACACAAGTTTATTATTTTCGTACATAGCAATATTACCTTTCGATTTTATTTAATTTCTACCCTCTTATTTTTATGTTTTCGAGTTGAATTCTTTCCAAAAAGCCGAACAAGTGAAATATCCCTTCGTCGTACTACAAGTGCAGTTTTCACTCAAAGAAGTACACAATCAAAACGTAATAAGCATACTCAAGAAAAGCGTTTGGATCCTTCTTTCAACGGAACTGGAACGCGATATTCGGAGTCACATACACGAGACCATCTTGCCGCGGAGACGTATGAGTTGGAACAGAGTCGGCGTAATAAGAGAACCCGACATGTGCAAACTATGGTAGAAGAAAACAGACATGCTAGATTTTAAGACATGAGGGTACAACTGTTCATTGATAAAGTTTCTGGATGAATTAACGGCGTTATTATGATGCTGCATGTGATTATTATTTACGTAATGACAGGCAAATATGCACCATGAATAACGGTAAAACGTGCAGAGAATGTAAAGCTAAACATAGATTGGAGAATTACTTGGTACATGTTGTTCTGCTGGCAAAGTTATTCTTTCGGAGTTAAGTACACCTACTGAATAACTGAAATTCCTTTTTGATAGCAGTTCGCATGATTCAATACATTTCTTGAACACAACTTAGTTATAACCAGTGCTTAAAAATTACCGTTTTTAGTGCTGAAGAAATACGTGAAGCGGCTATATGCCTACATTTAATGTTAGTGGACCGATTTCTCATAGAGTTGGTTCCTTGCTTCCGATCGTAGTTGAACTATATGTAATGTGTGATGAAGAGCAAAGACTACGACTTGATGTAACTTAGTATCAAACACAAAGTTAGATATTGTTCTTGAACTACAATACAAGTTTCCTAGAGAAAATAAATATATTTAGTCTTTAAAATGGCTATGAAGCATGCTGGATATGATGACTTTAAAGTGCTTATAACTGCTGACAAAACACCGAGACGAGAACATCAACGGCGTTTTAATGTTCCTGAGGCACGTGAGGTTGCTGTTGTAATAGTTAGTCAGGAGTTCGATCATCGCAACATCATTTTGCATCTCAGAAACAAATAAACTTCAGCACATCTCGGAAACAAATCATTTCATTGTGTGGAAAACAAATCCTCAAATCACACAGTGAGTATTAGGAAATATATATTTTGTAACTATTTCTATGCGTATAGAATCATGCTCAGTGAAAGGAGTTTTAACATGCTGATAAATGTAGTAAACTATTTAAATAGATATTGTTGATATGTATACCAAAATAATAAGAGGATTACTAAAATTAAGATTCATGAAAGGGAAATAAGAGTTTCTGATTGCATCTACTTGAGGGACTGATGTCAATAGTGAAGATGTTGGCAAACTTACCGGCAATATTTACTGGGAGACTTTGGTATATGCATGAACGAACAAAAGATGTAATGCTCTATGTGATAAAACATAGAACTGCATATTTCTTTACAACTTTCACATGCACTCTGAAATGTCCTGAGATTGTGAATGTACTTCTTTCCGAATCAACAAACAGATTATCGTCATGACCTGATAGCAAGGGTTTTTTCATATGAAGCTAGGTATCCTACTGCTAACGAAATAAACATTTTCGGAGTGGAAGTAGCGTACATGCACACCGTTAAGTGGGAGAAAAGAGGATTGACATATAATCATGTTCTGTTTCGACTTGTACAAAAGTTGAGATCCTCTGGCATAGACACAGTTATCAGGTCAGTAATTCCGGATTCAGTAGCAGATCCAGTTTTACAATTAAACACATTACATGATAATCAATAAATAAAAATGAGCATGGAAAAAATAGATTTCGATTTTTCTTTGAAGGTGTGCCGACAAAGTCATCATAACTATGAAATTAAAAGGCGAGCTATTTAATCCTTATAATACTTATTAACACACACATATAAGAATTGTAATTATGCCAACAACAGCAATGTCTACAAAAAATAACTCCATATTTTTTACTAACGAGATAACAATAATCAATGTAAAAATTCACTCAAAAGACAAGGCTTAAGAAAATAGATGGATTTTAATTTGAATGATGAAGAATATTATGAGTCGATTGAAAATGATGAATGAAATTCACAAAGTTTGATTATTTATAGTGACGGTTTATGATCATGTGTAAACATAAACAGCTGTGCATATGTTTCTAAGAAAGACACTGCAGTAAGATATATCACATACAAATTTTTGAATGACACAGTCGGATACAAATAGCTATACACTATATCGCCGACTATCCACTCTCGCTGGAGGTTTTGAGACGACAGTTACTGTCCCTGGTGACGTAACATCATCTGTAGACAACCTATTGGTTGTACCATATAATAAACTCCGCTGTCAAATTTGTAATGCATATATCAATGTTGAATATTTTAACCGTGTAAAATCAATGAAATACATTTGTGAACATGAGAATCAAAGCAATGATCAAACTATCTTCATAATTTAAAATAATGTCCATGATAGAGGTTAAGCGATATATAACGAACCGTTAGATTTCAACTAATGAAGCAATTTGTTACACAGTTTACTTCCTCATACCTGTACATCATCTTCCAGTTTTTCACCTATCAGGGCATCTAGAAAATGGGCAGTGGATATACTTTACCGAAAGTATTGCAGAAGTTAATGTTGCACACCCACTCTGACGGTTTTCTTTAAATTTTTGTAAAACATACCTTTTGTTGCACGGACATTATATACGCTGAAGTTCCCGGTTATTATACATGGGACCCTTAAAATAAAGTATTCAAGCGACGATTACAGTGTAAGTCGGTTTCAGGCCATATGTGCGTTAGAAACAGAGGTTTTAAACATGATATATACGGTGCATCCAAATCAATTTGAATGCTTCGGTTTCGGATTAATTCTACACCATTTTCGTGGCGCACAGGGATCACATGACCTAAATACTATCAATTGTCAAGTTATGAGCATCAGGGATGCATGTAGTTCACATAGACAACTTGAAAGTGATAATTGCTGATATGCTTCATTACAGGAAAAATGTATATCTGAATTGGCAGGTTATTTGTGATATTTGTCTTCCATCATGTTGACTTAATGGGCAGTGTCTTATCCAGCATGACTTTGGGATGCAAAAAAGAAACATTCACTGAAATGTTTCTACGAAGCAAACGCAGTTAACATCTTGAGGTAGATTTCAGCTTTTCAGACATACTCAATATTGCTCTCGTTCATATCAGAGATATGAATAATAATATAAATTGTAAAACACTAACAAAATTGGGTTTTGCCACACTTGGTCTATCTAATACACACCCAGTAACTATTTCCTAGACACGTCGAATTATAGAGCATCAATTATTCGGGATTGTATCGTTCAAATCATCAGTAGATTCAGGTTGTTTGTACTGCAGTTATTACTGTAGAAAATTAGCAAGGTAGGCTTATATTCGTGTATTCACCCGAAAGTACAAACTATACATTTGTTACTAAGTAAATTCTTGCAAAAGTTAGATCAGAAGCAAACATAGCTGCGGTTGTGGCGTCATCGAGTATTGCAACCATTCTTCCTCCTGGTGGTAGAACATCTCACTTGACATTTAACTTGTTATTACAAAGCTATCAAATCAGCACTAGGAAGTTGTGAACATTTTTCGTATATTAAAATACGACCAACATTATAGTTTATTGATTTTTTCATGACGTTTTGTAAGAATATGTGCTGATTGTATATACATGTTTTGTTTTATTGCTTTATGATACTCTTTCATTAATGAAACTCTGACGTAAAAACACACTAACTAATATTTGAAATGAAATTCATATAATTAGAGATTTTTAATGATTTAAATTAAAAAGGTAATCCACATGTTTATGATAAAACAAGTGATTTTTATATAACATTTTTTCTTCTTCATCTCCTTACCAACAAGAGGCTTGTTAGATATCTGAAAGTAAGAAATTACATTTTTGTACAGGACAATTATGACTTCCAGTCACTCTCGTCGAATGCATAAATAGAGAAAGTATGATTAAAAATAAATCATGTTTAATCTTAAGTTTGCGTAGGGATTATATGTAGAGCTAATTCGTACTACCTATTATATGAGAAAATAGACGTTTGACCATACGATAATAAACAGTGACACTATAAATGGCGGTAACCCACAAAAAGAATATCGGCTTAGATGTGTTTTATGAGCTGCCTCAAATATCTATTAGATAAATATTAATTGCTGATGCTGATCTCTACATCATACATGCAAAGTAGTGACGAAAGATAGGAGAATCCTACCTATCTCCTAACAAAAACAGGTGTGTTAAACTCGCACATATGGGAAGTAGCTGAAAGAGCGAAATATTTGACTAAAGTGATTAGTAAGGCAAACATCCCTTACAGTCGATATTTACTAAAGTGTGAGACAGTTTTGTGAATTGAGATTACATTAACAGTCAATAGTTGCCAAGAGTTTAATCGCCCCCGTTTTAATTTAGAAGTATTTAATGGGAGGAAAGCATAAACAAAATTAAAATAATTGCACTCTATCATCGAAACTTTTTCATAGATACTGACACTTTTTTTAATATTCGGAGACATTGTCCACTGTCTTTGGAATCCACACACCAGAGAGACCTTCCATTACTAAGCTTATATACCAGCTACTTTCAAAACTGGCTCTAATTAGAAGCCGTAGAGAACTTAAAGTATATCACAGTCTAGATATAAACTGATCGATTGTTTCCTTTAGACGCTCTTGACCCTTTTATATTTTTGGGACTTTACTGTAAACAAGCGGCTGACTGAAGAAAATGATTATCTAATTACTTGCAACTTTTCATGATCATAGCACACCAACAACCCACGTGAACTGGCAATCCAGATACAGAACACGGACGAGACACAAGCACGTGGGGACCAAAATGCATACAAATATAATTCAAATGAAACTTAAACTACTTACACATCATTGGAATTTAGTAAACGTCTAAAATAAGAAAAAATAGTGTACTAAGCGAAACACATTATTCTTATTTACCGAACAATATAACGAGGGGTCATTTAGATGTTTTAAATGTAAGTAAAGTAGATGAGAAGAAGTGCTAAGACTAGGTTGACTCCGCCAGTGCTCTTTCTAAAGTAACCTTCTGTTTCTCTTATACACTGACGAGTATAGTCTTTTAAAAAAAATCTGGTCTAGAGAGTGTAGCACTCATCGGAAGAGATACTACACTCTGATCTTAGCTCAATTCCAAGTCCAGGCCAATATGCATTTGTTTTGACTACTTTGTATATTTTTGACATTTTAGCCGGCTCGAGATCTTCTTATTTATTCATCCATAGAGGAAGTCGGAGGAAATTTCACTTTCACGTTCAGAGTAGTTAACTCGAAAGACCCACTTGTGCGTTACCCTGTCATTATTTTGTATTTCGATCGTGCTAATGTATGTTAGCTTATCCACATAATTAAACCTAAAGGCATAATGCTCCATCTACCTACACCTTATTTTGTGGAGCGTTTTCATTAGCTTCGTCAAAACTTTTTTTTACATTATAGCTTGACGGAATGGCATATTAAAAGTTTACAGATCTTCCTAACTTTTTACCTAAAAGTCGCTTCTTTTTTAAACCTCTGTTACTTTTAATACATTTTATATTAAAACTTTAAAACCAAAAGATTAATGTAACATAATATAATATTCCAGAGTGTGGCCGGGTAGCTTAAGCTATTTATTAAACTTTTCTTTTTCCTCTTACAGTGCCGATTGTCAGAGGCATAATAAATAAATAGGTAGACACACTATTTTATTCTATTTTAAAAGCGGGAGTTTGTATTCGTGAAACAGCAGTGTCTAATTTTTCGAACACAAAACGGCAGTTCTTTTTAACTTGCTTCTTCACGAAGGCAGAGTTAGACACACGTTCGGTGTTTAATGTGAGGAACACACAGCTCCATTACCTCAAAATTTATTTATTTAGTTATTTATAAATAAATAAATAAAACTTGCTAACAGATAAATAAGTCAATACATAAAACTTGCTAGGGAATAAAATGAAGGCCTTTCATACACGAACTAACGTCGATGTCCCTTAAGTCTTAGTTAATCACTATCCACACCGGATTTTTTCGGTGACCCCCTCAGAGATACACCGTTTTCTGTCATTGTTGACGCCATTCCCTATCGGGACGAGACTACAATCATTTCAGCTTGCCGATGATTCCACTGGGCACGGAGATTTACTAAAGATGTCCAAATCTGCCCTTTTGGATGAAACCGCGGTACATTGCTGAAATATGTAATATACAGTATCTAAATAAATTATATATATATATATATATATATATATATATATATATATATATATATATATATATATAATAAAGAACGAAAATAAAGGTAATGAATATATCTTCATAATATAACCTATCCAGAAAGGTTAATGCGCGATATACGAAATAAAGCAATAATATAAATAAGTTAGTGATGAGAATAAAAAATGTTAATACAATATCTATTAAGTAATCAATTGTTGAAATGTATATGAGAAAATATTTAATTATTCCCTTTTTTGAACTATCGGTTTTCAAAGATGTCATTTTATCCACAGAGGAGATATGAAGAAATAAGTTGGTAAAATAAAGTTTACTATTATGTCAACATTGTAATAGGTATAGAAATATAATATAATTTGAAGAAGTAGGCACACATTTACCGTTTAAGATGCATGAACCATTCAGATGATCAACTTTGAAGATTTCAGTGTAAGATAAGAATTGGGATTCGGTGATGGAGTAAGTTTAGGGGCCAGAATTGTAGAGACACACGATTGTAAGAGGTAAGGGTAAAATAGATCCATAAAAAATTGTTTGCAGTAGTAGATGGTAGGCTCCAAAAACATGGGACGAAGAAATTCATCTTAATGACTATTGCGACGATTTGCACAAATTAAAAAAAAGAAACTTGCTTATAAGATGTCATCATACAAACTTCTTATTGCCTTAAGAAAAAGGCATCTATTAAAGTAAAACAGTCAACAATTCAAAGTAATCTGATTACTCGGTCAGTGTGGTGAGGGGCAGCAAAGAGTAAGCTTATGATACGGGCTGACAAGTGAGAAGAAGGTATGATAAGATGCTAGACGCTACATAAAGGAGAAAGTGTGTCAGATAGTAGTGTTATATAATGATGGACGCAACTTGTGGGATTATAAAACCCTTCATGAGAATGTTATATAATGATGGACGTAACTTGTGGGATTATAAAACCCTTCATGAGAATGTTTTATAATGATGGACGTAACTTGTGGGATTCTAAAAATCTCCATGAGAATGTTATATGATAATGGACGTATGTGGCGGAAAACGGGTGTGGGGTCGTTGGTTTGGCTGATGCGACTTAGTGCATAGAGTGCGATGCTGTTTCCGGGAATCGAAACGTGAAAATTGACAAGACAATGTTTGACCCTGGTTCAAAAGGTCATCCTGCACCTGTGTGGTTATCACGTGATATTACTTCACAGTTTTGATATGTGAGAAAATTAGAGTTTTAAAACGAGTTCGGACTTAAGAGGCGCAGAAGTCGGACGAAGGAATCAAGATGTAGCCAAGTCAGAACGGGAAATGTTTTTCCCTAAGAAAGAATACTGGCGTACAAGATATCCTTCTCCCCCTGTCTCCTCAAATAACAAAGGACTGATTAGATAATAAGCTAGCTAAGAATTTACCACGATATTCGTAAATCTCTCTCTCTCTCTCTCTCTCAACGATAGCAAAACATCTCCATGGGCAATATAAACTGACGCCGAATAAAAAGTAATTAAAATGAAAAGATTGTTGTCTTATGAAGCGGGTGAGAAAGGTCTTTTGTTACAGACAACTCACGGAGGTGGCCACTACAGTGCAGAGACGAAGAAAGTACTCAACCACTCGACGACAGAGCAAACCGAGAAGAAACGAAGGTATGAATTATTAAGGGGCTATGCGGCAGTAGCAATAAGGGGTAGATTGGATGTATTGTGTATCAGGCTGTACAGGTATGAAGGGGAGGGGCGGAATACACCAAATATATAAAGTGAGAATTAGTCTTTGGACGTAGAGTTAATATTTGATAATTTGATATTAGGGAAGAATTGGATGCAAAGAGAATTAGCATAATCGGCGAATAATTGGCAAAAGCAGGTCATTATCAAGTGTATTTTTAAGAGAAAAAATGTGTAGAATGAGCCAATAATAAAATATCTCAGATTAGAAATTAAAATGAATCTGTAAGCATCTAATGGATGTCAAGATAAATCATGATTGTTGAGTGGTATAATATAAGTATTTAGGAGTTTGCAATGTTATTAGTATGATGAAATTAATGATTTTAAATAGAAAAATAGTATTTAAGTAAAAGGATATATGAAATTGTGGAGAAATTAAATAATAAATGGATTAACAGGTTCGTGCTTGGAGGTGGTGTTATAGGTTTATCATTTTACTATTTATGTGATTAGGGTAGGAATTAGCAAAATAAAATGTATATATGCATGTAATAATAAGTCAAGCTTAATTATATAAGACAGGAATACATTAAAGGATATCGGGAAATCAAGGTTCATTCGTGGCTAATAACTATGGATCAAATTTAATGCAAATCTCAAATATTTTAATCTTCTAAATGTAAAGTTGTTTTAAGATTATATTCTTTAAAATGCTTCAAAGAAACTGAAATCCGAAGAAAATTCATTAATTGATGTCTAATAGGTATTGTAAAAATATCATAAAAATCAGAAGTATCTGTATTTTTACGAAGAGCACCCCCTAATTGCCTACTTTGCATAGAACTAAAGTAAACGAAATAGCTCAAATAACAACACAAAATAGTCGTAGAGGAGTAAGGAGGATGGGAATACTGAGAAGGAACAGCATAACCCAGACCTCAATCAGGAGAGTGTGGAGAGTGCTAGGGCAATAATAATAATAATAATAATAATAATAATAATAATAATAATAATAATAATAATAATAATAGTGATGATGATGATGATGATGATGATGATGATGATGATGATGATGATGATGATGATGATGATGATGATGATGATGATGATAGTTGTAGTAGTAATAATGATATAGTCAATAATAACAATAGTCAATAATAATAATAATAATAGTCAATAATAATAGTCAATAATAATAATAGTCGATGATAATAATAGTCAATAACAATAATCAATAATAATAATACTAGTCAATAATCATCGGTTCATAATAAGTTTTCATATTTCTCCTAAAAAATTGAAGAAGGTTCCCCTCTCATATAAGCAACCATATGTAGGAGAATATTTGCCTATCTCTCAGTTTTTTTATTACTGTAAAGATAATGTAAATTTTGGCTTGTTCCAACAGTTGCTGGTAGAAAAGTTGAAACAACAGAACATTCTCGTTCTGGGAAAACACCAAGTGGAACTCATCTGGAAAGACAAGGACATTACTCGAATCACGAGTAGAACTATTTTCTCCCAAATTACTAATAGAGCACTGGCCTTTATCAGCGATAACTAAATGGTAAACGATTATTGTGAAAATACAAAGTGCGTTGAAAGGGAGAGTATTGGAACGAGGGGAAACCTCTTACTATTAAGCCTTTAGGGAACCCCCTCTCTTATACAAATGAGTGATCTCTTATAATGACTCGTGTAAGAAGTTCTAATGGGTAAGATATAATGCTAATAATGATCATCTTCTGTAGATGTATTTTAACTATTACAAGGTTTTACTTATCGAGGTTGTGAAGAGGAACCAATTCATTTTGGAAGTTTATAGGCAACTTAAAGAATACCCATCCTAAGACGAGTATACTAAATTCCTCAAACAAAACAGTTTTAAAATAAACATATCTTGGTATTGAACGTTATGTGTAACTCCGAATTCTTGTTATCAAAATCAGTTACACGATATTTTAGTCTTTAAAATTTTTAAGGTGATGGGACATTACGAAGAAATTTAAAATTAAGGCACATTTGCTTAATTCGCGTTTCTATGACTATGTATCAAATTTAATGCTAGTATAAATATTTGAATTTTAAAATTGGAGGTTTGCGCCCATATTATGCTCTCGAAAATCCATTTAAATACTACAGAGAAACTAAAATTTGGAGAATATTTATCAATCGATGTCAAATACCTAATCTAAAATTGTCATAAAAACAAAGGTATTTAACTTTTCACGAAGGACTTCCACACCTATCTACCCTTTTTGCATGATACAAAAGGCAACTTAATATATCCCACATTTTGATTCCTTACACGTAACAGTCATGCTCGAACATTAAAATAATCGGTTAATCGGTCTAGGAATTAAACCGTGTACATACAATTTTAACAACATATATACGTACATTACTTTATAAAGATACACATTAATGGCGTCTCTATGGGTATTTATGGATGACACTATACACGAATTAAGAGGTGATTCTTTTAAACACGTTAATATGAAGTATAGTTTATTTTCCTAAATCAAACAATCCGTATCGAATTCATAACTCCATTTTAGTAGTGTCTCTACATTTTACTAGAGCAATGTATCCTTGTAAATACATAACGAAATAACACACTTATAAGTTAGTATATGCGGAATGACGGTGCATGACATGGGTTATTGATGACATCATTAAAATAAAATCTGACAGATATCAGTGACTTTGTTCGTTGCTCCCGAAATGCAGATGCTGTCTATACGGCATCCAATTTTCTGTATCTAACCTGAGCGCAGACATACTGTCTATTTTAGATCGATGTTTGCACAAAAGAAAGATGGTTTATCAACAAAGGTGAACCAATCTTGCGAAAATTGATGTCAAGAAGAAATATAGCATCCTATTTTGGAGACATAAATATAGCATCCTATTTTGGAGACATAAATATAGCATCCTATTTTGGAGACAGAAATATAGCATCCTATTTTGGAGACAGAAATATAGCATCCTATTTTGAAGACAGAAATGTAGCATCCTATTTTGCAGACAGACTAAGAAAAATTGAGAAGATGTTGTTTTCATATCCTTTACCAAGCTAGAATTAATGTAACATAATCGATTAAGTAAAATAAAAAGAGATACTATATTGAGAAATATAGCAAATAGATAATAAATAGTAGCCCTAAGATGCACCCATAAAATATCTGCGTGTTTTGCAACGAATACTCGATATCAAAATTAAGTTTGACATATTAACGAAAATTCTGTGTCAAACTGTTTAATTAATAAAAATGAAATATGTGTTCAATAAAAATACGATTGAACATTTGAGAAAATATGAATATTAGAGTTAAATTTAAAAGTTCATAAAATACTTTTCCAACCAACAGATTTAAAATGTCTATAATCGGAATACCAGGAAGTTTCATTGGATGCCCTGTTTGCGACGTTCCTTAAGTAATGGCGCAAGCGATCAAGGTCCCCCCTCTTGAGACTAACACTTGATTTCCCTATTAGTAAAATGTATATCCGAGGGCTCTCTTAAGGATAGATGTTGTTCCTTTTAGGGCTGCTATCTGTACTTCTCTAAAGTTTGGTCTTCCCGGGATTGTTTCTAAGTATTTACTTAGATATGTGGTGCATCAGTAATAGTTTTAAATTTAATATTGACATCCAGACGATAGTGATAGTTCAGGCTAGTGCTTGACAGATGATAAAACATGCTATTTAATAATTAATTAAGTTTGAAAAACCAACACACATATAATTCAAAACTTTACTGTGGCAGAATCACAGAGGAACGGAGATGTTGGGAAGAATCGAAAATGCAAAACATTCACTCAACCTCCCGGTTAAGCTAAGAAAATCATTGTTCAAAGTTAAGTTCGATATACCAATGAATATGCTATTACAAACTTGAGCCTGACAGACTAACACACATGCTATTTCAAACATGCAGACCGAGGAATTTTTTTTCAAACTTAAGCGTTTTAGACTGACGAACATACTATTTGAAACGATACAGACCAACACTAAACGTAGCGTGGCAGTCGTAGCGATGGATAGAGCCTACAAACACAAGGCAGCTGTACATATACATCCTAATCATGATTAATAATAAAAACGATCGCCAGATAGTTCTGAACGACCTTAGCGAGATGATATTGAGTGTTTACACTCTGGGAAAAATTTAAAAAAAACTTGGTCTACAGTGAATAGTAGAATCCTGACGTTTTCGGCAATTTGACAATGATGAAATCCATCTTTGTGTTAATCTGTTACATTGTTTTATCGACACCCAGAATATTATCATGATTCTTTGGCCCGTGACATATTAGAAAGCTATATATGATAAATATATTGATACCTAGAACACGGGAAATCTCAATTAGTATTAAATATCGATGTTTCGAAAGAAAATTATACGTTGCGTTGGACTTCCGATCTAGCATTATATTTTGATTTTAATCTTCGTAATGGGACATAAAACTGCCCTGTGCAAAACTTTTTTGTTCGGTATACTAATTTTATCCGTCCTAAGTTTGATATTCTTCGTTCATATATATATATATATATATATATATATATATATATATATATATATATATATATATAAGTATCATTAAAAATAACGGACATCTTGTGTCTGGTTATCTTTTCTAAGATCCTTTCCGTTTTTCTGATTAGGTTCTTAGTTTCAGACGGAAACTGGCTGATAAAATTGCCATAGCTTCCCAAAGCGCTTTCGGACCCTTGCAGGTCCATCGTCAGTGGAGCAATGTTAACCAGGCATATACCTAGGAGTGAATATATATTCTATTTAGGCGGGAAAATAAAGGATTGTGTTTTATGTGAATTTATATTTATAGGCATTTGAGTATATTAGTACTAATAGTATAGTTAATCTTGTTAATACCTGGTTCTTCTGTTTTAATGTATAGGGCTTCGAATATGTGGAGTTTAAGTGTATTAGTATTTTGTGCGATGATTTTTGTGTTATCTACTAGAAGTTTACGGATATGCGAACGGGGGCAGGAATGCTTTTTATAGAGGTGCTGGGTTATGGCGGAGTCGTTAGATAAATGCATAGTTAATCTTCTGGATAGCGTCGTAACAGTCGACCCTATGTATACATTTTCATGATTGTCGGAGCTATATATATATATATATATATATATATATACACTATTACATTTATATATATATATATATATACACACACACACATATATATATATATATATATATATATATACATTATTACATGTTATTCATTTTTTTTGTAGAACTCGACTTTGTATTGATCGCTTTAAAAAAGATTGCTTTTAAGTGCATGTTTTCAATATATTTCATTCATTTATATATTTATATACTTTGAATCCTCTTCTTCGGGAGTGAAATCAAATGTGCAGTTTCGTCTGAAGATTAAACTAGGGTGCGGATGAAATAAATTCTAAAATATTACTGACATGTTGAGTTAAGTTGTTTTCAATATAACTTGTGCAGTAGGGCTCTGTAATTTCTAAAACATGGATCTTTCAAGCCAGATTTACACATGATATTATCCTAAATTCAACCCAGAGAACAGATAAACGAAGTAACAGTGAATAAATAATAAATAAGATAAACACATTCATAAAATATAAAAATATCTCAGAAAAGGATTAACTTATTTCGCTTCAATATAAACAGATCATTGCACAGACGTATCGTTATAGAATGAAGCGTGTCACATTACGTACTCTATAAGGACCTTAGAACCTTTCCTAATTCGACATATTTCTTATGAGGTCAAGACCAATATAACGTATATATTTTACTACCAATTTTATTAGTACGACATGTTTATTTTGTGTTAAAATAGTCTGACAGTCCTGTGTAGGATCAAAGGGTAGTATGTGTTCTTTTCCTAGTCAAAGTCAGATAAATCCTTCTCAATCTGTATAATATTGGTCTTATCCACAATTCGTATTTTTCAGAACCTGAAAATCGTGCATATAAAACTGACTTAGTGTCATATCTAGTTCTTTTGTGGAGGCGGCGAATATGAATACGGAAAACATAACACAACTTAGCTGGGAATACATTATCTTTATTTCAAATTCTCTCCATGTTTAACGGAGTTGTGTCTGGTCCCTTGCACTGAAGAAGTAGACAGTTCCTGAAAGTGAAAAGAGTAAATGTTATATTATCAAACATTGGTTTAATGTTTACTAACATCGTGGTGCCCCTAGTTGTAATTCCACGTGACATATTCTTTTAAGAACTGGTTAGTCATAGATCGTGTGTGGTCACACTGCGTAACTGAATAACTACATGCAATACGAGGTCTGCCTAAAACGTATCCGACCTTAGGCCAGGAAAACATATTCCAAAATACGTGACGGAGTTGGGACCTAAATCGTCTTCAAAGTAGGCCTCTTGTGTTTGCACACACTTAGCATACCGATCCACCCACTGCCGGAAATCTCCCTAGAAGTCTTCTTTTGGAATGGTGTACATCTCCGTCATCGCGTTCCGAATTATCTCTTTTTTCGCACCCTCTCAACAACAGCTGCACTCCAACCAGTTTGAGGTCTTCCAGAACGATGGCACACTCCGCTTATGTGCTGCCATTTTTTGAACCGGTTGAACCACTCCTTAATTTGTGTTACACATCGCATCTTCAAACGCCTGCTGATTGTAACGCGACAGCGACAGCGGAGATGAACACCATTCCAAAAGAAGACTTCCAGAGATATTTTCGGCAGTAGATAGAGCGGTAGGTTAAGTGTGTGCAAGCACAAAGGGCCTACTTTGAAAGAGATTAGGGTCCCTACCCCGTCACGTATTTGAAAATATGTTTCTGGCATAAGGTCGGATACTTTTTAGACATGTGCCATATATATTGTCACATGTCCACAACTAGTGAAATACTAGGCTAGTAATTCATTACTGGAGTAAATAAAACATAGTTACTGCATGCGGCATGTCATTTACGTTTGGAGACATTGACAGCTTTAACAAACTGAGTGTTGATGGGCGAAATATTTAATACGGTGAACGCAAGACACTGGCAAGTAAAAATGTCAGAATAACTCTTAAATCACCGATGGTTACAAAACATACACATAGGAAACATTTATTGTATTGAAACATTTATAAACAAACAGAAAAATATTAACACATTTAATAAATAAGTGTTGTGACCTGAAAGGGCCGAAAAATTACACAAACAAAAGGCAGTTAACAAGAAATTGTTTTAATAGAAAGTACAGAAAAATGCGTTGATAGAGACTGCTTTCTCATTTCGTTACTTTTCTCATTACTACTGATTGTTCATAACGACTCTATTCATAGTCAATAAATATCCTTACGGTGAGGGTATAGGGAAGATCTCCACAACAGTAATACATCCCGGGAGAAACACATTTTATCAACTATAGGATCTGGACAAAAAGCAGTTATGAATATAAGAATGTGGCAGGAGCAAACTTAATAAATCTAAGAACACGGTAAAAGCAAACCTTATAAATAACACGAAAAATGTAAACATTCCAACGAACATGTAAGTAAAAACTTTTCTCACTCTCACTTCGATAAATATAGACAATATATCAACTGGGTGCATGAGTGTGAATTGGAGTATATATTTGTCTACAGTTATTCCACTTATCTTCAAAAATATAACCGGTGGGTTTCATGCTAGCATCACATGTTATGTATGTAGTTTTGTCTACACGAATTAAGGTTTGTAAGACTCCCTTTCTTTTGGTTTCATGACTGTTTTTTTATCCAGAAGGATAATATTGGTTGTTCCTCGGATCTAAGACTGCTGATGTTATTTCGGATTTCCATAATCACTGACTACTTTCCGTTACCAATAGATTAAGATTCTAGTCTAGCTTACTATTGAATCTATATTTGGAGGACAGTAATATTGATAAATACTTTGCTAAAGCATGTGAGTGAACGTGATAAAATAACGGCGACATAACTCGTTTAATCAACAGACCTAAATGATAACCATTGAGATATTTCCCTGTGAAATCGCGTAGCTAAATAAATATCTTCCTGTTGATTAGCCGCAGGAGACGACGTAATTGCTCATTTAAGTCTAATTTCATGCTGAACTTGTTTATCCTTGAGTTTCGCTGATTCTTGTATGGAAAAAAAGGCATCGCTGGACTTCTCTGCATGTCTTATTTAATTGGAAGATGTTGCTGCCTTGTCACAGGTGCGTCGAAATTCTTGACAGACAGGCAATTTGGAAAACTGGTAACAAATGTAAATGTTGCTTCAGTTCTGTTAAAATCTGCATATGAACACCAACACAAGGCATAATAAACCATGTTCCTGCTCATCTCTGTCTCTCTCTCTGTCTCTCTCTGCATCTCTCTCTTCATATATATATATATATATATATATATATATATATATATATATATGTATATATATACATAGTTAGAGCATTCGACAATTGTTTCAGAACCTTCTCGACTCCTCCTCAGGGATCCATGATGAGGAACCGAGAAGGTTCTGCAGCAATTGTCGAATACTCAAACTATGTTTATTTAAACATAAACGCTCTAATATATATTGAGCACTTTTGAAAAGTTATGCTTTTGTTCATTTTGTTAATATTTTAACTTAATTAATTAATGAATACAAAAATAAATATATATATATATATATAAAGTTAGGTATATTTATATGTTTATATACTTGTATGTACATGATTCACGCCTAAACTAATTCACTAATAATTCAGAATTTTGTAACCCAGCTGTGAGGGGAAGGGGTCAACATGTGGACTATATTTAATGTAATTTAAGTTCATGTAAATATGGAAAAACGGGTTGGAAGGATTTAGTGTATATTAAGATATATCCGATGAGTGTGCACTTTTAAAAATAGGTAGTAGATATCAATTCATAAATACTCCCCGAATTTCAGTTCATTTAGAGTTTTTTTTTAATGTTTTAAGGGGCATTAGATTGGCACAAGATCTCCGTAAGAATACAAATAATTCCGATTTGCATTAAATTTGATTGACAGTCATTGAACAATAATTACGCACGATTATCTGAATTTGGATTTTTATATAAGACCCCTAAATCTTAAACCTTAAATGTTAACCATTTTCTAAAAGAGAAATCATGTAGAATCAAAATCAATAAATTTTTATAAAACCTCGGATAATTATTATAGATATAAGCTATAATTACATTGCTTGATATTAATCTTCGTAATGGGAAATAAATTGGTTCAAAGCGCTTCTTTTCAGGGAGTTTATGTTATCCGTTTTAGTAAGCGTATTCTCTTAGTATATATATATATATATATATATATATATATATATATATATATATATATATATATATAAGTTAGGTTACCAACATTTTTAAAACACTTTTTCAAGAACTGTTTATTATTTCAATATTTTATAATTTAATTATTTTATTATTTTATAATTTTATAACGCGTTTCGTGCTTTCTTCAGATGTACATACTGCATATTTTTATTTGTAACAGTTTAACGTTTCTGCGCATGTGCGCGCGCGTGTGTTTTCATATTTGTTTCTTCTCTGAGTCAAAGTTTTGTGGGTTTTTTTAGTATGTGTGATCTTG
This sequence comes from Sepiola atlantica, assembly GCA_963556195.1. NCBI lineage: Eukaryota > Metazoa > Mollusca > Cephalopoda > Sepiida > Sepiolidae > Sepiola > Sepiola atlantica. Next base: position 58,259,555 of record OY744526.1, on the reverse strand, counting down.
ACTTTTATATTTCCGGTCATCCGGTGGTTTAGTACATTTAGGTCAGAATTCATAAGAAACTGCGTTTCATTTTGTCTGCGTGTGTGTGTGCGTGTGCGTTTCCGTGTGCGTTTAGTTTGTGTGTGTGTATGTAGGCGAGACCGCGCACATACATGTGTGTTTGTTTATGTTTATACATACACATATACATACACGCACATACACACACACACACACACACATATATATATATATATATATATATATATATATATATATATATACATGCATGCATGCATACCCACGCGCATACGTACACATACATATACACGTATATATATATACACACATATATATATATATATATATATATGTGTATATATATATATATATATATATATATATATATACACAGAGTATAAACAAATGTAAAAGGGGGAACTGTCATGTACATCTGTAGAATTAATTTCGCTACTTTGACACAAATAGAGTGATATATATATATATATATATATAGAGAGAGAGAGAGAGAGAGAGAGAAAGAGAGACAGAGAGAGAGAGAGAGAATGAGAGATTGAGAGAGAAAGAAAGAGATAGGTAGATATATAGATAAATAGATAGAATATAATAAATAGGTGTATGAATCGATAGATAGACAGATAAGTCGATATATACATATATAGATAGATAGATAGATAGATAGATAGATAGATAGATAGATAGATAGATAGATAGATACACGAGTGTATAGATAGGTCGATAAGTAGATATATATATATATATATATATATATATAAATAGATAGATGAGTAGATAGGTAGATGGATGGATAGACACATGAGTAGATATATGGATGGATAGATATATCGATAGATAGATGGATGGATATATAGAAATATAACTAGAACGATATAAAGAAAGATGGATAGATATATAGATAGATTGATAGATATATTTATGGAAATACATACAGACACACGCGCACCCACATCCATGTTTGTATACATGCATTCACACACATACATACATGCCATCTACTAGTTCTATGTGTGTGGATGCGTACATGCACATGCGTGCGCGTGCATATGGGTTATCGTCTATACATGTATGCACATGTGTTCTTGTATGCATGTAGATGCGTGCGGTCCGCATGTTGTGTGATTTGTGTTATGATCTGTTTTATGCTGAGTGTAATTTTAATATAAAGTTGTTTTATTAAATCATTTAAAACAATTTTTTTATAAATCCCAAATTTTCGGTTTTCAAAAACCTTAATCATGGTAGACCATGCTTTTTTTCCTCTTTTGAATTTCATTATCGTACACATGCGTTTCAGTACGCGAAAACTACGGATCGGACATATAAAATAAACAGTATCTTCATAACACCAGAAGAGGAAAAAAAAGCATTGTCTACCATGATTAAGGTTTTTGAATACCGAAAAGTTGGGATTTATAAAAAATTAAAAAAAATGATTTAATAAATATTTCATTTGTTTAACAAACTCTCGCGTCATGTTAACTAATTCTTAAATTTCAAAGTTATCGTTTCACTCGGCTCTTCTAAACCGTAGTGTAATTTGAATTTCATTATCGTACACATGCGTTTCAGTACGCGAAAACTACGGATCGGACATATAAAAAAAAACAGTATCTTCATAACACCAGAAGAGGAAAAAAAGTATTGTCTACCATGATTAAGGTTTTTGAAAACTGAGAATTTAGGATTTATAAAAATTTAAAAAAAAATGATTTAATATATATATATAGTCTCGGAAGTTTCTCAACCATTAAAACTATATATAAAAAAATAAAAAAAACCTAAAAAAAACAAACTTATAGTCTCAAGTCTTCCAGTGGAAAATTACTCATGTAAGTCAATTTATTTTTTACAGTTATTATATTAGTTAGTTTCTAACACTATTTTAAGGGATCATCAGTTGTTTACCATGAAAAACTGTTTCGGGAATTTAAAAACAAGACAGTATTGAATTTCATGGCTTCCCAGCAGAGTTGATCAGACCCCACTTCCCTTAAAAGACAAAACATAAACGTTCCTTATACTAAATCTACGTTTTGTTCCATATAAATGTTTTGCTAACTTATATTAGTTATGTAAGACATAAAAAAAAAAAAAATGTCTTTACCTGCGCTGTTCGTCTGTCTAATAAAATTTATCCGTTACTCACAAAAATGTTGCTGAATTTTAAAGTGTTTGGACGAATCCATGACACTATTATTTATGTGATTAATGTATTATTTTTAGTTTTATATTATAAATATAAAAAACATCAACACATCAAAAAATAAAAGATAAATAAATAAATATGTATATACATATATATATATATATATATATATATATATATATATATATATATATATATATATATATATATATATATACATACACACATACATATATATATACCTTTAGTTCCTCCTTTTCTCCCTCGTCCTACTTTGTTGTCCATCTCCCCGTTGTTGTAAACCGCAAATAAATATTAATCTTCCTTGTTCACTATAGTTTTTCTAATCTGCGTTCACAAGTGTCGACTTTTTTCTTTTCTCATTGTTTCAAATCTGCGTCTGTAAGTTAACCGTTAATTTGTTCTCTTTTTCTTCTTCTTCTTTGCCAACTCCCGGTGTTTAAAATCAGCGTTCATAACTGTCGGTTTTCTTCTTCTTCTTCTTCTTCTTTTTTAACATTTCTTTCTTTCTTTCTATTGTATTTTTATTGTTTTTCTTATTATAATTAGCAGATGTGTTATATATACGCTTATTCATATTATATAATTTCTATTTATATATACTATGATTTGTTCTATCAGTTTATTTTGATTAATTTGATAAGATTTAAAAGCATCAGGATGGCGAGTAATTGCCTTATTTAATTGTCCAAATATTTTATTTTGATCGCCACATTGGTTAATCATTCTTATTATTGGATCAGAAATTGGGGGCATGAAATCTACTAATTTTAAGGTAACACGAGCAATTCTCAGAAATTCAGACATAATACTCCCGTAAAATATATACACAGGGCTAGTACTATTTTTATATGGCATTCGCACGATACGAAAAGGGAATGAATTTCTTTTATCAAACAGTTTATAGATAAATATTTTATCTTCAATTTTTATATCCAAATCAAGAAAAGTAGCTTGTGTTCCCTTACGTTCACAGTTTAATTTTAATATATATAATATATATAATATATATATATATATATATATATATATATGTGTGTATATGTATATGTATATGTATATATATATATGTATGTATATATATATATATGTATATATATATATATGTATATATATATATATATATATATATATATATATATATATAGTTAAACAAATAAACTTATAGAAATATTAAAGCCGACTACGAAAAAAGACTCGTGTTTCTATGCTGGCTCACCCCCACAGGACTCTCTATCGACTAAATATTAAACTATACGATAGAAATTTAAAATAGCAAAATACAAATCTGGGCTAGTAAATCAACTTCTGCCAAAGTTATAGCAACTGAGATGATAGATAAATGGTTTTAAGCTTGTCATTTATGACTATACCTGTCTAGTAAAAATCAAATCATTTACTCATTAGAGTGTTTTGGCCTTTTGGCTAAGATCAAAGTGTAGTATCTGTTTCAATGGATACTGCACCCCATAGATTGGTATTGTCTTGGCCTTCGGGGCTTTATTTACGCCGATCTTTGGGTCTGTCCTGTGCAGTTCTAGGCGGTTCACCTTCCCAGGCTTCGCCACCCCTCTTTGGGGAGGAGTAAGTTTATTGCTTACTGCCTGAGGCGCCCTTACCGGGGAATGCCGACGGGGCTGCCCAGGCGAATTTTTTTTTCCTGACCCGACCTTGGGTCACATCTTACTTTTGGGAGTAAGATAAAAGCTGGCCTAGTGCCTAACTCCTGGAGAGGAGTAAATCAATACTCATTAGAGAATTCTACGTACATATGCATAAACAAAATCTATATATACACACACGAGTCATAATACCGGAAAATATTAGCATACCCACATACTAACTTTACTGACAATTATTTTTCTCAATTATTATATAAAATTTTACATACAATAAACAGGAGATCACAAGTAAGCTTATAAGTAAGATGCGAAATTATATAATATCATCTAACATTATAACGTTAACTTACTCAAATCTACTGAATTCAACTCGGTGTTAATAGATAAATTGATTGGAAAACCAGGGAATAAAAAATCAATTTTCTAGACCTATTATTGTTTTACCTATCATAATAACGGTAAATTAGTTGTTAAAACCCGTATTACAAATAATTCGAAAATGACAATGAAATAATTAGAATAATTAAATCACATTAAGTTCACTTAAATCATAGTTTATTAAAATGGAAATTAGTATATCAGAATAATACAATTACAATTAGTTTATAAGAAAATTCAACAAGTATACACTTATAATAAAAGATTTTAAAAATTGTCAACACGCATATTACAAACAATTATAAAATCATACATCGTGATTATAATAAACAACATTCTGTAAAAATAAGATATAACACAAAGATGCATCAGAAAGGTATATCTACGCACAATAATACAATTGTATAACTATGCAAATGAACGTCCGAACAAACACGTCAAACAATATGATAAAACAGTATTGTAATTTTTAACCTTATTCATTCAGCGCAAATAAGTATTTATGAGTGAAACATTTATTTTTAACATATTATACATTTATAGCAATCTACTCTGGGTGTGTATTTACGTGTCTATTCGATAAATAATAAACTATAATCTAGTTAACTCGACATATATATATATATATATATATATATATATATATATATATATATATATATATATATATATATATAATAAATATTCGTTATTGTTTATTATCTATGTACGTATACGTTTCGTCCTTTTTCAATCGGGACTGACCAGCATAGAGATATGACTATTCATTACCGGTCATGCGATTCGAAACCCCGGACCTCAAATATTTTACAACTCCAGTCCGACGTCGCTAATCGCTGGGCCAATTGTAAATAGCGAATAAACTATGATAATTTTAACACTTTAACGGCGGCTTTGACGTCGTGGCATTCTACTTCTATTAAGGGAAGGAATGATGCATTATAAGCAAGTGACGTCATGCTGTGTTAATACTACCAATTACAGTGCTCTACTTTCAAGGAGCGACGAATAATAAATATTTGTTATTGTTTATTATCTATGTACGTATATGTTTCGTCCTTTTTCAATCGGGACTCATCAGCATAGAGATATGACTATTCACTACCGGTCATGCGATTCGAAACCCCGGACCTCAAGTATTTTTCAACTCCAGTCCGACGTCGCTAATCACTGGGCCAATTGTAAACAGCGAATAAACTATGATAATTTTAACACTTTTATATATATATATATATTACAACCAAACAATCATTTACTATGGTTTACATATTTAAAATTACCTATAAACTTTCTAATAATTTGAACTTTTGAATTAATAGCATTTCTAACAATCGATAGGACATCGTCTTATATAATCCAATACCATTAACAAGAATCAGTAAGTTTATACAAAATAACCCTCTACATGAAAGAAACAGTAAACATACTTTTAAACGTAGCTATAGCTTCAAAAACAATTTAGAAAATATTAGTAAAAGCCATATTAGAGGGATCTTAAACCGGGACTACAATCAAATTACCAATACACAAGATATGATTAACGTCGACAATGAGTGTAATTGTAGAGATAAAAATGAATTTATGCTACAAGGAACATACTCACCTAAGAGTATAGTTTATTTAAGAACTGTATGAAGAGAAAATAATCCAGGGCTGTCAAAATTTTACTTAGAAAGAACAAGTATTGATTTTAAGACATACTACAGAAACCATAAGTTCGCATTCATTAACCTGAATAAGAACGATGCCCGTCTCATTATCCAAATAGCTATGGCCTCTAAAGGATAACAATAAGGTACCTATACTGAATTGTATGAAGGTATGTTTATTCTTATTTCTGATACTATAAAATCAAGCGATAATTTCGACTGTGTTAATCCATTTGGGCAACTCTGTTTTTTTTGGATCACATTTTTTTAATTCTAATCCTTTTGCTAATTCTACTTATTTCAGTCCAAGTTTATTTAATACATATAGTGGTAGTCTTATTATTGAACACGTTCTTCTGGTCCTTTAGTAGGACGTATGCTAACTTAAGTCTCAATTTGCTTACTCTATAGATAATTTTAAGTTCATATATGATTTTTTTTCTGTATGTATTATATCTATGTAGTCACATCTGCCACTGTCTTGGCTTCGCCATTTTTCGTAATATATTCTGTGATTAATTTGTCATACCTGTTTAGTTATTTCATAGAAGTTTCTAATACAACTATTTTTAAGTAGATTTTATTAAGCTTGTTTATGTTATTCTGTAATTGTTTTGGAAAAATAATATGTTGGTTATGGAAGACTTTAATTATATTTCAAAGGTCATTTACAAAGGCAAGCATAATATTTATTGTTGATGCATTTATTAGATTGTTCAATCCGTCACATTCTTTGTCTCTCATGTTTATGAGAAAAGAAATGTGCTTACCTCTGTATTTGCATCAGTTTTGTGAATAAATTTAATAATGCATGTTTTTATGTTTTGTGCTGGGCTGTTATTAAGTGATGTTGCGTTGTAAACTTTTTCCATGTTTATTTTTCCCGTTTTGAAATACATCCTTCTGAAAGTGCTCAACTACTTGATGGGTATTTTTTGTGCAATTCCATGTATATCCGACTATATTATAAAATGATATATTGCGTAAATATATGTTTCCGTATTACTTAAAAAGTGCTCAATGAACGCCTAGAGCTTAATAGTAGTATAACATATACAATTAATGTAGAAAAAAACATTTGTGTTTCATTCTCGAAGTAAATCCTCAGAATAATTGCAATGATTTTTTTTATAGCTAAAATGTACTAGCACTAGTTTATAATCAATCAGCGTCCTTGTTTTCTATTACTCCTTGACACCCCATTTATTTCACTCGGGCAAGAAGCGTCACTTCCTTTGTGTTAAAGTTTTTTTTCATCGCTCGTTACTTTTAAGTCGCTCAAACAAACAAAAGGTGAGCTTACTCCGACGTGTTTGTTTTGTTTACTATCGTCTTATTAGATTTATGTTTTTAAATCTAGTATAAGTATGGATTAGCTATAAAAGCAATGGTGAAATGTAAGTCCATGAAAATAACAAGACGATTTCCCTTATGAATCAACCACATATGTTTATTTGTAGCTTACTTAGTATAAGTATACACTCATATTTCAATACGATGTAATCTATACATACATATACATATATATGCACACACAAACGCACACATATCTATGTATATATATATATATATATATATATATATATATATATATGTGTGTGTGTGTGTTAAAAAAACATATACATAGGTCTGACTACCACGACTTTGTCGAGAAAATTGACGATACATCTGTCTGATACTAGCACGATAGCTTAAACACCTTACTAACGACTACTCCTGCAGCCGATCGGAATTAAGAACACTCTTAGTAGAAAATACAAACATCTTAGAATATAGTACTAACAAACAACAACTATTATTAGAAGCCCATTATATAAAAACCAAAAAAAACATAATTAATAGAATTAACTTTAATATCAGTAATAATATTCTAAGATGTTATAGCTCTAGTTTCGTACTTAGTTCATAATTCCCGTCAAAACCTTCCATAATACTAATACCTGGTCTGTACCTGATTTACCTCATTCCTCTGAAGATTAACCTGCATGGGTCTGAAAGTACTTGGAAGACAAACTCAAACTATGGCAAATTCATCAGAATTTCCCCCCCCCCACCCCGAAACTAAGACTCTGATTCAAACTACTGAAAGGATCTACCAAAGGATATCTAGACATGAGTTGTCTTTTATATTCAACAATACTTGCCTGCAAGAGATGCTGCCTATATATATATATATATATATATATATATATATATATATATATTAGAACGATTGAACTTGTTATTTCACGCAGTGATCTCATGTAAGATTTTTTTAATCAGAAAAATGTGGGTTTATTTGAGTTTGCAAAAAAATATAGTCGGATGTATTTGCGCTAAAAGTTGTACACCAACATATTCTCACATGTCAATATACCTAATATCTGAAGATATTAAATGGTAGACTTAGCAATGTGTGTAGAGTGACGTCGTCAATACTGGTTTATTTGGATAAAAGCACCGACAATATGTTACAGAAAGTGTTCTAGTTTAAATAGTAACAGGGGACAACGAATGTTATCACTTCGGGGATTAAACTGAAATTTGGTCAAAAATGGATGTTTGAGTCAACGCTTACATTGGTAACCACGTAGCTAATTTAACAATCTATTGGTTATCGCCTCCTAACGTAGTTGGCGCAGCGCGAATTTGGTCAAGACAACCCCAAATAACTATCCCCTAGCCCGTCACAAACATTACAAAAGCAGTGTCACTATATGTAAGTATCAATTAAGTGCGATCCACAACGTGTGATATTTTCTCATCATGTAAGCTGCTTATTATTACGAGAGTGTTTATAAAAAGCCGCTAGTGTCTGGACTCTATTCTGATTTGAAACGATCTGATTTCAGGATTAGCTATTTACTTACACAGCGTCTACGTTTTATTCAAACCGTTTCTGGCTTTGCAATTCCAATTTATCAGATTAGACAACATCGACTGGAAAGATTTAGTAGAATTTTATTGCATAAATAAAACTTATACGTTGTATATTGTGCAGGCGTGTGTTCGAGGGGCATTATTCGGTTGAAAAGGTCGGGAAATGTCAAATATTTAGAAACTATTAAGATGGAACGAAAGCTATAGTGAATATAGAGAGCACATCGTATTTGTTGTTGCAGATGAACACAACATTGTCTCATAAGCTTTTTATTATGTTGTTTCATGTACATTGACACGGCGAGGTGACTTGTGGCAATGAAGAAAAGAATATAAATTATGTATATTTCAAATGGCGATAGTAAAGAATAAGAGCGTTAAAATTAAGAGAAAAAGAAGAGGAGGAGGAGGGGAAGAGGGGGGGAAGAGAGAAGATAAGAAAATACCGAATGAAATCGACGTGATATTTTTAAAAGGAAAAATAATTACAGCAATACAAATGATGGTAATAGGTGTATACTAAACGAATAATGAGGCGTAAGATGGGGTGGGAGAAGAAGGAAACAAGAACCACGAGTAGTAGAGGTAGATAAAGTGAAAATAATAAAAGTAGAAGAATAAGAAGAAAAATATGGGGAAAACGGGGAGAATGGGAATAAGGAAGAGGATAAGAGGAGGAAGCAGAAAACGAAGTAAAAGAAGCAGAAAAAAGAAGGATTGGAAAGAGTAAAAAAATTAACAAGACGTGGGATGAAGAAAAAGCAGAAAAATTAAGCGGAACTAGGAGGCAGAGGAGGAGGAGAATAAGAAGAAAAATGAGGAATAAGATACAAAAGAATGAGAAAATAAGGATAACAATAAGAAGATGGCGAAACAGAAGTAGAACAATAATAATAATAATAATAATAATAATAATAATAATAATAATAATAATAATAATAATAATAATAATAATAATAATAATAATAATAAGCAGAATGTAGAAAAACATAAAGAAGAAAGAGAAGTAGAATGCGCGGAAGAAGAAGAAGAAAGATACGAAGAAGTAAACGAATAATATGGAAGACGAAGAAGAAGAAGAAGAAGAAGAAGAAGAAGAAGAAGGAGAAACAAAGAAAAATAGTAGACGAAACAGATGGAACAGAAAAAAAACGACAATAATAAGGTATAGCATAAGGAAAAGAAAACAAAGAAGAGGAAGAAGAAAAATGAGAGAAGAGGAGATAAATAGGGGAAAAAAGAAGATACTACTAATAATAAAACAAACTCAGAGCGAACGTGAACTGGATAGACCATCCGAGATGAAAATATAATTTCAGTAATAAAACGATGAATTAAAGCCTATCCTCAAACTCTTTCACTCAAACATTATTTGACGAGTTAATTTACTATTAACAGCAAAAAACACAGTAAATAACCACGATTTGCATTCTAAAGTAACTAGAAATAAAAACATTGCTTACATAATTATAGATTAGTCAAGTTCGGAAAAGAAAATGTTGATTTATCTGAAAGAGACAGCCAAGTCTCGACAGATTGACAGAGTAAACGTGCGTGAAGAAACGCCATTGAATAACATAAAAATCGTTTTATAAAAGAAAATACAGAGAAGTAGACTCCCGTCCCCGCACGCATTTATTATTCGTCCTGATTTTCAATATTTAATATGTGACAATCAAATCATGTTTGTTTTAGCCGACGGCAGACAAGACAAGTAATAATTTAAACAATGTTTACGATGTGGACGCTTTGTTTTTATTCCAATTTCCTTCTTTGGATTCATGACTAAAATACTTTTATCGTAGTCAGATATTTTTTTCATTTATTTATGTGTTCGTTTAGATTCATCATTGTGTCTGGATGTATTGCACTGATAAACATTTAGCAATTAAAACAGTCTGATTTGGAATGCTAATTCTTAAACCAAACATACAAGCGGCTCCACAGAAAAAGAAGAAACTATCGAAAAAAAAGTGGGCTAATATTATCTGACTATCCAGCAAAAGATTCGTTCTTGTTTTTCATATTTTATTCATTACAAACAAAAATTCCTGGTGTTGCCCTGGCGTCAGACACCGAGCAAATGAGAAGTAATCAAATGAAACATAAGTCAGAATTAAGCTGAAGTGACGTCGAAACTTAGGTTCCCATTTGTAAAATATTCACAGTAAGAACTCGTCCTCTAAAACATCTACAAAGAAATTTAGATTAGTCCCAATATGCGGAACCTTCTACCGTGGCACTGCTTACAGTCGTAATTACTACAGGTTTATAATTTATCAGAAAAATATGAATCTTACAATAAATAAATATGACATGTAAGTTTAGAGCATAGGTCCCATTTAGAATTCAGAAGGGCCGCCAACTTTTCCCCAGCTTGCTTAAGCTGTTTTTGAACCGGATCAAATACTTACCATAGTAACTCATTTTAGTGATGGAGAGAGGAAGAATACTATGACATTTATAATTTCTACTTAGAACCTACTTAAAACAACTCTGAAAAAAAAAAATTTGCTCACATTCCATGAGCGATGTCTCTGAAATGAGTGAGGAATTGCTAATTAATTGCACTAATAAGCCATAATTTACAATTACATAAACATGTCGCCTATCTCTTTCTAATCTTTACGTATTTCTCTAAATCCCTTCCATGTAATGTTTATTATACCACTATAACATTTTCTTGTTTCGCTGTTATAATTTACACAGAAGGATTATCTCTTTCAGCTTGGTAACCTAATTTCCGTACGTATGTGAATTGAATTACAAAATAATAAGTCTCTTTTCTTATATATATATTTATATATATATATATATATATATATATATATATATATATATATATATATATATATCTTGCAATTTTTATAGCTTTCTGATTTTGAACATGTATCTATAATGTAAGTGATATAATTCCTAAATAATCGCGGAGAAAGAGAGAGAGAAAGCATGTTGTCCACTCTCTGTTCCTCTGACATTTAATTGTAACAAACACCCTAAATGGCATGATAATCGCAATGACGATATACTTTTGAAAACGTAACAATGAGGCGACATTATGGATCATTAATTTGCAAGAAAAGACTGCGATTCATACTGCGCACAATTAAACAGTTTGTCTAAAGTACCAACGATTTTGAATACCACAACTGCGCACTATTTAATGTTTTAAAGATGTATATAAGTATAAATACATGTACCGCTTTAGGGAGACGATGTTGCCAATTCTACTGCATAGTTTACTTTAAAACTGAGTGTATAAATGATTTCCAGGTGAAATGACATATACGGTATGATCGATAAGAGATGAATTTGGCCTCAGCCAGACTTTGATATACGAGAGATATAGTATATTAGTTGACTACGTGTCTCAGAATAGGTTGAGGAGAACGAGACTTTTTTTTAAATATATGCGGGAGAGATATTACCGAGGGTACATCGTGTTAGGTTTTAACCTTGTGCCATACATGAATGAATTTTCATGATCATACATTTGTAAATCGATTGCTCCTGTACGCCCTATATATGTGATCCTTCTCGACCGGAGTAACGCCGCCTGTAAATATTCTTTTCATACCTCGAAAAAAGACAAAATCATATGAAAACTTGATGAAAAAGCGATTAGGTTTATTTATCGTTAGCTTCGTTCATAATCACTGACCAGTAGGGGTGGGGTGAAACAGGCAAATATCAGTAATCACTGTTTAATTTTTCCTTCTCTGTGGAATACTACTACAGCGTGTTCACAGTCCTAGTTCTTCAAAGAAACCACCGACTTATTTTACTCTCTTTGAACTATGTGACGTCACATCCGTTTTATTAATTCCCACAGCGCAGTGAAATCTAACCTCAAATTCAGCAAGTGGAGACCGACTAAAATTTAATTCCCTGTTATTTTAAACTAAACAATATATATACTAGTGGGGTTACTCGCCTAACATTTAACACCCCTTCTTTATATATCCGTATATATTCTTGGACGTTTCCGTTTCTACCCGTAAGGTCACGCAACATCTCACTACCTTCGCCCCAAGAAGCAAATAAAGCCATATATTTGTATTATCATTCGTTTCTTTCTATCATTATCTTCATCCCCACGTCGGCCGGAATTCCTTGTAAGCCACACATGACATCTCTCGAGGGTGAAAGGTAAACACCCACTTAAGACCAACCACGGCATCAACAATTACCTCTAACTTCATCTATAACGAAATTTCTCTCGTCCATGGTTTCACCACGGAAATTGACCAGAGTGACTGTTATTTACTTGAAAGTCAATCGTTCCATTCCGCCCACACAGTAGCTTATTTCCCATGTGAGTCCGGAAATGTTCAATTTGAATTAAATATTACCTTATTCTATCTGGCTCTCAGCTTTTAACATCCTGCTCGCGTCACAAGAAGGAAACACTATTGTAACATTTTATCAAATAAAGTGTCACAACGCTTCGTGAAAAATACGACAAATATAAAGCAGAGATGGAGCAAAAACAACAACAAAATTAAACAACACAAAAAATATCGGTTCTCTCTTCTATTTGTATCTTCCTGTCTTTCTTAAACGTTCATTTCCGTGTGTGCATGCTTATCATGATCGCAATTTTAATATAACATATTTCCTTTATTTTCTTTATGTCTGTCGTTCTCTATTCTTTTTTTCATTGTTCATGTATGTGTGCACATTTAAAAAATATGTACTAATGTGTTTTCTTTATTTCCATGTATAAGCGTACGTATGACGTCAACACTTGTGTGTATATGTTGTAAACATTAAACAAATCTATACTCCCATGTGTTGCTTATGTTCTTCTTGATCAACCTCTTGTTCCGTCTGTCTATCCCTTTTTTGTTCCCTCTCTGTTTAATGTTCGTGTATCCGTGTACATTACTTTCATATATATATATATATATATATATATATATATATATATATATATATATATATATATATATATATATATATATAGTCTTGGAAGTTTCTCAACCATTAAAACTATATTAAAAAAACAACAAAAAAACCTCAAGTCCCAAGTCGTTCAGTGGAAAATCATTCATGTAAGTCAATTTAACTTTTACAGTTATATTAGTTTGCTTCTAACATTATTTAAGGGATCATCAGTTATTTACCATGAACAACTGTTTCGGGAATTTAAAAACAAGACAGTATTTAATTTCATGGCTTCCCAGCAGAGTTGATCAGACCTCATTTCCCTTAAAAGACAAAAACATAAACGTTCCGTATACTAAACCTAAGTTTTGTTCCGTATAAATGTTTTGCTAACTTATATTAGTTGTTTAAAAAAAAGAAACGAAAAAAGTCCTCCTTACCTGTGTTGTTCGTCTGTCTAATAAAATTAATCCGTAACTTACAAAAATCTTGCTGCATTGTAAAGTGTGTAGACGAACCCATTACACTACTTTTAAAGTGATTAATGTATTTTTAGTTTTAGTTTTATATTAAAAATATAAAAAATATCAACATATCAAAATATTTAAAAAAAGACATTAAAAATATATATATATATACATATATATGCTTTGAATCCTTTTTTCTCCCCCTCTTTCTTCTCCGCCTCCTCCTCCTTTGTTGTTCAATTCCTTGTCATCAATTTCAAATAAATACTTATTCTCTTTGTCAACTCACAGCGTTCATAAGCTTAACTGCCGATTTTTCTCTTTCTTCTCCCTTTTTAACTTACAGCGCTTCCAACCGGCGTTCATAAGCCAACGGTCCATCCTTTCCCTCTTTCTTCTTCTTCTGCTTTTTCTGTTTGTAAACTCACAGCGTTTCCAATCGGCGTTATAAGCTAACTGTCGATATTTTGTCTTTCTTCTTCTTTTTTAACTTTTTCAACATTTATTTCCTTCTTCATCCCTTTCTACTGTCTATTAAACGTAATTATTTTTTATATAATTAGTATATGTGTTATATATACGATTATACATATTCTACATTATTTTTATTTATATTTAGATAGCTTTGGATTTGCTCTATCAATTTATTTTGATTAATTTGATAAGACTTAAAAGCATCAGGATAGCGAGTAATTGTCTTATTTAATTGTCTAAATATTTTATTCTGATCGCCACCTTGTTTAATCATTCTTATTATTAGGTCAGAAATTGGGGGCATAAAATCTACCAATTTTAAGGTAACACGAGCAATCTTCAGAAATTCGAACATAATACTCCCGTAAAATATATACACAGGGAAGATACTATTTTTATGTGGCATCCGCACGATACGAAAAGGAAATGAATTTCTTTCATCAAACAGTTTATAGATAAATATTTTATCTTCAATTTTTATATCCTAATCAAGAAAAGTAACTTGTGTTCTCTTATGTTCACAGTTTAATTTTAACTTTTTAGGATATATTAAATGTTTAGTATTTGCAAACTCGTCTCTATCATTAATATATATATATATATATATATATATATATATATATATATATACATATGAATTATTTATTACCTACAGACATCGATGTTTCATGATTACGCAATCTTCAGTGCAGGAAGCTAATTTCCGACGGTCGGCGGGCGCAAACTCTGATGGCAAATCGTCACTGATTCGCACTCAAGAGACTTACTAGTTGGCCACCAGAAATTAGCTTGGATTTAGAAGGAATTTAAATTTGTAAATACCAAGTTGACGGGTATTCACAGCAAGCGGCGAAGAGTGATATACAACAACAACAAATCGTGTTGGAACTCGCAATGAAGCTAGTAGTACTGGTTGTTATTAAATTCACTCAGAGTGCCCAACATTAGTAACGGGGGATGTATAATAATATGTATACATGAATATTATATATATATATATATATATATATATATATATATATATATATATATACTACGTTCTTCTCTTCTTTTGTCTGTAAAGACGTATATGCTGTCAACTCTTGTCTGTGTTCCAAAAATTAAATGTCTGTACTCACATGTGTCTTTGTATACATGTGCGCTCGTTGTCAAACTCTCTGTCTTCTTTTATTATTTCTATTTCCTGTCTTTCCACCTTCCCCGCCGCCGTTATTAGTGTGGTAGATTTTGTATCCTTTCGTTTTTGTTATTGTTTTCCTTCTCGTTTCTTTTTTTTTTTGAACAGTTGGATTTATTTCTTTTGTGACGTCTCTCTTGGGGTGTAATTTCATTTTTTTATCTATAATAAGACCATTTCTAAGACACACATTACGTTGTATATGTAACCATTCTGTATTTTAAAAAGTAATGTTCATCCCTTTGCTTAAAAGTGTCGGTCACAGTTCCAAAAATAAGCACTATTACGTTTCAACCTTGTGCCATCCATTAATAAAATTCTATAATCATACTTTTGCTAGCTGCTGGTTTCTTACGCTTCTTTTTTCTTACCATTCCCGATCGTGTAAAAGCCGCCTTAACATATATGCATTCATATTATGAAAAACAAACTAAGTCAAGACACCACTTGTTTGAAGAGAGAGGATATTTATTCTTTTTGAGCTTCATTCAAAATCACAGATTAGTGCAGAGAAATAAAGAGATCGATGATCACCGTTTAATCATATTTTCTCAGCACTTTTTAAAACCACGTGTTAATGATGATAGTGCTTTCAAGGAACTGTCGACTTTTCATGTGAGTTTAGCAAATTGACCCTGACTGAACTTTCATTTCCTGTTATTTCAACTCAAAAAATGATATAGTCGTAGGTTTACCTGCCCAATATTTATTAATCGTATAAAGCCTGGCGACCCCATTTCCGAATTATCCAGGAACAAGCAACGTTGGGTGAAAGAAAAGGAGTTCGGTCAGTGTCGTGAATATCGCATGAATTAAAATCCTCAGTATTTGCGTTTTACAGCAGTTCTAAAATCGTTCACTCCATAGAAACATATCAATATAGCGCTATACACATCTGAGCTTCCGGGCAGATAATAATAAAGCACTCTATCTTACAGGTCCGTCATTTATATCTTTGTGAACAGTGTAAATATCCCTTGATATAATAGACATTTATGAAAGCATACCAACTTAAGCTGTGATGTAACGGTACGTGTGCAAACGCATTTCTTTGCTTAAAAAGAGTAGAAAGTTGACTTACCGTTTACTTTCGGCAGCCTCGTAACGCTCGCTTTCCTTATTTTGTCCTTTAGTCTTCACATTCCATGGGCGATGTTTCTGGCAAAGGGGAATAATTGTTGTTATTTGGTTCAATATATATCTACCTAATACTTGTACTTTGCTAGTTGTTGACATTGAAGTAGAATGTATAGCTCCTTATATCAAGTGGATGCATGCCTTGTCTAAAGCGATTTCCATTAAAAAAAAACATGACAGAATAGGTCAGTATATCAGTAGTCAGCATATACATATGTAGCGGCCATTTATATGTGTGTGTAGTGTAAAGTCTTATCAGCCATACAGCTTTCTCGAAATCATTATCTACGGGTTAATAGACACTACTCTGGGAAGTATATAAAATAATATGAACACTTGTTAAAAAGAAATATATTAACAGTATAAGATCGGTACCAGTAAACCTCAGACATATTTAATTAATAATATGATAGCAGTAATAATACATTTCCTATTTTAATAGTTGAATGAACAATTTGCTTTCCAAAAATATTATGAAACTGTTAAATTTAGTCAGATACATTATAATAAGAGCATTTATCTTCAGATAGAATTGATTTTTTCCTCAAAATAATGTCGCGGCAAGGCAAATATTAATTATGTTATACTTGCAGAGACACGCCAAACTCAATGGTAACATTACTTTATGATAAATATTAATAAGCCTGAAAGTCAAGTTATTTACTTCTGCAGTTGTTATATGATTATGTCGAATGTGGTATTCCGTGCATATAGAGAATTCCTGCACTTTTCCTTGATGTGTTACCGATATTTGAATATATTTCACGTAGATAATTTCAACTTGCTTCGCTTCTTTTAAAATATAGAAACAAAGCTATGGACACAAATAAATATCCGTGGGGTTATAAAGTTCAATAGAAAAATCTATTCACACATATCAATTTAGAAATATAATTAATGAATAAAATTAAGCACGATACTGTGTAATAGTTTAAAAGTAGTAATATTTATATTTATTGAGAACATTAATTTAAATCATTAGAATTCCTTTATGCACACATGGGTTGAAATAAATGGCAGCAGGTTCAATGGTAAGTCCAAAAGTAATCGTAAAATTCAAGGCTTTGAAGAAATCAAATCAATAAAACCAAAATCCGGTTGCTTGAAAGTTGTGTGTCAGAAAGTTTATGAAGTTATTTGTGATTTCGAGGTCATTTTAAAGCCTCACTGTGCACTCGAAATGTAGATTTGTGGATCCAGATGTAAAATAGAAGTAAAGATAAGTGTTTATCAGAAGCAAGAAGAACCCAAAGAACCGGCAACAAAAGACCTTCGGTCTTTAGTTACCGGGAGATCAAATCTAGTTTTTATTTCAGGAACCCCCTTTACGGTAAACATTTTCTCATATGCACTCAATTAATTTACCCTGCATTGAAAACTTTCAACATATTTCCACTTTTTACTTTTTTCTCTCTAATGTTTACCTTTTATTCTTTTCAAACTTTGACCCTGGTAATCTTCTCACCAGCTTACCCATCTGTGTTCCTCTGATGATCAGAATTCAATTCTTTTAAAAAACATGATTTTTAGAAAAAAAACATTTCTTGTCTTGAACAACTGAAGATGTAATAGATTTTGTATTCTTTTACAACTTTTATTCCCAGTCTTTAACTTGCGTATATATATATATATATATATATATATATATATATATATATATATATATATATATATATATATATATATATATAAATGAAATAATATTTTACCTAGACAAGTAACATCCGGTATGAGTTGAATTGATTTAATATATCTGTCGGTGTGTTGTGACGTTTGCTTCTTTGTTAACTTCGAAATATACATCCGCTCGGATAACGTCGTTTGAAAAAGAAGGCAGTCTGCGACTTTAGTATTGCGTTCTGATCGGCGAGAAGGGGTTCTGTTTACTTGGCTTGCGGGAGAGTGATTACTTTCAAATTTTACTTTATTCATTGGAATAATCTTTATCGGACCCGGAAGAAGAAATTGCCAAATGTATTGACTCAGTTTGATTTAATTCTACTCAAATCGGATTTAGCGGATTTTCCATTTAACCAGCGAATTTTGGTTTGTGCTACTCCGATCAAATCATTGAATCCTGAATTTTGAACATCATGATTCCAACACAAAGTGAGTTTATTGAACTTTTTATTTGATTTGCTTCATTTATCATTGTATTAATTAACATAAACATTGGATGCATTTTTCACTGTACTTTACTGCATCGATTGCGGACGCATTTCATGACTGGATAACTTTTCCGGTTTTTCAGTTCTTTCAATTTTTTCACTTCTGGACTGTCACTCAATACCTGGATCAATCTTCAATCAACCTCTTGCATATCTTTCCTGAATATGTTTTAATTTGTATGACATGGATTGATTTTATAACTTTAACAACTAAGTATGTTTTTGGCTTGATATATTTGATGTGTTATGTACTTTTATGTATTTTTGTATATATTTTTATATATTTTCAAAGTGTAATGTTATCACCTGCAGTAACGTCACTGCGGTAATAGTCCTCTGACGAGAAGAATACTCTTTGAAAACTCATAAGTTAAGGACGTTGAGATACTTTGCTTGAATTTTGAATTCTAATAAAATTTGATTCGCACCTTATTTTATTATTTCATTTTATATTATGCTATTAATGCTCTATCCAGTATATTGAGATTCAGTCTTTTCCGGATGTTTCACTAATTAAAGGATATTAGTTGCCTCTTATATCTTTTGTTGGATTAACTTCATATATATATATATATATATATATATATATATATATATATATATATATATATATATATATATATATAGTTTTGAAAGGTTCATACTTTTTTTAAGCATCTGAATGAAATTTAGTAAGAAAGAAGTGTGGTAAATAAGATACCATCAAAGCTGGTAATAGATGCAATATTTATTTTATTTAAAAGAAAAGACGAAATTGAAACCGATTTTTCTTCCTTTTTTTTTCTTTCCTATAAACTGTCATTATTTTTTTATAGTTTATAGTTATACATATATTTCGCTTATAATATTAGCCTCATAAGTGTGTTTTATATATATATATATATATATATATATATATATATATATATATATATATAATGGACTCTCTTGTCGATATCGGCGTATGAGTGTTCCAAACCAAAAGCAGCTCTTTTTAATGCTTATGGCGATTCTGAGTGATTTGCAGTTGAGACCACAAATAAGAAAATAAAGCCTTGTTATTGGGTCGAACGCACCTTTGTCCTTAACTTTGCTCCCTAAATTTCCCAATGCGATCTTTTTTTAAAAGTCCTCATTTCATTCCGAATGGCGGCTTTCCACTTGTTCCTGTCTTGTGTAAAGTCCTCAAATCTTCTAACAAAAAGTTTTAAAGCTGAATGATTGGCTTCAGTTTGTCCTTGTATCGAAACTAAAACCTGCCAGTATTCCTTTTCTTAATCGTTTAGCTCACGATACATAACGATTTTTTGTATTCGCTCACCACTAATCCTTAATACATGACCAACGTTTCAATACCATTGATCTTCTATATTGCGAAAGGATTAGCATGTTCCACTTAATCTTAAAGTGTGTTTCCACATATGGAGCGAAGACAGTGTTTATTGAAAAACATCGAGTTTTTTAATCTGCGATCGATATAGAGTCCACGTCTTAGATCCATACGGAATAAATGACATGTTTATAGACATGTAAGTAGGTGTCTAGTTTCACATATGGTCCCAAAGCAAGGGAACATCTTACCAAAATCATAAGATGATTTCGTTATGTGGTTGATAATTTCATCATCAAGTGATACATGAAAGTTTACAGTACTTCTCAAATATGTGAAAAATCTCAGATACTTCAGTCTATTCCCATCTACTGTTATTAAGATATTTGGGGATTGGTGAACGGGTGGTTTTTGTTTTACAACTTTGATTTGTTTGGGAGTAGGGGGAGGGCTGATGCGCAACCTCAGTCTTCCTTATGCTGATGGTGAGTCAAAAAGTCCTGCAAGCATATGACAGGCGATCACAATTTCCTGAGCCTCCCCAAAGATGTTGCTAGGAAAGAAGCATCGAGCACGACCAAGAGATCACGTATAACATTCGAGCAAACATGAATTCTCGCACTAAGATGTTTATGGTTAATAGGCCACAACTTGTGCGAAATTGGAATGGAACAAAACATCAAAAGTCGAATAAGCACAAGCATATTGGAGCATAACAGAAAAATCATTGGAAAGATAACCGGAGACATGACACCAAGCTTTTTCGTACCATTGGAAATATTGAACGAATCACAGCACACTTCATACCTTGGTGAAAAGACACAATTATACTGAGCATGTTGTCAGGAATACTGTGCGGAAACCATTAGTTAATTCCATGGACAACATGTACACATTCTGATTTTTTTCTCTCATTTTATCGGCAACATTACGAAGGGAGACGATCATGTCGATACAACTACGATTAACTTAAAAGCCACACTGCAAATTACGACGATGCGGAATGTTTCTGTTAAAACTAACTCGAGCTAAGATCTCTGCAACTGACAACAGAGAGATCAGCTGGGAGTCGTAACATACGCTTGACTACCCGTGCTTTTGAAAATATGGTTTATGACTTCTTGTACATACGTATGCTTCCAGATAAAAGATCCAAGAGGATTTTGATCAGTTATGTGCCACATTACTTATACATCTTGAGTGTAAATTAGTTCTTTCATGGAACCTTTCTTAAAGCTTTTCCTGCGAATATATGCTTGATTACATCTTTGATTTCCTTAAATGGCGGAAGTTGGAAAAGTTATTATCGCAATATACCCTCTGTTTGGTCCGTTTCAAGTGTTCTTCTATCCGCAGAGAAGACTAGATAGTTCCAACTATTCTTGGCCTATAAACCCTTCGTAAGCCTTCAGAGAGGTTTGTTATACCTCCTACCCGTGGCCTGTTACAGTACACCGGCTCTAGAGGAACACCAAGCATCTTTCATATTGCGGATAGCAGCTGTAACCTCATTTTTTTAACTTAATCTATGCTTTATGTTTGACAGACGAGTTCTTATCATTAATCCATGTTCTATGCATATCATGCATTTGATTGATCAATTATTTATCATTTTCATTGTTATCGGAAAATTAATCATTGTGTTTACTGATAGAAAGCCTAAGTATTTCACATGAAGAAAAATTAACTACATCTCTGACTGAGACTCTTCTAAGACGTCTAAATGCCATGAGTTATTTCGACAACGTCGAGAGATTCCTTCAGATAATCACACAGTTCACCCTACCACAGCAGAAAGTAAGTTCCATGAAAAGAACGTGTGATGGAAACACACCCACATACACACATACATATATATATATATATATATATATATATATATATATATATATATATATATATATATATATATATATATATATATATATATATTCAAAAATAGTAACTTACTGGTAACGAACTCGACTACAGTCCTAGTGGTCGAGATTCCGAATCCTACTATAGTCAGCTATGCTGATGAGCCGTATTAACGGCGAGACATGTGCCCGTGGATATCTAATGTTGATATATATATATATATATATATATATATATATATATATATATATATATATATATATATATATATATATCCTTCACAATATGAGGCGGATAATGAGTGTAAGTATTTATGTACTTAATTTATGTCAGTATTTATGTAGCTAATCAACATAAAGCATTTCGTAAGCTTTTATTAGAGTGACAACACAATTAATAATCATATATATACACACATTTACATATATATATATATATATATATATATATATATATATATATATATGAAAGAGGCAAACTAAAACAAAAAAGCAAAGAAAGCTCAAGAAACACAAACGAAATAATTTTATCACATTTAACTACTTAACTAAAGCCAGTAAAAACGAGCCTGCTTTTCAAGGCTGAGCAAAAAGGTAAAACTGATGAGCAATGCTTACCACATTCTTATCTTATAAACATGCTTGTTATTAATCTTCTGTTTGTTTAACAGTTTATATCATATTTATTTTTCTTTCTTTGCGAGTAACATGTCAAAAAAAAAGTTTATAAATTATTCATGGTCAGCTAACACGAAGAAGTCAAGCGCCGAAAATGTAATATATTCATGTAACACAAAGACATAGAATAACATAAAGCAGATGCAATGCGATAAAACTTCAGTACAAAAACTATAACAAATGGATTGATTTTTATTACCTCAGTTCTGGCAAGGCAACATTCAGACCAGTGTAGTAAGTTTACTAATACGCAAGCTTACGTGTTTCATATATAGATAGATATACTTTCATTTTAAAATAGTATAGAGTAATTTACTCCTCTCCAGGAGTTAGGCACAAGGCCAGTTTTTATCCTACTCCCACAAGTAAGATGTGACCCAAGCTCGGGTCGGAAAGTGGGGGTTGAAAAGCCAGCGCCCGAGAGGTGAGCACTCTGACCATCAAAAATTGCCTGGGCAGCCCCGTCGGCATTCCCCGGTAGGGGCGCCTCATGCAGTAAGCAATTAACTTACTCCTCCCCAAAGAGGGGAGGCAAAGCCTGGGAGGGTGGACCTCCTAGAACTGCACAGGACAATCCCATAGACCGGCGTAAATCAAGCCCCGAAGGCCAAGACAATACCAGTCTATAGGGTGCAGTATCCATCGGAACAGATACTACACTTTGATCTCGACCAAAAGGCCGAGGCTGGAAAGTAGTACTATTAAAATAGTAAGGAAGCTTCACAGAAACGTTAACTATTTTTTCATGAAATAAATCATCAAACCTGATGTATGGATTTACATTCTACCCTTTTCTTTCGCTAGTCACATCTAAGTTTGACAACCAACCAAAGGACGAGCATGTGATGATAGGAAAAGCGATCAGGCGACTTCTTTGTTTATTATAGACGGTGTTAATGTTTGTATCTACGTCAAACACTAATATATGCTATCTAAGATTGATATTATTAGCAGTAGAGAAGTTTGTTATCTACATGTGTAAATGAATTAACATCATCGATTCATCTAGCTATTTAACGTGAGTTAGTTTTTTTAGTAAAGTACTTCACTGTAATGGTTTATTCTAGATAAACAGGTATTGCTATAACACCTCTACAATTAAGTACGTTTTTACATGAATGTGATCATATTTCCGACACAATCAAACCAGTATCGTCAAAAAATCTATTTTTCTACAATTCGAAATTGCAGATTTTCATCTATCAATATCTTAATAACTAACATTGACAGAGATGTACACGTATATATCTTACGATCAAATAAATATAATTCAGATGTGTATCACATCTGTGATGTTAAATAACATAGATGAATAGATACCGATCGTAAGGACATATTCTTGTAATTTTCGTGTGTAGGGAATCTTAAACTCTGCAGGGGCTTCAAATATTGAACGCTTACTCATTTACATTTCAATAATGTCAGAAAATATGCGGTTAATCATTGAATGTGTATATCTTTTAGTAACGAAACATTTATTGCAAAACATCAGATGGTATAACGAAATATTTATTTTAGAATAAGTTTTTCGTTTTTAGTTAATATATATATGTATATATATATATATATATATATATATATATACAGGGTGAGCAAAAATAAGGGTCCTATTTTTAAAAATTCATAACTTATTTATTTATTGATTTTTTTAAAATTTTTTTTTAGAATAAGTAAAGGACCCCTTCCGAAGCAAGCATGAGCCGTATTAGCCCTAATGAACGTACCCTCATTTAGAAAACATTATTTTTGCTTAAAAAACTCAAAACAGTGTAAAAAACAATACTTTAGTTTTTGTAAGTTTTAAGAAGTGTTTTTCGGCTAAAATTTGTTTTGTTTATTTCAAAAAATCTCGGAAGGGTCAGTCTACACACATATAAAGTTTGGTGAGTTTAACCTTTATTTTGTGGAAGTTATTCAAATTCAAGTTATTCAAATTTAAAGATAGGACCCTTATTTTGGCCCACCCTGTATATATATACATAATTTTTTTAGAAAATTTCAAATATACCGTTTTATGATAATTTATCCCCATAGAGGTCAACGTTGTCGACATAGTTGAAGGCAACCAGAAAGGCTCATTGTCATTAGCTACTACACCGAGGTGTAAGGGAGAGCGTCACTTCTTTCCCAAGATTACTCCCCTTACAGTCGATACTAACTTTATAATGTGACGGGAAAATACATGTAGTTTAGCACAAACTCTATTAATTTACATCAAAACCTTTCATCTTAAGCGACATGAAAACGTAAAATCACAAAACGGATTAATAATGAGAGTAAAACATTAATTCACCCATCAATCCAAAATGAAGTTTTTACATGTTTTGTAAAAAAATACAAAAAGTACAAAATCAAACAGCAAAACTATAAATTTGATGTTATAATTTCTAAATGTAAAATCGGTTACCAGTAGCTTTTAAAAATGTAAACTAGATGACTAATGTTGGGTATAAATTATTACAATATTACATAATAATAATTTGGGAAATAAAATATGTATGTATGAACACAATTCTTTTATTCATATAAACTTGATTTTTTAAAATACTTATATTCTCCTTTGTATTTAATACACTTATATTGTTAGAATACATAAGTTTTATATAGATCGGTCACACACACACACATATATATATATATATATATATATATATATATATATATATATATATATATATGTATACATATATATATACACAATTTATTTATAAGTTACTTCACCTTCTGACATACCTATACGTATACTGCATCTTACATTATCTAGTTATGAACTACCCACCTCATCAATAAATCAATATATACATATAGTTACCGCCCACTCTGCTTCTAATATGGTTCATTCCTTTAAGCGCTTATAACGCTTACGTTCGTTTCGAAATGATAAATCCATTCATGTGCGTTTTCCACATTATGTGCGCAATTTATAAACAAAGATTAAAACTCCTCAGATAATTCGGTATTTGGCTTCAGTTCTGTACACCTTTTTAACTTTAATGTTAGTCCAAACACATAATTGATGGCTGATTGGAGAATATTAAAGACTATTATGAATCCGTACAAAGTATTAAATAACTTTTAAAGTGATATATTGATTTTTATTTTTTCCGCTCGTATATATATATATATATATATATATATATATATATATATATATATACGTTTTCATATTTATTTTTGTTTCTGCTTGAGATATAGCATCCTATCAGATGCCGGACATTCACCCACTATTTCAGACACTCTAACTGGATGACGTGTTTAAGATTATTACCGTCACTTTAAGCGATATTTTTTATATCACTTTTGCACTTGGTTCACATGCTATATTCGCTAGGTAGTTTTGTAATATTTTTCCATGAGTCCGGTTTCTCCTATACTTACTGGAATTACGGATATCATTCAAAGATTCCAGTTTCTTTCCATACATAAGGCCTTGGTATTTCGTTGTCTTTTCCCTCTCAGCTCTGTTTAAGCTAGCATCATTAGGAACACTGACTTACACAAGGGTTGTTACATTCTCCTTCTCGTCTCATATCATAATGTCACGTTTAACAGCTCCGTTTTCTACGCATGTAGCTGTAGGGATTGCATAGCCATATTGGATGGTGTACGACTTGTTTCCCACTGTTATTGCTGGTATACTTCGCAGAACTTACTGCTACACTGGATATTCAACATTTTACAGTGGTCTAGTGGAGATATTAACTTACTCTATTGTATCGCATTGTATAGTAGCCATCCCCAAGCAGAACTTTACAACTGGATGTCAAGTGGCTCTCAGTCTCTACTTCTGTGCAGCAGAACCCGCACTTGTGATTGCTGAGTCTACTCATTTTCTTAAATACATTGATCATCAAGCCTTGATCTTGTGCAGCCATTATAACCCTCCTGATTATAATGAGGCGATCCTCTTTCGAGACAGCCAACATAGAACTCCTTATCTATATCGACATGGAATCGTTAATCCAGAAAATGTTTAGTACGTTCTTGTTTGGCCCATTCTTCAAGTGTTCTTCAATAAAATGACTTAGTGTATGTTTAACGGCTTTTTGGGTCTATTTCCGTGCCAGTCTCTTTTCAGTTCTGTCTTATATGTATAACTGTTTTGTGATGAAGGTTGTTCTACTGGCCTTGTTTCCTGATGTTAATGCACCATTATAAGTTTTGGGTTCTGGAAGCTCATCAGATATTGGCCGGTGCTCACAATAGTTGCTCGATGTTGATGATCAAGTTCTGAGATACCCATATCTCCTGCTCCTTTAGGCAGATACAGCCTAGGTAGACACAGGTTTCTGTGCATTACTCTTTTCAGAGTTATATATGTGTGTGTGTGCGTATTTATATACAAATGAGTGTGTGTACAACCTTTTACAATTAATAATAATAATAATAATAATAATAATAATAATAATAATAATAATAATAATATTAATAATGGGTAAATTAAACACAGCGTAGAGCATGAATCTGCCTACCAAATAAATATCAAAATACATTAGAAGAGCAAGAAAACTCTTCGAAACAAAATTAAATGTAGTAGTAAACCGACAACAGGAACAAACAATGACAAAAATAAAAATGTCGGATTTTCATTTTCCATTTTTCATTGAAAAAGATCTGTGTTGATCGAAATATTTGATTAATTGTATAGAAAAAAAAATGTTTGGCATCGATGCGTACACAATAGTGTATATATATATAATATGTAGTTATCTACAAAATAGCACGTGTTGAGACACTACCATGGCTTTAATATTTGTGAAACAGACAACAATTTTGTAAAGCAATTCCACTACCTTTTCAATCAACCTCACTGTCTAAGTGACTGAGACAATAACGCAAAAAGAAGATCTAGTCTACATTATTGGAAAGAAACATTTCTTTCAGTACTTAAAGCGCGTACGTAGACAACAACTGTAATATTTCTATTTCTGGCAATATACGAGGACTGTCTAAATGGTATCCGACCTTTATTTTTTTCCGTGCGAAATAGAGACAATTAGGCGGCGCCACTCTAAACAGTAGAGGAAGATACCTTCATGCACCTGTGTGAATTTTATCACCGCCTTCCTGCGTGTTAGTCGCTGACTGTCGGTCGCTGAGTCACGTGCTACACAACGTGTTCCTAAGATTACTGATTATCTTAAGATGACTAAACGTGTTGAGCAAAGTTACTCTATCCAACTTTGTCGAAAGCTTGGTGATTTTAAAAGCAAAATAATTCGTAAGATTCAGCAGGTGTTTGGAGAAGATGTGATGGGTGTGACATAAATTAATAAGTGGTTTAACCGATTAAAAAATGACCACACATAAGTGGATCGTGACCAGCGTTCTGGCAAGCCAAAACTGCTCAGAGTTAGTGATGGAAGATCGCCGTTCAACTGTGCGGGAGATCGCCCGAGAGGTCAGAGTGAATAAAGATACCGCACACGCAATTTTGCGTGATGATTTGAACATGCACAAAGTGGCTACGAAATTTGTACCTATGGTATTGTTGCAGGAACAAAAGGACCCCCGTCTTCAAGTTGCACAGACCTTTCTAGAAACCGCCAACACTGACCGTGGGTTTCTGAACACCGTGATAACAGTGATGAGTCATCTCACATCTCCAAGCCCCCCCCCCCAAAAAAAAACGACAGGTGCGAAGCAAAATCAAGCCGATACTGACAGCCTTCTTTGATATGCATGACATTATGAATCACGAATACGCACTGGAAAAACAAACAGTGACAACGGAATACTATCAAGCGTCTCTGTGACGCAGTTCGGCGCAAAAGACCAGACATGTGGACGGCGAAAAACTGGTAACTGCATCATGACAACGTCCCTACGTTACCACACATGCATCTTAATTGATTAACATTTATTGGCTAAACAGGATTCTAGTCGTTTGGCAACATCCCTACTCTCGAGACATCGCTCCTTGCGACTTCTGGTTGTTTCTGAAAATTGAAGACTCTACTGAAAGGTTCCCGTTATGAGACTAGAGTAGAGATAATGGGCAACGCGACGCATTCTAACTGAAGACTTCCATGTGTATTTCCACCAGTGGATTGATTGGTGGGCTTAATATGTACAAGCACAAGGGGCCTTCTTCCAAGGGGGTTAGAGCTTTGATATCGTCATATATTTGAAATATTTTTTCTGTGCTAAGGTCGAACACATTTTTAACAGACCTCGTTGATATATATATATATATATATATATATATATATATATATATATATATATATATATATATATATATATATATATATATACATATACGCATACGTGTATACATTATGCATATGCTAGCAAGCGTTGGACGCAACGAACGTACATCCTACTTTTGATAAATTGTTTTTTTAAATTCTTCTGGGGCTAGTTACCATCACCAGTGAAGCTTAGGAACCTCATGTGGAAGTTAATTATGTGTTACATTATACCAATATGGCAAATTAACCATATATATGCAGATGTATCTGTCTCTCTCTTTCTTTCTGTCTCTCTCTCTCTTACTCTCTCTCTATATATACATATATATATATATATATATATATATATATATATATATATATATTTATATACAAGTACTGGAGTAATTTTTAAGAATCGTTATATTCATTATTTTTGATTATGTAACTTGCAATTAATTTCATGGAAAATGCTACGAGCATGTATTCAAATATGAGATAATTAAGCTTTTTTATGTATCCGAAAAGGGACCTTCTGTTTCTGCCGTTGAAATTCACTTGTTAAAGAAAATCAAGATCTTATTATCAATCTTTTCTTCAAGACATTTTCCAATTTGTAAATGAAACATAATGCACCGGAAATGACAATTAATCATCGGAAATGTTTCTTTATTTGTTTTGTTTTATCCACGGAACAGAATTTCACTTGATGATGGTACGCATTTGTATTGTTTTTTTCTAATTTTTAAATAGTTCTTTGTTGTTCGGTCTTCCAGCGGTACCGACTGCATTTTCATTTCCAATATTTAAAGGTTGTTTCCCATCGGATCTCCAATTAGCGCATTTCCTCTTAAGTGAATTCTTTCCCGGAAATCATTTTACAAGAGTATTTTAAAAATATCACCGCACCGCAGTTGGAAATAATATTTAACAATAAACAAGTAATTTGACATCAAAACTAGTTGAAATATTGAAATAGCGCACGTAATAGTAAACCATATCGATTCTGAAAATGAATCGCAGTCTATCTTATCAAATTAATTATTTATCTACTCTAAACTATATTTCTGTACTATGAATTTTCAGAACGCAAGAAAAATGTACATTCATACATTTCATCTAAAAAGATGAATATCTACAAGGAACTATATCAAATACACCCAAACCTGTACAGGTATATTATTGGCCCACTTAAAGCTTGCCAACCCTCTTTTGAACTGTTCTCCTTACATAGAAAGATATGTACTAACAGAGCCATGGTTTTCTACACCGTAGTAAAACTACATCACTATTAGTTGTATCACTGCACTCTTTAGAATCACATACACTACAAAAAATAAATAAATTATAACTGAACTTAATTTTCAATTCGTTCATTATTGTCACTTGTTCACGCACTTCTATTTTTATTGAGATATACCCCATGACACTATATTCTGAAAGAAACATTACCTAGAATCCATGGATGTTTACATGCAACTTTGATAAAAAGGTGGCGTACTAATATTATAGAGTCTGCGTTCGCATAGGACATCCATACGATGAAAATATTGTTGTTGTAACTTTATTTTAATAGATTTATTATTTTAGAATTATAGAAATTGGAATATGGGTTTATGCGTCATTAAGCAATTCTAATTAAACACCGGATGTACTAAAATGTTAAAAAGTGTATAAACCTATTGAGAAATATGCCAATAAATTTCTCTATAGTCGCACAATTCTTACTCTATTGATGATGTGTAGTAATGTGACCGTTATCAAGAGAATAAACTATTATGAAATGTAAAAAAGAAAGAAACGTTATGTGCAGTGATAAATTGCATGCAAAAGCTCTAATAATACTTGGTCTTCCTGGAACTATTTTCTAGAATTGAAACATTTGTAAAAGTTATTTTCTTTAACATGGTATACACTACATTTAAATGGTTTATATATATATATATATATATATATATATATATATATATATATGTATATATATATATATATATATATATATATATATATATATATATATATATATACACACACATTTGGAGATGAGATGAATTAGATGCACATTTCGGTTGTGTACATAATAGTCTATTTCGACCTTATTTTGTCTCCTCAGATGTACCTTCAACCACGATTCAGACATGATATATATATATATATATATATATATATATATATATATATATATATATATATATATATATATATATATATATATTTACGAATTGCTTAGGGCTAGCTATACTCTAGTGTTGATGCTATGTTTTAACTTCAAACTTTAGTGTCTTTACCCTGTGCCTATGGAAATACTTGATATTAATTATAATCCATATCGTTTCGGAAACAATCGTACACTGAACTTGTGTTTCTGTTGAATCTTCGAACGAATAGAAATTAACATGTCATGAATTAGTTTTTCTCTGAATTATAATATATATGTGCATATGTGTATATATATATATATATATATATATATATATATATATATGCAACTATTGATAACAAATTACAGAATTCGTCTGTTTAATTATACTTGTTTTTATTTTTTTTATTTTGTTGATGGCCGTTTTTGTATTAAATATATATATATATATAAAACAATTCCATAGTTTTCACAGTGTTCACGAACGGTTTCGATTTTTTGTCGAATCATACTCAGGTGTCAAAAGCATATGAACAAAAAAGCTGGAGAAAGAAAATTATTTTAGAACGACAGCAGAGAAATGCGCATACAACGTTTTCCGCATTGTTCCAAAAAGTCGTTGGCGCTTTTAAATTCAGCAACGCTGGATGCCATCGACGAAGAATCGAAAACGTTCGTAAAACCTGTGAAACCTATAGAAAATGCATTCATATTGTTGATTTTAATACGAAAAAGACCATCAGAAATAAAAAAAGGTATAATTAAACAGAAGGAATTCTGTTACTTATAACAATGTTGGCAGAAATGAGAAAATAGTGCCTAAATAAACACATACACAATATATATATATATACATATATATATATATATAAATACATATATATATTTCAATATAAAATGAAGTAATAAAATAAGGGTTCAATCAAATTTTATTAGAATTCTAAGTTCAAGAACTTTGAATTCTAATAAAATTTGATTGACATCTTATTTTATTACTTCATTTTATATTATAATATTAATGCTCTATCCAGTATATTGAGCTTCAGTTTTTATCCGGATGTTTCACTCATTATAAGATATTAGTTGACGCTTATATTTTTTGTTGGATTTCTTCATATATATATATATATATATATATATATATATATATATATATATATATATATATATATATATATATATATATATATATTACATTCAAAATTATGTTATACTATGATTTCATTACAATTTCGGAAGAAATAGACTTACACATGTTTCAATTCTATAGGTGTCGAAAGTAAAGGCTAGTAATCAAGCCTGTTCATGCCAACAAGTCAATGAGAAAGTTTAAAAGAAGCCACTGCCAAAGTAAATCATGATAAGATCAGAGAAAAATATGTTAAATCGTAAGGCATATAGATTTAACTAGAGGTAATGTACAGGAGAATACGCAAGAAAACAGTTTTAAAAAAATAAACATCATAATGCCCAAAGAACCGTAATAAGTTCAAAATTAAAACAATGTCATTAAGGTTATAGTCCGATTTTCTTACCGGTAATAAAGGATGTTAAACCGATATTCAATGTATGTAATTTTATTTACTGACTATTAATTTCATCAAGTTTTTTCAGATGTGTCTCTTTTGCAACTGATAAAAGACGATTGTTGAAATAATTGGGTTTTTTTCTATTGGCTTATATAGAAACATGCGTGAAAGTGTTTTGTTATTCAAGTGTTGCTAAATAATATGTTGATGTAATTTTCAATTCAACATTTCATTCATTATGCGCTTTATTAACTATTTAACAAATTAAACTTTAATTTAGCATTGGAATGTTGATTCTTATTCGAATCGATCTTAACTATATAAAGGTTGATTTATATTACTACCTACTATATAATAATTAAGCTCATAGCTACATTGGTGTTACAGCCAATACTCTTTCCCGCCGTTTAACTATTTATCTTGTAAACTCTAGCGTAATTTACAAACATCTAAAAAATATTACTGCCTCCCCCTTCAGATTACAAACTATTTTTGTTTATTACACTAAAATAATACATTCCGAAACAAATTTTTAAAATTAAAAATACTCGAAGCTATCTTCAGTAAAACAAAACAACCTACTATTAATAACATTATGTACGAAACCAGTAAACATATCTAAAAATGCGTAATGTAATAGTATTCTATCCTGTGACGCTAATTATGGCGTCGCAAAATTTAAATTGCTAACGTCTTACCTGGAAGTGTGTGTGAACGTTCTCTTGACGTTAACTATCTTCAGATGTCCAAACATTGGGAAGAATTTCGCTCTTGTACTAAAAGTAGAAACACGCCTAGACTCAGGGCGGAGATCAGGAAAACGTCAAAAATGTGCATTGTGACAGGTTCAGTGTCCCCCTTCGAAACAATTACACCATACTCGTAATAACGAGAATAGAAATAAGTTTTTTAGTCAGTCCCTTTTTTTGGGAGCATGGTACACAGATGAAAAATCAAGATGCAACTGAAAAAACGGAAATATAATTCCTAAAAGAGTAGATAGCGATTGGTATGCTCCTTCCTTCTTATCTCCGTAACTAAGTAGAATTAAGTTAAGCCGAACAATCTGGCCTCTCTTTCAAATTGAATGAATGCGTGGCTTTTGTTCGTATGGCGAGATAATCTCTCCTAAATTAAGACCAGTTTAATTTCTCCGCCGCACTCGCCCTTTTTTTCGGCATGAAAAGATTTGATTACAGACACTAGACGACGATGGCACGAGGTGCGCTCACTACGATGATGATACCGACGAAAGGAAGCGCAGTAGGCAATGGTGATGTTGGTAACGAAATACAACGCACTGCGATGATGATCGCGACGGCAAGTATATTGAGAACACTGAAGTAAGTAACGATGGACTTTAAAAAGAAACGATTTTAAGAAACGACGACGTTTCACAATTTACATGCATTTAATGAATGTGTGTGTAGACCTCTTCAAAATTGACCTTCTTCTTCAAACATATGGAAACTGCTATTATTCCCATTCTCCAAGGTCTAAATTAGCTAAATATACCAGTTATTGTGATATTGGACCTTGGCTATGCCTACCTGAAGAGCCATGTAATTTTATTGCTGACGTTTTTCAAAAACGCTGCAAAATATGGGATATTATGTCCTTATTTTCATTGTAGCTTTTCAGAGGTTGATGCTATAGCATTGAAAGTGGTACCAAATGAAAGCTAATAAAATGTTCTTGCATATGCTAGTAAGCACTATAAAACACATGAACACCTGTGTAAATTTTAACTAATTTTAATGCACAAACAGCTGGGACACTACAAAAAATCAGTTTGGTAGTATGATAGCACTGCACTGACACAAATATTGCATAAGAAACTGTCAGATAGGATGTTACTAATACATGTATTATCACTTGTTCAATGTGGCTTTTTTGAAACTGTCAAATTTTTTCCTGTGGTACTCCACAACTTGTAGTAAGCAGCTTCTTTGCTCTGGGTCACTTGTGATCTGAGTTGCAAAGTCACTCATTAGTTTCACACCTCTCTCAGCCACATCATTGGTCACTTTCACTGACCTCACAAACTTATGTGCATTCCTGTAGCTGTCATTGTCTTCCCAGGTGTCAGCAGGAGTAGTGAGCCAGTCACATTTCACTCGGAGAGCATCAAACAGAAAGTGAGACTCTGGCGCTACCAGGTCTGTGAGAACTGTAGCTGCATTGATGACAGGAAACACTGGCTTGCCTTTCCTGTAACTCTCAGGTTTCTCTGTTTCTGACAGCTTGACTGCGAGCTTCTCTTTTGCAGACTTGGTCATGCTGGCATGTGAACTGAACAAGGTGAATGGCACTAGTTCCTGGGTCAGATACCAGCGGTGGTTGTTCATTTACTTGAGAACAGAGGTTGCCAGTTCATAGTCATACTGCTTGTATTGCAGCATGTTCTTCATAAGCTGGAGGTCATGGATAAGTGCATCAGCTGCAGATGTGGTGGTCACCCAGTGGCTGGTGTAGAATAAGGTCAGGAACTTGTTCATCCTCTCCAGCTTGAAGATAGTGTCCGTGTTGTATTTTAGTTCCTTGGAAAACATGAGCATCTTCATACAGTAAATGTTCCTGGCCATCCAGCGGGCTTGGTGAATGGCACCTGGCTTGGCCCAGTGGATACCTCGAGGAGGTTCCTCACCAAGCAGGATCAGGCACAGCTCTGCCACCTCTCTGTAATCTGCCCTCGGACTTGCTTCCTCAAGGAAATTGCTTAAGACTGCAATTGTGCTTGTCTTCTTCTGTTTCAAGTCTTGTTCAACTAGACCCAGAACTCTTGGGCAGTCCTTAACCAACTTGTCCCACTTCTCTTTCACATTGCTGAACATTGGGTTGTCAGGACTCTTGACCTTGCTGAACACAGCCTCCCATACACTTCCAATTATTACCTCTGATATGTGATGGCGACAAGCGAAGTAGAATACTGTTTTGCCTAGTTTTTCTTCAATAAGCTTTGCTGCACCCTTGTTGATGCCACTGTTGCTTGCTGTGGTATCAAATACCAAGCCTACAATGTTGTCTGTGAGACCCCATGTTCTATCAGTTCCAATGTAGCATTACACTGTTGGATTCCTGTGGAACTTTCTATGAAGGGCACACCAAGCAACTTCCCTTCTTCATACTGTGGAGTACCAGAGACGAGCACTGCAAGACTTTCCACTGGGTATCTTTCACCAAGAACATCCCGTAGAAGTTTTCCATCCCAGTGTAGTGTGCAGTAATCTGGCGGACTTTCCTTGAAGTTATTCATGTAACTTTGGCACAAGTTATGACGAGTGTTTATCCTATTTCGTCTTGTAGTAGAGGCTGATATAACAAAGTCATGAAGATCTGCGCCTCCTTCCTTCAACACTGCAGACACCATGGATGTAGTCTGGTTGTCAGAGAGTGACAACCGATCTGCAGTGCTACAAATCTCTTCACTGGTCATAACTGAGTGTGGAAAGTGTAAGGTTATCGTACTTGGTTTTGATGAACAGCTTGGTGTTGTCTCAGTGTATTCTGAACCCTCACTAGTACCAGAGCCTTGACTGTTCTCTGGGTCTTCATCACTTGAAATTTTCCCAACTTCTGCTGCAGTCACTGATGATAACATTCTCTCTTCTCTTTCTTCTCGGAAGCTTTTCTCTCTAGACTTCTTCTCAAACACCTTATCATGACCTGACATGTGTGCCAGGCGAGTTGTCTGTTGGTTCAAGTAGAAATTGACGTCCTCTTCCTTGGTCTCCTTTGTGAGCAGCCTGTTGCTTCTTATCTCCTCCACAACATCCTTTGCTCCAATATCAAATAACTTGCCTAAGTCCTTCAGAAAGTTAGCTTGTTTCTCTTCCTCTGGTTTGTTATTTCTTCCCTTGTTTTAACAATGTTCCTGTACTTTTCATGGAGGATCATGAAACGGTTGACTGCATTTGGTCTAGTTAGTGTTTTAATCCTTGCCATATTACAGAATGGCAAAACGACATCCACTGTATCATGGGATAAAGACCTATTGTCACTGTTGGGATTATCATTCCTCAAATGCAGGAAATACTGGAACACCTGGCGATTAGTAGGAAGTTGAGAGCCCCTGATGCTGGAGCTGGGTTGCCCAATGAGATACACATCACTGAATGACCTTGTGGCAGGAGTTGCCACCTTTCTTCTCTTTTCAGTTGGTTCATCCCGTTCACTTGTATCGCTGACCACTTTCCCACAGCATAGTTGTCTTCCAGATGCCATGTTGTCAGCAGTTCACAAATCTTAACAAATCAGCTTTAACTTACAATCTGAAATGAAGAGATAAAACATACTTAGTGATAATAAATTATATACATGCATTAAGAGTAACATTTTTGAGATAAAGTTATGTATTATATGATGGCATCCTTTCCAAGCATAAAAATATATATGTTTGTGCATTAAAATTAATTAGAATTAACACAGGTGTTCCTGCGTTTACTACCATATGCAAGAACATTTTATTAGCTTTCATTTGGTACCACTTTCAATGTTATAGCATCAACCTCTGGAAAGCTACAATGAAAATAAGGACATAATATCCCAAATTTTGCAGCGTTTTTGAAAAACGTCAACAATAAAATTACATGGCTTTTGAGGCAGGCATAGCCAAGGTCCAAGATCACAATAACTGGTATATTTAGCTAATTTAGACCTTGGAGAGTGGGAATAATATCAGTTTCGATATGTTTGAAGAAAAAGGTCAATTTTGAAGAGGTCTAATATGTGTGTGTGTTGGGGTACTTATAAAATTATTATGAAATATAAATAGAATTGAGTGCATATATGTGTGGCATATAAGGCTAATTTGTTAAAGTAACTTATCAAGGGTTAGTGTGAATCTGAACCCGTCTTGACAGTGGCCATTATTTGTAGTGAAGACAATCTGTTTAATTAATAGTAATTCTTTACAATATTCCGGGCTGTTAGCGTATCTAATAGCTTTTATTAATTATGCATCTCGATGTAATAGGGGTCCTTGGTTTAAGTTGATTTGGTTTACATTAACTACGGTAAATCAACCTTTTGGCGCA
This sequence comes from Sepiola atlantica, assembly GCA_963556195.1. Lineage (NCBI taxonomy): Eukaryota > Metazoa > Mollusca > Cephalopoda > Sepiida > Sepiolidae > Sepiola > Sepiola atlantica. The sequence continues at coordinate 58,221,828 of OY744526.1, read as the reverse complement.
CTAAATACAAACACGCATTAACATATTTTAAAGCTCAGACATCATTAGGTTTTTTTTTCTTTATACTTTTGCTGACACGGCCTCTCTAACGATGTATATATGTCCAAAATATAGTTATATACTTTATACACATCGAACTGGAAAGGGAAGCAGAATAGGATGATAAGTGCTTTACTTGAGTAGTCTCATTGGCAAGCAGGGCTAAACCGATGCTCATGTAAACGTTCTGATATTTAACCATGCTTTTTATTCGCCAGGTAAACATCTCTCTTGCAATCCTAGGATATGTCCACAAATATCAACATTAGTATCTTCCATGCGATTGTGAAGATTGCTCTGCTCTATGCAGTTGAGACGTAGGAAATACAGCATTGGCTTTGTATTCGCTGTCACAGAGATGTTGAGAGTTATTGACACGTGCATCTGGAGAGTCCTAAATTACGCTGTTAAGTGACACCCATTAGCGCGAAAATAAGGAAAAGCGTAGCGCGGCGACTGATAGATGAAGGGTGTAAACGTGCCTTATATTTAATAATTCTCTCAGAAAAAAGAACTTTCCTATTAAAATATATTTTAACCAGATGTAAACTTGTCCATTAATACTCAGTATGTGTGTATTCACATACTATTCGGAAGCGGGGCACATTACTCGTTTTATTTGTATTTAGATAAATAAATGTATAACATATCATAACATGACATGATGAGAAAAAAAACTAAACTTGTTAATTAATTCGTAAAATTCAACGATACTCGATAGAACAATTGAATTTCTTCGATTTTGATATATTTTGATTTCAATACTAATAAAACATGAACTCATAAAGAAACATATTTATCACAAAAATACAACATTTCTAGAAAAAACACATTATTTAAATCATCCACATAATTACAATTATTGTCGTTATCTTGGTTATGTTTTTAATTAAAACAGTTTCAGCCATTCTATTCCCCGACCTTTTTCATGTGCTTTTTATCGCTAGCAATCTCGAACTGAAATATCTATTTAATCTTCTGGCATTAGCTGCTCTATTGAAGAGTTCCCTGACTGTGAGATATGCCGTGCCCTTTTTTGTTCTTTTACCATACATTGCACTCACATTTTTTAAGTAGAATTGAATTTTGAATATTTGACTTCTGCTTTTACCGACTAAGTTAACATCAGCGTTTGAAAGCCGTAGCAATATGCAACATGTTTTACTGTTTTGTATAACTCTTACACAACGATTAGTTTTAATGTATCTGTGGTTATTTGAACTTCCAACATTGTATCTTTCACACATATGCGCTTGATAAGAGTATGTTTTTTTACTAACGAGTTACAAAACACTTGAGGATAAGAATTAATTAGATGGATAAATTGGCAGTTGAATAATAGGGAATATTACGAGAGGATTAAAAAATCACCACATACTACTCACTCAAAACTACAGTAAACTCAGAGAAAAATCAATTATTCCCCTTTTGTCAGAAACATCGTTCATGGAATCTGAGCACTTAATGGCAAAATGGAGGAAATTGAGACGTACGACGCTACTGAAAGTAAATAAAAATCAACTTTCTTCTCTCCTTTAAGGGGTAGCTGTGCTATGACATATGCGCTGATTGTTCAAAGTTGCCTGCTATTCTAGTTTAGCACACTTTACTTACATTTGTCCTTCATGCGATCGAGGTCGGTTTCTTTATATTTCCGCAACGGTTAATCAGTTAAGCCTTATTTAATGTTTCTTCACGGATAAATACTTGTGGTATATTTTGCCCAGATGACAATACAAACCTTTAATCGCAGGAAACTTTATACATGAGTTTTAACAAAAATATTTAAAAACATTGAATTCAAAGGATATTAAACAAAACGGAAAACTGTTTTGCAGAGACAGAATTATAATACGAAGAATCTAGCTAAACCGATTACTACCAAACCTGTAATGTTGAAACACATAAAATTCAATATAGAAATATCGTAATAAGATTTATATAGCAACGAACTGTGTGTTTCGGACTGAATAACACACTGTATGGATTCATCGCCATAAAAACAACGCATGATGAACTGAAATATCGGATGTCATCGTTCTGGAACATCGCAGAATGAAAATGAGGGACGTTAAGAGAACATCATAGCCTTGACTGACAGCTAATATGATTTGTGGATTATTCAGTTGACTATTTATCAAGTTTGTGCTTTGAGCGGTCGCAGTGGCGTTTGCAAAATACCAGAAAGAAAATCAAACGAAAACTTGCCACATTTCAAAGACAACACTGACTAGTGATAATTTCAGGATGGAGAAATGATGAAAGAAATGCCGGCAAAACACAATTAAAATTCAAACGCAGAACATTTTACAAACACATTTCTACAAAATATAACCAAAGTAAACGTTGTCGAGAATATCAGCTTTTATTGAATTTACAGTATGTCAGTTGCGTCATTCTGGGGCCATTTCCGATGCGGATGAATTATTTAGATATTTACTTCAACAGAACCTGCATCCAAACATATTTATAAACTAATACATATGAATTAAGTTTTTTTCTGGCCCATTGGCAATGATCAAGTTGTAGTGTATGTACTATTCTCTGTCTAAAAAGAAATAAACCTATAATGACTCAATTTAAAATTGTTATTACCATTCCGGATATTTTTTCATAAAGAGGTTACCCTTAGTTTAACGTTGCCGTCTTTGGGAGGCAAGTATATCGGTTACTAATGTAAGTAAAACAAATATAACTTTTCAGAATATGCATGTTTATTGATTCTTTTAATACGAAAATGTAAACATAATTAATTTGCAACGTGTTGTTGTTATACTTGAATCAAGTGTATAAAACTAAAAAAAATTACGAGATAATTTTGTTACTGTTTTACGAAAAATAAGTATTTCTCTTTTATAAAAGTATATTTAAATAAATTTATTTACGTGTGATTTATTTGCATTTAATCTCTATAGTGTAGCTATGGTGATGACGATGTTTATGAAAAAAATTGTCGGAAAAATTATCTAAATCAGCCATGCACACTCTATATTACGCATTTAAAAATAAAGTAAAAAATAATTTACTGCCTTCCATAGGGGTAACGTTACGCGGATAATCATATAATTGTGTATTTCCAGCTGCCTCCAAATGAGAGCACTCTGCAGAAATTGTCATGATCTTCTCAGTCGGCATTTCAAATCGACCATGAATAAACCCCTTTTCAGTTACTGCCTGAGAAGTCGGGCTCCTTAGACCGACATTCATATGTACTACACTTTGATCATGACTGAAGCAATTGAAAATAGGATATTTCGTGCATACTTCATAGATCACATACACATTGTTTTGAAGTCCTAATTTCTTTGACATGGTTTCAAAGTAATTCTAAAGCATGTCATTAACACGTTTAAATTGAAAGTATAGCAACTCATTGTATTTGAAAAAGAACTCATTATGTTTTGATTGAATGTATAATGAAATAATCATCATCTTAATCTCAAGAGACCTTCAAGCTAAACAAATTTCATAGTATGACACCTTTTCGGAACACGCTATATTTCAGCATTATTATTTCATACGTCGAATATCATTGAGAAATATAGAACAAACCATATTGAACACTATTTACTTTTCTACAGGGTTACTTATATTTGCACAGGCTTACCATCTTATATTAAAACATACATGCATTCTAACATAGTAGTGTATTACTGAATAGATAAATATTTCCTCTTGATTTTTATCTAGCGACGCTGGCATATACTTGAAGCTAGGAACATAGACGATTTATAGGTATTAACTTAATGTATTGACTTACTTGTATTGAATTAAATAATTGATCTTCAATGACTTACCTCAGTTACTTCTGACTAAGCTATCACGACAACGTCTGGCAACACTGAATATTCGTAAAACGAAGAAATAATTGTCTGCGAATTACTATATTTTAAATAGCTCACACTATACCGGGAACACTCTAGTAGTTGAAAGTATGTTTTCAATTTAGCATAATGCAATATTCTTATGAAAAAATAACTGAGTTTTCTAGGTAATATATATATATATAGTACAATTGTCAACAAATTGAGTACACATATTTGTATATACTACTATTCTCATCATCTTCAGCCATGACTATATAGAAGTCTTAACTAATTCGCAATTGTTTTTTTAGTATCGCCAGCACTGAGGATTTAACCTTCTACTGAATTTTACTTCGTAATTTATACGTCACGCCACTGGCCCTTGAGGATAATTCTAGTATGAATTTAAGAATCTTTAAACATAGTATTGTATTTAATATGTGCAGTCTTAGTATTTAGCACTATAGATCACTACTCATTACTACTTATTACTATACATAACTAAATATATATATACTACATATTACTATATATATATATATATATATATATATATATATATATATATACCTTCTTTGTAATATAGCAGGAAAGATCACAGCAGAGTGCTCGATTAATTGAGAATTAAAGTTAAAAGTAAAAAATTAAAAGCGTAATATTTACTTATTTTGGTACAGAAAAAATAGTACAATATTCGTACATTTTTAATCCTTAAAACCATTATCACTCCCTTATTTCTTTAGAAGACACATCATAAAACCTCAAAACAGTAACGGCCAAATACACGATACTCATAATATTTGCTCACGGGATTTATATAGAAATATTTTTTTTATTTTTTTATATCTTTTTAAATATTCTCCGGTTTAAAACTCAACTGTTTCTTTTCACCCTCCCCCTTTTTTGGAAAATTTATTCAACCTTATGTACACTAAATTTAAAACAAACATACATAACCCTCTAAGCAAATAACGCGTTGAAACGAGAGTGACACGTGATATCACATTTCCAAAACAGATGACAACAGAAGTTTTAGAGAGCTGTATGGCTAAATCCTTCTGTGCTTTAAACCGACGGTACGTATGTTGTACTCATTTTTCTGCACCAATATATATATATATATATATATATATATATATATATATATATATATATATATATATATATATATATTATGATGTCCTTATCCAATTAATGGTTTTCATATGTAATTAAAGTATATACTAGGTCTGCTTAGTAGGTCAGTGTCGTTCAAGATATTCGTTGCTTTTTTAAGACGTCTAAATCCCACCGTACTCCTCTGTCTATAATTTTTACTTCGTCCCATGAGGGTAGATAGATTCCTTTTTACCTTCAATATTTTATCAACCAACTTTTCAATATCTCCACGTATTACTGCTTTCTCGTGTTCTTATAGCCTAACTTTTTGTGGGAGACATGTCTCCCCTTTGTATATTTCCCCACACTTGCATAGAATTTCATACACACAGTACTTACCCATAACTTTTTTCGTTGGGGGTTTGTCCCGCACAATGTGACTTTCTGAGAGTTGAGAAGCTCTTGAATACTATCCTAGTATCATATGGATAACATTTTTTTACATTTTTTTCCGTACAGATGCCCCTGTTCGACAACAAAGATTCCCAAGTTCGACTAGATACACCTGCAGAAGGTCGTAGATTACATTTGCCGAAACGTTGTGGAAATAACACTCAATGTATCATGTATTGTTGTCACATCTTGGCTGGTGCATTATCCATAAGGCTCTCCCTCTTAAACAAGGTCAAAAAAAGAGTCTCTTATCTGATAGGTCCCTTCACTTTCCACCAACATACATCCTGTGTCTCATCGCCGCAATGTGGCATTCTTGTAATTGTTTTACAATTACTTGAATGGAATGTACTCCGATGAACTTGTGGTCTGATACCCCTCGACGTGTAAATACACTCGCCCAACCCGCCAATCAGCTAAATCGTATTGATTGAGTGCGGAGGTTCCCAGATTGAGGAGAGACTTCTACTCCAATAAATACTTTACTTGACCTGTGGACTTTGGAACTCTCTTCCTGTCCTCTATTTCCCCGACTGTACCCAAATGAAGAAATTTTAAACTAATGTGAACAAACATTTGTCTGCACAGCTCCCAATTTTAGATGACCCTCTAAACTGTAACACTAATTATAAGTAGACCTTTACGTCTACAGGGGTGAACTAAGTAAAAACGAAAATAAAATGTTAAACGGAAGAGAACATGTGAGTTACTCGTGGAGCGGGTCTTATAGTTTGAAACTCGAAAAGCGTAATAAAACCAATGGTCGACTATGCTATATTCTTAAATAAGAAAAAAAATTGAGTTTAGTTTTATTGGATAATATTTACGTATTATTATAACATTTAGTGTCGAATAAAAAAGCTTTAATTATTTTCAGTATTTTTAGAGACTATTTACAGCCATATATGTGTTCTGCTGAGGTAAACGAAAAAGGTTTTAATTGCTTAAGAACTAATATTGTTACAGTTATGAATTATCATTTTATCTCTTCTCATTGACAAAGAGAGGCAAAACTGTCATGTTTTATTTAACCAGCCAGCTGTGAAATATGATATATATATATATATATATATATATATATATATATATATATATATATATATATATATATATATATATAAACTATCCACCTTGTTTTCGTGTATTTAAATCTACTAATCAACGGATACTTAGTGAGCCAATACAGCAAAATACGCATCATTTCAATACATTTTGGTACTTTCTTAGATTAGAACTGACGCTAAAATCGACTTGGCGTCGGTACTATCCGGATGTTTACGTAAACAGCCGGAAAGTACTGAAGCAATTAGTCAATCAAATTTCGAGAAAACAAACAGACATGCCAACATTTAAACTGTAGAGAATGTATATGCAGACGATATGTCAACATTTCAACTGATTGAAACGCAAAAGTATTGCAATGACATTTCACGAGCTATCGCTGGCTGTAGCGTATCCCGCATGAGTAACTACCTTTTGTCAGGAAGAACAACTGATAGCAAATAATGTTCAGGAAAAAAAACACCAAAAAACCGTAATACACTAACTGTAACACTAACACTAACGCTAACGAAACCAAAACTAATTTTCATTCAAAAAATATCCAAAAATCTACCCTTAAACCCTTATTCTAATGACGCCATTTTTACCTCATTATAAACCAATAGTATTTTTCAGTAAAACAAAACACTTAAATATAAAATTTATTGGCTGTTTTATTTCATTTCTTCGTTAAAATTAAATATTTCTCTCATATTATTTGACTAAATGTATTATTTGATTTTTATTGCTTTGAATTTCTGTTAATGTTCATTTCCTTACTTATAAATCCAGGCTAGTTTTACTTTTTTGGGCTCAAGTACGTCAACAAACTTGACTTCTGTACTCCTGCGGTTTACGCAAACATCCGAATAGTACCGACACAAAGTCGATTTTAACGTGGGCCCTAATCTAAGAAGCACTTACATTTAAATGGATTCGTTAGAAAAGAGGCACTGGTGAGATGGGCATTGGTGGGTACATCATCGTACTTATAAAACAAGAGTATCTATCTTTTCGCGGATATTTTATTACATTTCACGAACCTTCTTTCCCGCAGACTGTCACATGGTCGTCTATAAATCAAATATTAACAAATAATTTTCATGAAAACCTCTTCATAAGTAATCAGATTTTGTAATTCCATTGATCATTTCCAATCCTCCTATAATATTATTTATCATTCAACTGACAATACATTAATTTTATTAACCCTCATAATCGAGTGGCTTTTAGCCTTGAGAAGTGATTATTCATTAGAAAAAGCTGTAATTCTGGTGTTGGTTACACATTAGTGTGTATCTATGATTTCAGTTCTGCATATCATATTTTATTTGCAATCGTTGAATTTCTATACATTAACAGTTTCAAGTTAAAATTAAATTAAATTAAATACGAGGAATGTCATTGTTGCTTTTATGTAAAATAAATGTTTAATAGAAAATAAATAAAAGTATTGACATTTTTCATGAAAATCTACTCGATAATAGCTGTGTTAGCGCTTATTATGAAGGCTACGTTGTAATTACTTCTCTGTACGTCATTTCATATATATATATATATATATATATATATATATATATATATATATATATATATATATATATAGAGAGAGAGAGAGAGAGAGAGAGAGAGAGATAGAGAGCGGAGGAGAAAAACACATAAATAGAACAGATGTCTCCCAGACGTTTCGGGCATGCTGTATTCAACACATCTTGATTTAATACAGCAATAATAATAGAAACCGACAATTTCAATGTTTTTTAGTACATCTAAATATTCACTGCCATGATACAATTGTATTGGTACTCGTCTTTTCATAGTGTACTTGCGACCCGACATCTTAAATTGGCCCACACGTGCGTCGGAGCTGGTCAGTTGTAAAAGTCAACAAAACACTATTTCATAGTTCTAATAGAATTCTATTATAATTAAATTATATTGTAATTCCGATTAGAGAACACAAATTAGACTTTACAGCCTGGTATAGTAACTTTTTAATTCTTTCACTTCAGACAAAAATATCTTCGTTTTATATGGCTGCGAATAGAGAAAATAAATAAAATACGTTAAAAGTTTGTTCTTAGCATCCGCATTGTCGACGAAAAAATAAAAATAAGATTTCATTATCCTGTGATTTAACTTCATCCGCTAAAAAACGTATGGAAACGTTTTAAAAATATACATATCTTTTGAAGTAAGGTCCATGTTATCATATGAATTAGATGTAAAATAACCATCTAATTAGTGACCACATACCGTAAGATAGATCAAATAACTATTTTCAATATTTCCAAACTAGCGACCATTTAGAGAATACAAAAAAAAAACTATTACCCATTTTAGCATACGTTTGTATGATTATTTCGATTATTGAATTATTATTTAACGTTTAGTTTTTATAATAATGTGAACCCACCCTGAAGTATACATTTATTTATTCATTTTTTAAACTTGTTCCAGGTAATTTAAGATGGAAATTGTATTTAAAAAATATTTACAGTTTTACAGCCGGAACTCGTCTAACAAAAATAAGGTTAACGTCCAGGAGGTTTTGGTATGAGACTTCGTCATTCCCTGGGCTTCACTATCTCCGCGTATGGAAAGAGAAGACGTGTCAGGCGCTGAACCGCACATCAATCGAGGGGCACTGTACAAGTTGAGTCTATTCCGTTGTGACTGCTGTGTCAACTCATCTCGACTTCGTATGTAACTTCTGAGCCTTGCTGCTTTCAGTGTCAGGGGATAAAAAACCTGAAATCTTGAATGTTTAACAAATAGTTGCGACAAACTCAGACTAGACTAATTTGATACATGATGTTTTATCTCTATGCAAAAGTCTGACGCCCCTAACAACAACAACAACAACAGTTACAACACTACCAGCCATATAAAAGAAGACATATACTTATATGAGCATACAGTATGTAAAATGGTTGCATACAAACAAACCGACTACTTCTAAATATACTGTTAGAAAAGTCAAAGGTTTAAGGGTATCTATCTTAAGTTATGATCCTTCATCTATGATCACTATGAATATTTTTCTATGGTTATCCGCAACTAGTTAATGCTGAATTACTCGTCATACGTTAAAGTGTTGTCACGTGTTTTTTAATTAGACATGACTTACCTCGTGTTTCACTCTTAAACATGAATGTTTACTGTCTGAGTAAAGATATGAAGAAACGTTTTTACTGCGAAAGAGGATATATTTTCATTTCACTCTCACTAACACAAACGACGAGATTAAAGATCAGAAATGTTCATATCTGAACAGACTAATTACGCCCTTCGCCTTGACTAAATTATCAAGTGTGTAACTTTTTCCCCGTTTTCAAATTATCACTCCTTTATTAGATTGCAAACGATAGTTTTTCACTTTCTGTACACGAAGACAAAAATACTAACAAGTGAGGAAGAAGCTGGCGCATAGTGATGGTGAATCTTAAGTAGAATGAGAGATGCGATGGGCGTGGCTTTAATTTGATTACGACTCATTAAATGAAGACTGGCAGTCGTCGTCATATTTCATTTTCCTTTCTATTTGTAGTTTGTAATTTATCGCCAGTAGAGCAGACATTTTGTCCACTAAACATCAGCGGTATGCGCTTCGTTACGCATTATACTGCGATACAATGTCCTTCTTTCTTGAGGCATTTATTTCATAAATAATACGATGCATATTCATGTTAATATCAGATATCCGATAGTTTTGCTTTGGGGAGTTCTCTAGAGCATCACAGTACGCGTCCTTGTATTATTTTACCATCCAAACAAAACTGGCAGATGCACACGTAATTGTGTGTATGCTGCAATTACGTATTTCTTTTACAGTGAGTCATTTTATACTATTGTTCTTCCTTTATTAATATGAAGTGTATCATAGTTGTTGTTCGAAATTAAGTTACTGCAAACCATATGGTACGTTATTCTATTGTACAACACAAGACTTGACCGGTATAAAAAATAAGTAGGCGCCTTTCTCGCGATATCGTATTTCTTATAAATGATATTTATACTCCGTGCATTCTGGTGCAATTATACTATCTTTCTTGATGGTTATCAGTAATGAAGTGGATACACCGCATGATGTCCTTCTCTATTTACACATTTAAAACGCAAATTCTCGCCTGTGTAAATCTACTTGTGTACGTTCTGCAATGATTTCCTTCACAATTAATTACCCTATCATAATAATATTATAATTTTATCTATGTTCTTTTTGTCCTGGAAATAGCTAAAATTGCATTCAGTAGTTACATCAATTTGCGGAAATTTTAGAAAGTGGAAATTCAACACTTGTTAGCATTACTCCCATGCCAATTCTGACTGGAACTGGTACAAGTAATCACAAGTCCAATCTATTTTTACTTATTTGACTTATCTCATTTCCGAAGGCGATCAACGACATAATTTCTCGTCAACAGTGTAAGGAATACAAATGCATAGTGTGGTGAGAGTAAAGAATATAGAACTTTAGAGAGAGTTGATTCACTCCTTCGTTACAACTACGGCCCTAGAATTGTATTGCCGATGAGGGACTCACCTATAGGTTAAATGTAAACTATCGTTTACAAACATGTTGTTTACAAAATACTAAAATAAAACAAAACCACATAATACACAAACACATCGTATGCAATACAAATGTACTGGCTTGGCAAAAATGACTCGACGAAAGTTGACATGTTGTAAAATCGAGCAACCAACGAACCAAAAAGTATATTACGTATGTGAGACACACGACTGATATGTGAGTCTGTTTTCTCTTCAAGAGCATGACAGAAAACGAAAGAAAACTTCATTAATTTTATAAAGCACACAACTCCCTCGATTACAGTAAGTTATATGATATTTACTATGATAACTTTATCAATTAAGACATGTTTGAATTTATATTCATTTCGTTGGTGATATAACGTATTTGACTGTCGCGGGATTATGTGGCACAATATGATAAACGATAAACTACAAATGCCTCTCGCAATAATATCCTTTTGTGATATGATTTTAGTTGCATACATGTAAATATACTTGTATTCATTTGAATATACTGGTATGCATCTGAATATTCTTCTATGAATTTGCATATACATGTATGCATTTAAATATGCTACTATAAATTTGAATATACTTGTATGCATTTGAATACGCTTGTATTAATTTGAATATACTTGTATGCATTTGAATATGCTTGTATGAATTTTAATATGCTTGCATACATTTCGATATGCTTGTATGAAATTGAATATACTTATATGCATTTGAATATAATTGTATTCATTAGAATATGCTGGATAAATTTGAATATACTTGTATGCATTTGAATACATTGGTATGCATTTAAATATACTGGTATGCATTTTAATATACTTGTATGCATTTGGATATGCTTGTATGAATTTGAATATACTTATATGCATTTGAATATGCTTGTATACATTTTAATATCCTTTTATACATTTGAATATACTTGTATGCATTTAAATATACTTGTTTGCATTTGAATATGCTTGTATGAATTTAAGTATACTTGTATGCATTTGAATATACTTGCATTCATTTCCCAGCAAACCCAAGTGAAATATATAAGTCTTATTACTCACACACCGTTATACGACTTCAGCAATCGTAATTATCGTAATTGCGATAGTGTTATACTTTTATGCATTTGAATGTTTATATTAATGTGTAAGTATTGCTTTGCTAGATTAAGTTCCAGGAAAATTCAATGAATACATTACTGTTTTCTATCTACAAAGTATGGCTAGTGTAAAATTACGTATCTATCTGATGAAATAATGTATTTTGCCGTTGCTATATGTTTGTATATTTTTAGAATAACAACTACGATAATCTATACGTTTGGTACATTTTTTGTTTCATGAAGCATACGTTATAATAATTAATATGCTAGAATAGAATATACATCAATAGAGAGTCAGACAATATTAAAAATTACAACAGCAACAGCGACAACGTCAAGACGAGGTAATACAAAAAAGAGGAATCAGCTACTGTTAACTAAAATGTAGTATTCAAGACATTCATACGATATCAGCAAATAACGGCTCTAAAATAGGAATGCATATCGCCAATGAAATCATCAAGAATTCACGTTGAGTTTCATTCTAAAAGACTCAATGATAATCATTTAAAAGGGTATGAAACTTCACATTTAAAAAAAAATAGAAATAGTTCTTACAACTAAAATCTACATCTTTTGTTTGTGTAATGGCTATACATTTCGTTATGTTTGCATAGAATTGTACAGTGAAAGTTTCATAGCAAGAAAAATGTTTTACTCTCTAGTTCTGACTAGAGCCAAAAAAAGTGTACAATTGAAATCAAAGAATACTAATTATATTGCATGTTAATACCCCCATATATTTCGTTTCTAATAAATAGCTTTACTTTCCATCGAACCTGTATTAATGAGCATTTTTTGTTGACATATAACTCATAA
>OY744526.1:58146425-58203925 GCA_963556195.1 Sepiola atlantica | reverse complement strand
AATACAATCTTATTTGCGCTCGCCTTAATGTTAAGACTTATCTTTTCTTCGGCTTGTATATAAAGTTGGCTTAGCACAATATCGCGGATCGCTTTTGCTTGTCGACGAAAAGTCTGCAAAGACGAATATCTCCCAGCTTTATCACGATTCAAACCAGATTAAGGCTGAAGACATCTCGCCTTGTCACAACCTAACAAAAACAGCGAACTCATATAAATGTCTGTTTTTCACATCCCACCACGCTCGCAAGCGATGACATTAATTTGTTTTTAGGTAAGCATATTTGTTTTGCTTTATCTGTATTTACCTGATGTTTCTCGTAGTCTAATCATGTTTATCTTTCAAACCCACGTACGTTTCCTATGCGTCAAGGCATCATGTATTCAAATAATACGTAACCATTTCGGATGCAACTCGTAAGCGCAGGTCATACCTCTCTTGTTATGTATCTTCATGCATTCATGTTTACTCCCGTCTTCATAAATACGAACAATGGACAAATATGTACAGCACCGAGCGTTATAGCTCCGTGGATTCCGTTTTCGAATGCGTATTCGAACGACTGTTTTCTTGAGAATTTCACTTTAATGTGATTGTGTTGAATCTGGTCGTAAACGACACGCAATAGTTGTGATCTACATTAAGTCGTAATCGTAGTACGGTACTGAGTTTATGTACATTTATTCATTATATCATAACCTATGGTCAAGTGAAAGAGAAATACAATACACATGTGGAAGCAATGACTTTATTGTTGGAACTGAAAATGAGACAAATTGTCGCAAAGACAAAACTAACACAATGTTATATATTACATTTGAACGGTAAACATGAAGCTTACACATACATATATACATACGCGTTAATTCAACACTTTAAATCGTACTGGATTTCGTGTTTTATAGAATAAGCTACGTGTATGACATGCGTATTATATGTAAGATATTCAGAACTTGAAGAATAAAAACGTTCACCAAAATAACTGGATTCGGCACTAAAATGGCCCCAAATCATTAAGATGTCTAAAATAAACAATACAAAATAGCTGTGACGGTGTGTTTAGTCTATGTTATATAAGTAAGTATTCGTATACGTTTGAGTATTTTCAATAAAAATACTTTTGAAAAAGTGAGCGGTTCCGTCAGCATAAGCTGAGAGAGACCAGAGAAATGCATAGATAACTGAGAAAGCGAGATGTAAATGTCCATTTACTTAACAATTACAGCTAATTAGAACAATTGAAATATTTTACAGACATTAGTCACTCCCAAGACTAAAGTATTTAAGCACGTATTTTGTGTTATTTAAATATATCGAAAAATTCCTTAATGAAACAAACATTAATGAACAAACATTTAGTATAAGCATAAAAACACACACATATATATATATATATATATATATATATATATATCAAATATAGGGTTCATATTTTTTTGTAAGCATCTATTAGAAATTTAAGAATAAGAAAAGAGGCAAAATACCTTCAAAAGCATATTTAAGATGCGATATTAATTTAAAAGAAAAATCGTAACAGATCTTTTTCTTTTTTTATTAACTTTCATTTTAGTTTATAATAATTACTAATATTTCGCCAAGTAAAATTGCCCTTATCAGTGTATCTTGAAATCCTGATCTTATTGGATTACTCCGTCCTTGTTGGTGCAATATGGACGTGTGGTGTCGGTTGTTTTTTCTTCCACGCGCGGGATAGTTATCAAATATAGAGTTCATATTTTTTTGTAAGCATCCATTAGAAATTTAAGAATAAGAAAAGAGGCAAAATACCTTCAAAAGCATATTTAAGATGCGATATTAATTTAAAAGAAAAATCTTGCCTCTTTTCTTATTCTGTAATTTGGGCTTCTCAGACGCGGCGTCTTGGTGAAATACCGGTCGGGAATTCGTTCTCGACAATCAGTCTGGCAGGAACTAGGTCATTTCGGTGGCCTTTTACCTGTCGGGATGGTGTATTTAACCATAGGTAGTCCTAAGAGATGCACACTCCCAGTCCTTATCTTCCGTCTTTGGGGTTGAGTAAGTTCATTGCCTAGCGCCTGACGCGTTCTGACCGACGAATGCCGAATAAGCGTCGAGGACGACCTCGCTACCTAGTTACCACATTATGTCTGACGTTTTTCATTTATTCCGATCGCATCTATTCAAATTGTTTTTATCGTACATTCTTAACTAAAACACATATGCCCTGTCACTTTTCAAATCAACGATAACTTACAATATTGTCACGACATATTTGAATTACATAAACGATTTATTTTACTAAATCCCAAACTTAACGTTGATTTTATTCAGCGAACTTTTCGTTACCTCAGCTACACAGCCACTACGATCTATCATTACTATCAAAATTGATATCACGACGACATTTTCAAACCCTGGGTGTAATAGATGTGCACGTCTATTTCTACTATGTGTATCATTACTTTATTCTTAGATCATCATTTTTTTCTAAACCATATTTCTCTTTGTCAACTTTCCTCGGGCGATATCCACAGATACATTTGCTGGGTTTCTATATCGTGTGTCTTGTTTTTAATTTATGAATTGCATAATGAAATTAAATAGACACTCACTTCAATGCCCGCTCGACCAGATTGAGAATGAACGTTTCTAATTGTGAGCACCATAATTGCAGTATTATGTTTCAATTTACTCGTGGCACAATACGGAGGAATCGGAAGAAAAATCAAAGAAGGTGGCTAACTTGATGTTTGGAACGAGACATGATTGGATGTGGAATGCCATCGTCATTATTACTGGAATGAATACAACGGCACGCAAATCGTTAAACAAATAAAAAAAATTAGTGGCGGATGTCAGAGAAAGAGGATATTTTGCTGAAGTGAAGGATGTGAAGTAAAGATTGCCAAAACAGTTAAGAGACCTAACTTGAAGGACACTGGAAATAGAGAAAGTTTTAAAATGCACACACGCATAATAAAACATCGTGCTCAAAGATGTTACATAACTAATGCATTTGCAATATATATTTTTATATGACAAAATATATCTATTTATATAAGTATGTACCTATCTTGTTTGTCTGTTTGTTTATTTATCAATATATATATATATATATATTTCTGTTTTTATTGATCATTTTAGCGTTTATTACTATGGTTACTACTATTTCGATTGTTTCATTTACTAAGTGATAAAGATGCAGAAATGTTCATTATTAGACGCCATTAACTTTATAGGACGTATTTTTCGTTAATATATTTTTTTAGTAATATTATACTATTTAATATGTATCTATTTTAGGCAGTTGTATGTTTTTGTATGTGTTTGTGAGTGTGTGTGTGTGTATGTTGTATGTCTGCGACACGTTTGCAAGATACTCGACTATTCATGAAGTTCATATTTTTTGTAAACAGAGTGGCCTCAGACGAATAATATCTCAGAATTGGAAAAATATTTTTTCATTGAGGGTCAACTAGCCCAGTTTCTTAAGATGGTTCCTGCACTTTCCAATGTATTTATGTACAAGTTTGACGTTAAACATAAGATTATATAGTAATTTGTAAAAAATGCAAGTCATTCCCCAGAATTCAACCAGAAATTAAATCAGAGGAAGGGGATGCGGGGATTACAAATTAACAGATGATAATTATGGGGAAATACCGGAACGTCCTTGAGTCTGTTCGTCTGAGTGGAGTTGTAGAAAGATTGGGCGCCCACTCTCCTAGGCTTCACCCGGATACTCGTGTCATTATAAGGAGGTGAGGGGCAAGAAACAAGTAATTTGCGTGATTTTAATTAACTAACTAATTCTGGATAAGTGAAGGTATAGGCCTAAGAGGCTGCACCTTAAAGAACAGCAGCCCCGTCGGCATTCCCCTGTATGGACACCTCAGACAATAATCAATAAACACACAACCATATGTTTTCTTCTACTTATTTTTCCCTTTGTTTTATTCTTCTTGTTTCTTCTTCTTTATTTATTTCTCTCTTCTTCTTTGTTCTTTTTTTCTTCGTTTTTCTGCTTCCTCTTTTTATTCTTCTCTGCTTTTTTATCTTAATAATAAAAAAAATGTCAGCACCTTTTTAATTATACATTTTCTCGGTTTCTATATCGTGTGTCTTGTTTTTAATTTATGAATTGCATAATGAAAATGAATAGACACTCACTTCAATGCCCGCTCGACCAGATTGAGAATGAACGTTTCTAATTGTGAGCACCATAATTGCAGTATTATGTTTCAACTGTTCCGATGGATACTGCACCCTTTAGACTGGTATTGTCTTGGCCTTCGGGACTTGATTTACGCCGGTCTATGGGTCTGTTCTGTACAGTTCTAGGAGGTCCACCAGGCAATTTTTAAACCCCACTTTCCCGACCCGATCTTGGGTCACATCTTACTTGTGGGAGTAAGATAAAAACTGGCCTTGTGCCTAACTCCTGGAGAGGAGTAAATCAATACTCGTGGCACAATAAGGAGGAATCGGAAGAAAAATCAAAGACGGTGGCTAACTTGATGTTTGGAACGAGACATGATTGGATGTGGAATGCCATCGTCATTATTACTGGAATGAATACAACGGCACGCAAATCGTTAAACAAATAATACAAATTGTTGGCGGATGTCAGAGAAAAAGGATATTTTCTGAATTGAAAGATGTGGAGTAAAGATTGCCAAAACAGTTAAGAGACCTAACTTTATTTTAGTAGACGCTGATCGCAACTACTTGCTAATACTCACCACTATCAGCCACTTTCTGCAAATGTCCGCCTCTGTCCTCCATGTAAAGAAATCGCCAACTCATAATTCGAAAAAGTAAATGAGTTAGCATACTTCTTTTCAACGATTTAGTGTGAATCAATTCTTAAACGCATATCTTTATTTTACTCATCATACAATTGTATTTTAACTCAAAAACGATTAGGGCTTCTTCCGTAAGTTTGGAGAATGTTTATCATAATGGTTAAACAATGTAAATGTATATGTATGTGATGAAATAACATCGCTTCCAAAAGTTCGCTATTTGAAATCAAAATCTTAAAATATAGAAATTTCATTCATAAGTTTATTGTGAACTCGGAACAAAAGCTTCCCATTTATTAATATAAATTAATTAACATCATCATTTATTTATATAAATAGATAAATATTAAATGGCTTTGCTTGTTCGAGAGTTAATAGTGTATTATTTCTTAAGGCTAACTTATTTTGAGTAAATAATCAAAATAAACAATTATCTTACATTACAATTATATATGCATACCTCCCAAAACACCTATAATGAATATCACCAAGTCAATAATTACGGAAGATAACTACAGGGACAAGAAGGTTTACATCGGCATCTCCGCGGGAAACAACGTTTTTATGACCACAAACACTCTTTTAACAACCCAGAACTCAAGAACAAAATGGAGTTGGCTAAACAAATGTGGCTTCTGAAAAATGAGAACCCTTCCCCGGTGGGTTCGTGGTCAATCCTATGTTTTTCGGATGTTCCAAATGGATTTAGGCACAGATGCAATTTATGTTTAGAGGAAAAAATAAGAATCCTAAAATATTAGCACAATAATCTTTTAAACAAACGCGATGAGGGTATGGCAAAATGAAGACATAAATGTAAATTTAAAATAACCAATATCTCATAATCCGATAGACCTCTAGATTTGTAACGGTGAAGATACCAAATAGATAAAAAAAACAATAAGTATTTATAATAATATCTGTTATGCACACGTAATTACTGACATGGTGATATTCATTATATGTGTTTTGGGAGGTATGCATATATAATTGTACTTTAAGATAATTGTTTATTCTGATTATTTACTCAAAATAAGTTAGCCTTAAGAAATAATACACTAATCATTGAATTAATTTAAGTATAAGTGTCTAATATTATCACTAGCCATCGTTAGATTGGAATTAGGTAATAAGTATAGGTTTCCATAGATTATACAATTAATGTAAGATGAATTTTTAGAACTCAGATTATTAATATATTACGAATATAGAATGTCTATGTAAATGTTTTGTATTTAGATACATATTGGCATCTGTGTGTGTATGCATTAGATTCAAATATAATCTTAAATAATTTTTATTTTTTAAAATATATCCTATCTCGGATCTAGACAGAATTCAAACTTGTAAACCTTTCACAGTTTGTCAGTCGGTTGATGACACGCTAACGCCTGTCTGGCTCTCTTCTTTTTTTCTTCCTTTCTTTTTCCTAGTCTAGCCGAATTTGTATGACACAAAAAAGATTGTTGCGTGCGTGATCGTAGGATGCGTATATATGTGTGTGTGTGTGTAGAGACGTATATACGTGTTTATATCACCAAGTCGTAAGTGTTAAAAGAATATGTGGTTTTAACTCAGACGTTATTTAAAAAAAAAAAACAATAAGATTCATTTCGATCGCCTTAGTTAAATATAAGTGTTTAATTCCTCCTCGCTCTGTAAGGGGTGTTCACATTGGTTGCAACCACGACTCTCCCTGGTTGTATTTGAATTGTTGAAGGTTAATTCAATTTTCTGTCAGTCTAAAAAATGTAATTGTCTAGTTAGATGCCCGACGAAACCACAAGGTTGGAAAAATAATTGCATCGACAAATATGTAATTTCGTGTTATTATATTTTATGTTATTCTTGCTCTGTTTACCACATTGAGCTCTGATAACCGGATTTCTTCCTGGAATTATTCCATTATAACATATATATATATATATATATATATATATATATATATATATATATAAACATACGGACAGACAGGACTTATGTGTAAAACAGCCCTTTAGTGTCGTGGTTAATATTGTAATGCGACTCTATTACTAGTTTAATGTTCGTTCGTGTTACGTGACAACTTCTGTGTGGTCTAGCGTCTGTAAAGTAAAACACTTATTATATTCCATATTATTAGAATATACGGCGTTATGTTTTTATCGCCTTTTTAATCTCGTAAATACTCTTGTCCAGACTGTGTTTGGTTTCCTCGATGACGACATTTTACCATTAAGACAACCGATGGAATATATGCCAGCTTTGCCTGTAGGTGTAGTGTCGAATGTAGTAGATTGTTGGACCATATACATGATAGTAGATGAAGTTTTAGGGCTATATTGATACTTAGTTTATTTTTGTTTGTGTAAATCGGGTTATTAATGATGTTAGTTTGTAATTCTAAATGCATATATATTATATTACTGTTTCAGTTATATATGAAATACGTAGGGTATTGTAAAGTGTATAGTGTGTTCAGTGTATTTACATTGTTTAGATATTCGTTGCTGCATATCCTCAGTGCGCGGAAGTAAACTCTAATTATGATACCCGTTTTTATTTTATAATTATGGTGCGAATAAAAATGATTGCTTTACGGTGAACTTTGTAATGGTATTCATTATTGTTGCTTATAAGTGGAATGCCCAGAAAAAGTATGATTTATTGTTGCTTTTTCGAAAGTAAATCTGATCGTACATTCTATTTCATTGAAGCTTTTAATGATGCTTCTATTTTAGTATTTTTAGGGAAGACCATTAAGATATATATATATATATATATATATATATATATATATATATATATATATATATATATATATATATATATATATATATATATATAGTATGATACATTTTTGTGTAATCTATACTTTTAGGTTCCGGTTTCAAGAAATTCTAAAAATGAAGAGGAGACCACACCCCTCCAATCTAATTCTATTTTCAATGAAGACAATTGAAACTATAACACTGGATATTCCAGAAGTGGATTAAAAACTTTTGAAAGAAGCTCTTCTCCTTCGAAATATCAGAAAAAAATCGCAAGCGTGTTATTATTTATTGATTTAAGATGAAAAAGTAAGTAGAAAAACATCCTTACATCATTGATTGTATACATATCTGCATTATGATCTTGTTTCTCAGCCATTCATGCTCTTAATTCACCCGGTGCACACAACATTATATTACGGTGTAATATTCTTCTTACCTAAAACTATATAATACAGCACACACAAGAAAAAAGCCTCTTAAAATATATGTACAACTGATTGAAGCAATCACATTTGTGACAACAAATATACTCGATATCTAACCCATTAGATATATATAAACATCGCAATGTTAATTAATTTTATTTATTCACAACTTTACTGCAATTTCGCGGTATAATCTACTATCAGAGGTGTACTTCAGTAGTCTCTTATGTCGCTTAATTATTGATAAATGTAAAATATACATACAAGTACATTCAATCATTTATTATATTTTAGCAAGACTCGTGTTCCGGTGTTGCCCGGGGAGAATATAAAACAGATTTTAGTATGAAGTTCCAATTCTACTATAAAATACGAACCGAAATAAACCGATTTTGTAAACTAAAACAAAACTTAGTTATGGGTATAGTTATAGTAAGTGTATTGTTAGGTATGTGTTATTCTAAGGTTATGTTTTGGTTAAAGCTACAAATATAGAGTATTGATTTACTCCTCTCCAGGCGTTAGGCGCAAGGCCAGTTTTTATCTTACTCCCACAAGTAAGATGTGACCCAAGGTCGGGTCGGGAAAGTGGGGTTTAAAAATTGCCTGGGTAGCCTCGTCGGCATTCCCCGGTAGGGGCGCCTCAGGCAGTAAGCAATAAACTTACTCCTCCCCAAAGAGGGAAGGCAAAGCCTGGGAGGGTGGACCTCCCAGAACTGCACAGGACAGACCCATAGACCGGCGTAAATCAAGCTCCGAAGACCAAGACATACCAGTCTATGGGGTGCAGTATCCATCGGAACAGATACTACACTTTGATCTTAGCCAAAAAGATTGTTAGCTGAAGTTCGTTAACATTCGTTATCGTCACTTTGACTTATAAGCTAAACACTTGTATTTTTGTACATGGGCGATTAATTTTTTTGTCAAGTGGTACCTTATTTTAGAATTAAATAATACCACTTCCCCAATAATCTAAACAAACTAATTTTTTTTACAAAGTAACGTTTCTCCTCTCCATTTATATTAAAAGGAAGAAAAACTAATTTGGATGAGTATAAAAACATGCCACTACTCTAATTGTCCCGTACTGTAATTAGAAAACCGTTAGTCGTCTCGATTAACCGCTAACTGGGCAGACAGTTGGTGTTCATTTTATGTGTAATTCATTTTCATTCTTGTATTTAAAATTAAACAACTTATGGTTACTCAAAGTATGTTTCAGAAAGTAGATAGCAATACACATTAAAACATGATTCATAGCAAGTTTAATCGTACACGTAAAATGCTGTACTAGAAACATTAATAGTATCATTTTATTCATATTATTATAAACCTAGAGGTCGTTTCTCAGCGTACGAAAAACGTCACGTGGCGATCAGAAAAGAAGTCAAAAGGAAAGATACACCTGTTATATGAGAGAAAGAGGGAAAAAGAAAGTATCAATTGTGGTACGGAAACTATGTTTTAATCGATGGCAAACATATGTTAAAATGATCCTCACTTTATGTTTATATATATATATATATATATATATATATATATATATAATATATAATCTAATTTATTGTAAACCGTGAGAAAATATAAAGAGATACCTGATATAAATCGAGGACAATTCATCAACTTTAATTCTATTTTTAATGATAAACGTTTGTTGTATTTTCGTTAGTAAGAAAATACTAATAGTTCTCTTCGAACGAAATTATGACAAACATTATATATTCTTGTGTTGCTAAAATACATGTGTAACGACTGGCACGAAGAAAGTACTATTGAGAGACTGTACCTTCTGTATAGCACGGAATAGATGGTTTATATATGAAGAAATTAGGTATTAGTTACATGTATATATTTGTTAAAAGAGAATTATTGTAGTAAAACAAGTATTTTTGTAGATGAAGGCGTTTTTTTGAATAGAATAATATTAGACGCCATGTTTTATTTATTTGTATAGTGTTCGGCAATTACATTGGATCATTAAAGTACAGGAGCGCTGCCAGCCAATAAAACCAGGAAGCGATCAATGATAATTAAGTTATAATGAGTGAAATACAACATCACGGAATTTAAATACATGAGACAATAAAGGACAGTTCTGTCAAATGTATCATATGAAGAAAAAAACCCGGTGTTACATGGTGGTGATGGTATTAGTAATTTTTTTCGTATGAGTAATAGCTCCTCTGACATCCTCTATGTATGACTTGTTTGAAGGGGCAGATATACCGCAATAAATGTAGGTAATTATTAAATCAAAGGAAAATGACCGTTTAGTTCCGAAAACACACATCAATTATTGACCTAAAGCGTTACCATATTGAAATGTTATATAGTACTTGTTTATAAAGTATTATAGTGTCTGAAGCTGCATGAGAAAATGAAGTTTACTTCATTAGTATATGTATATATATATATATATATATATATATATATATATATATATTTATACATATGTGTGTGTGTGTGTGTGTGTATAAATATATTAGATAGATTAATTTACCACACCTATATTACTATGAAAACGGTTAAATTTTATTTCAATCAATAATATAATATAGTAATTTCTAATATTTCCTATATCGTACAGACGAAGATCCAAAAATAGCTAGTTGCACACCTAACCCGCACAAATATTTCTTAAACAGTTCATAGTAAATAATGTTTTGTTTTATTAATTTGTAAGTTTTATTTACCTATTTTCGCTATATATATATATATATATATATATATATATATATATATATATATATATATATATATATGTATATATATGTACTAGTTTTGTCGAGATTAACAGTAATACATTAAAGTGATTTATTAAAAATAGAATACTACGTTACAAATTCTTTCTCGAAATATATATTTTGTTTATTTTAAGGTAGGTAATATGAATAGAAAATTACATCACTAGCAATAAAGAAAGATATACCGACGTGGCAGAAGCTACAACAGTTCATAGTATAGTGCTTGTTTATATATATATATATATATATATATATATATACATATATATATATATATACATATATATATATATACATATATATATATATATATACATATATATATATATATATATATATATATATATATAAAACAATTAAGAAGTTTCGTTACGAATAAAAGTGGAAAAAAAACCCACCCCAAGGTACCTTTCGTCCGACACATTTTCAAGGGGGAACGTCGGTGGAATATCGTTTTAAAGTAATAAAAAAAAGAAAAGATAGTTTTTACAAGGGGAAAGAGAGAAACAATTTTTTTTATAAAGAACCATGGAGAGCAAAAGAAAAAAAAAACAACAACAACAAAAAAAAGAAAGAAAAAAAGGGCACAAATCCCAGGAAAGGAATGAACTATCGCCAAAACCTTAGAAACAATCACGCAAAATGGAAAAAATGATAATCGACATACTGCAGGCAAAGTCTTTTTTTTTTAGAGGTCTCTAAATAGATCTAATTTGTGAGACAACTCCTTTTGCCTGCAGAGTAAGGGTTTTCGTCTGGTAACGCTCACGGCCTCCAGAACCTTCAGATGGTGTTTAGAACGGGCCTTGTGCACAATACGAAACCAATCATCGGTATAGTTCTCGCCACATTTTTTGTTATCGTATAGGTGCTGTCCAATAGATGACTCATGGACCTGTGAGCGTTCAAATGCACTTTGTAGACGTCCGGATCTTCGTTGCAAAGATCCGGCTACGTCCGTCGATGTATTTCTCCTCAGGGCGCGTGAATTACGAAAACAAGCCGGGATGTGTTGGGCCACTCTCACTCCCAATCGTTGTACTGTACGACCGACATAGTCAGCTTCACACTGACATTTAAAATGGTATACTATGTGGCTTTTTTGAAGTGTCGGTAGTACGTCCTTCTTGAAAGCTGGGAAAGCAGTCCTTGTGTGGAACACTACTCTAGGCTGTACTGCGAAATAGCACCGTGAAACAGCTGAAGTGATTTTATCCGAAAATCCCTTACTGATGGAACCAATGTATGGCAATTTCAGATAAACCGGACATTTGGGTGGACCAATGAAACTGTCACCTTTAAATTTCGCAAGCTTTGTATGTATGCACCTAGAAATTAGTACGTCCGGGAATCCATTATTAGCAAGAATGTCTGTCAACTTTTTCAGTTCAACCACAAGTTTACTAGAAATGCAGATCATCAATGCACGGTGAATAAGATTATTTACTAAACTGATCTTCCTGCTCATGGAGACAAAAGAATCCCAACTAATATACAGGCCCGTAAACGTCGGTTTCTTGTATATAGTTGTGGTAAATTTGTCCCCCGTCCTTTCTAATGATACGTCCAAAAATGGCAAGGAATTGATCTGCTGTTCCTCCATAGTGAAACGCAGTGTTGGGTGTAGAGTATTTAATTTCAGGAAAAATTGATTGGCTTCGTTACGGGACCCAACAATGGCAAAAGTATCGTCCACGTAACGCCAATGGCGAAAAGGCCTGGAAACCTGAGAAAATAGTAATGATTCCTGAAAACCTAGGAAAATATTCGCTTGGATAGCACCCAAAGGACTACCCATGGCTACCCTATGAATTTATTGATACATAATATCATTGAAACTGAAACTGACCGACTTAGTGGCCAGTCCCATAAGTTCTAGAAAGATGTTTTCAGGGAAGGTGGGAGGGGTTAATGTGCTACGATACAACATGCTAGCACATATTTGTATGGTTTCATCGAGGGGTACATTGGTGAATAGGCTGGTGACATCAAAAGAGCAGAGAAAGTTTGTACGCGAATCACAATCCAAGTCACGCATTAAAGCAGCGAAACGGAAAGAATCCGCAATACAATTTACTTAAAACTTCTGCATGACAGGATCAAGGATATCAGCAAGCCACTTCGCTACCTCATGCTGAGGAGAACCAATCATTGATAGAATAGGTAATAATGGAACTCCATCCTTGTGTCTCTTAGGCAGCCCATACATTCTAGGGCGTTGATAACCCACTGGGCGAATCCTGTCATAAGTGTCCTTATTAATAAATCTATTTTTATGTAACTGAAGAAGACGTTGTGAAGCCTTACTTCAGTACTTGAGGTATTATCAATTGACACGTCACCCAGCCTTTCAAATTTAGTTTCATCATCCAAAATGCTCAACATTTTTTCAGTGTAGTCATTAGTATTAAGAATGACAACACCGGCACCCTTATCCGGTTTAGTGATGTAGACCTCTTTATTGGATTTAAGAAGTTTGGCAGCCTGATAGTGAATCTTACTCCAAGCAAATTCCTGGGAATTGATGGGAGAATTAGCGAACTTATGTGCTAGTTCAGCTAATCTAGCCTTCATGTAAAGAACATCATCATTAGAATTCGGCTCATGATGATTGAGTTGAGACTGTAATATTTCGAATTCAGCAAATATATTCTCTTTATCAATCCCGAGTGGGGGAATACCCACATCCAAACCTCTGGCAAGTACAGAGTTCTCGGTATGAGAGAGTGGCGTCTGAGAAGTTGAAAACATGTTGATCAACATTAATCCCTGTACCATGCCTTGCGCAGATAAGTGCGTCAAAGTAGTGCTTGTTCTTGGAACGGGTTTTAGTGCTGTGCAAATTGTCAACAGATGATATATATTTTAAAAATCTTAATCTATCAAAAAAAGACAGGTTGGACCACGCAACAGCCCATAAACGGTCGTATGTAACAACTATTAAGTCAAGGATACGGGCGACATTCGTGTATTCATCCTTGATAAATGTTTTATTCGATAATTATACATGAACAAAAATCTATTCATATATATATATATATATATATATATATATATATATATATATATATATATATATATATATATATGAGATATCATAAATGCTATAAACGCGTAATAAAGTTATAAAAGTATAATGTGATAAAATAACAAAATAATAAACATTTGTTGAAAAAGTTTGCATAAATGTTAGTAACCTTTTAATATACATTTTCCTCTCGTTGGAACTGCATTGCTAATGCTCTACCTTCTACCCTCTACCCTCTACTCTCTGTATCCATCTATCTCTATCTATTTATCTTTCTTTCTGTCTTTCTGTCTTTCTGTCTCTCTCTTTCTCTCTCTCTCTCTCTCTCTCTCTCTCTCTCTCTCTCTCTCTCTCTCTCTCTCTATATATATATATATATATATATATATATATGTTGATAGATAGATAAATAGATAGATAGATAGATAGATAGATAGATAGATAGATAGATAGATATGCTCTCCTTGCTTTTAATACAACACTGACGTTATTATTTGAAACATTCTTATAATTCACTGGTTGTCATGATATGACAATGATTTTAACGGTCGGACCGTTTTATCAGAAGCCATATCCGTTAAGAGTTCGTATAAAAATTATCGCTTATGAATAATATAGAGAAATGATTATGGCTGGTCCATCCTCAGACACGTCTATCGAATGAAATCAGCTGATTGTGAATTATAGAAGGAGAAAAATAGATAAGTATTTAGGTAATCGATTATTGTTGAAACAGGTGCAAATATATCGTAACAAAGGTGAAAAGCTATCAAAGCTCCACCAATCAGACGCCAGAGTAAACAAGTTTAAGAACTTAAGCTCCTTGCTCCGTTTATCGCTGTTATCGCAAGGTAGCTATCATACACAACACGACACATATCAGAGGGTTAAAGACGAAAATAAATTAGAACTGTAATGGTTGCCATGATTTCAGGGACAATAACAATACTCAACGCGATGTTAAAACATTATTTAATGCTAAACATTTCTATACTAATGTGTGTATGTAAGCTGTATGTGCCAGACTTTTTCCAGGTATATATGGCCGATTAGAGTAAGTGCGTTTTAATTACTTGGCAAACATAAGAGTCGACCGTTATTATTGGGACACTAGTAAAATTAGCTGAATACATAATACAATAACTGTTATTTTGAGGTCACCGTTTTAGTTCGAGTGTATGTGTGTTTAAGGACACATAGGGTAACATATATATGGAGGGAATAAGTTGAATAGATACTTATGTGTCTACTATTCTGCAACTATAATTAAACAACATGTGCTTTTAATAATTATCTAAATAATAATATGATAAACGCATATAAATATACTTATATAAATGCAAGATTTTCAAATAAATTACATAATTGGACTTCAGAATTATTTGGAGGGAAATCCATAATTTGTATTATTTGAATTATTCAGACTATTAAACCTGGAATATTACTTGGAGGTCACTAGACAACATAATAACCAGTGTTATCTTTCACATTTTCCCCTTTTCCCCTGTGGTTAACGGGAATTAATTGTGTAAATTACTGCTCGTTATTCGGTTTGTCTATTTACTTTTTAAGAATACAGTTATTATTTTTACAAAAAGTCTTGCTTGAAATTAAATGACTATGAACACAAAATAATTAATAAGACAACATTTTCGCTAACATCGTATTGCAGTACATTCGATTTTTACAACTCTATTAACCATGTAATGTATTGTAACAGCCTTAACACAAACATATATATATATATATATATATATACTTCAAGCAAACCACTAACTTTTTACATATGTCTCGTAGACGAGTAAAATGTCAGGAAATTGCACTTGATGTACTTGTCTAAAATTTACCCTGCTCAAACTCAACTAAGGATTCATAGACATTTGCACAAGATAATTATTTTCGACTAGAGAAGGATCCTGATTATAAGTGAAAAATGCCCCCTTAATCGATAAATATTCTTCTCAAATATATGCCATTCGTTTTTATTCGAAAATACAAGATGACTTCAGATTAATGTTTTTTTACATTATTCAAGTAGTAGTAATCGCAGAGGGAGATAACTCGTGCTTTACTTTTTTAATAATGTTTTTCTATCAAATATATTTTGTTTACAAACCTATGAACAAGAACTATTCGTTATATTATAAATGACCGTCTTTCTAAATAAATTGAGTATTCTTCTTGTCCCATTCCGCTAACACGTGGATGTTTTGTATTAGTTTTGAGCAGGTGGGACACAAAGGATACCAATCGTGGGAATTACACGTCGACTTTCTACTAAATTATGTATATTCTCATTATGATCTATCAAAATATTCTCTGACTGCTTGTCAATAACTGACGTCTAATTACATTTCCTTAACTTTGTCCCTTTCTTTTGACGTGGTGGTTCAATAGATTTTTCTGACATCCCATTTATTATTTCCCTTTGGTCACCGAGTCAAATGCGAAACACCTTATGTTTTTGAACCGTCTATTAGGACGTCATTCCGCTTGTCTTTTGGTTGACTCTTTTAGAGTCTGTTCAGCTCCATTAATTAGAATCTAAACAAAAATGCGACTACGACAACTTATTTAACTGTTCTGAAACATGTATTTCAATTGTTCAATTATGTTTCAAAACTTTTGAAATAAGGATAGTGAATTTAGATTATTTGCATTTTCGTACTTCTATTTTTACTTAGGTGATATATCAGTTCTCTGTTATATTCATAACATTTTGCCTGGTGTAACCGTCAACCTAATTAGGTTCATTATTTCGAACTTCGAAACATTCTGTTAAAAAAAAGTGTTATATTTAATTCAGGAATCCTTTATTTAATGGGCATGCGTAATTGTTGTTATTACATAAGTCATAACAAAGTACAAGTGATAATTTTGATTATTCTCAGCTATATCCTATGTAGTAAGAATTGCACTTGCAATTCCTAGAAAACTGCCAATTAGATAAGATGGTTAACACATAATTTAAACACTTGTGCTTTATGATCCGATGGACATACATGGAAATCGATGAATATTGAAATGCTATACGCATTACTTTGTAAAAAAAATTAAATATTTCTTATCTATTTTCTTTTGCCCTAGCTTATTTGCACTCGCGGAGTGATTGATATTTTGTCCAGTGAAAACACTTTTACATGAAAGGCCCTTCTGTTCAACTTCCATTTTTTCCTACTCTTTATAGACAGACGATGTTTAAGGGTCAAGCTGACAACACGATATTTTCCTGATCGCCCCCAGCCACAACTTCGGCTAGGCGATATTAAAGAGCCAGACTCGAACACACGTTTATAGGGTATGATTATCTACCTCCCCAACATAATTTCTACTCTTGTCTACGTAACTCTTCCCAAACCATGCCTGTTGTGTTGATGAAACTTTATTAAAAAAATGATTAAAATTGTAAATAAAGGAGTATGTCCTCATGAACAAAGAATGGTTAACCACGAACAAAGGTTTAGTTAGTGTTACTTCCATCCTATATCCTGTTCTATTGTTCTGTTTTCTATAGATTTGCCTATATCCCATTTCCTTTGTTGTGTCAATATAATGGGTGAATTTATTTTAACACGTGGTTCCTTGTATTTCTATTTTAGGTTTTTATTTTTAAATTGTTAATTCTCTTGTTTAGTTTATTTGTGTGTATTTGTTTATTTATATATCGTTAGCCTAAGGTAAATTTATTTCTGTGTAAGTAGCTGTTTTCTATCTCACTTCTACAGTTTAATATATATATATATATATATATATATATATATATATATATATATATATATATATATATATATATATATATTAAAGAAACAAAGTAATCCGTAATCAATGCATGATGTAAAGTAGTTGATTCAGAAGATACTTTTACAAAAATGACTATACTCGGCATGAGTAGATATTTCTAAAACAAAACCAGCAAAGAAAATAACTAGAACAATGTTGAATACCAAAATGACGATATAAAGGGTGATTGGAAAGTATGTTATAGTTGTAAGTTATTATTGCAAAAAATTAACCAGGGGAGAAGAGTTATGAATTATGCGTGTTTTTTTTTCCTTTCGTCCTCACATTTCACAAGCGATGTTTTTGACAATGGGGAAAATTCCGTTTTCTGGGTCCGCTGCTGTTTTCAATACTATCATAGTATTCATCACAATTACTCTGTCAATCTATCTATCTTGTTGACACTAATTTTTGAGTGGGTTTTTAGCCTTGATAAGTGATGACTTATAAGTAAAAAAAAAAAAAGAAGAAAATAAATAAATGTTTTCATGACATCAGTTGATGTAGTTCCCAGGCAGTTTTAGAAGCTGGTGGCAATTGCTGGCACCCATATCCAGTTTTTGGTATAGCCCCATACTAATAATTTTCTTATTATATTAATTTCTTGTAACCAATATAGGTCAGCAATAAATTTCGAGCACTTAGTAATAGGGAGTTACTTTATAATAACCCTGTATATCTAATAATATTTTGTATTGTTATAATAAGTTAAAATAACACCCAGAATTATCGTTATAACCTTATTATAGTACACATTTTTCTTGCATTTTTGATTAACTAAAATATTCATGATCAAAAGAAGAGAATCTCAGTTAGATGCGTTAATTAATGAGAATAATTTAACGTAAATTAAAAAGAATAAATAATCGCGAGGCACACTGGCTATCTTAGACGGAATTATCTTTTGAAAATCAGACGTTTATAGATACGGATTCATCACATAAGCCATATTTCCTCGTTTGAAAACTCGCCATGTCTAATAATATCACTAGCAGTTACAATTAAATTATAGGCGTAGGCTATACAACACAGATTTTAATAAGTGACGTCATATCATGTGTCAATACATGCGTTAGATATCAAACACAGAAATAACACGAAAAATCAATGAATTGTGAGAAAAAGTAATGGAGAGAATAAACAAGAAGTTCTGTACGATTGCCATCTCCACTTTCATTGTGATGAATTAAATAGTTATTTTCTTCTTGGCATAGCTTGATTATTTCTATAAACAGGTTACGTTAAGGGGAAGATACCAGCAAAAGAAGTAATTCGAAGCACTATGAAAAGAAACAAGTTAGTAATGACAATGTGAAAGTATACGATTATTTCATTGTCACGGTTGAGTTATTATTATTATTATTATTATTATTATTATTATTATTATTATTTAATAGTTGTCTGAACTTTTGGATGTCTTTAGTAGGAGTTTTCTGTTTTGAACATCAAGTTCATTTCCTTTGACTTTAGACATTCAAGCTGCACCTTAACACTTTCGCTGTTCCTAACAAGCAAGTCCTTTGCAGAATTGGAAAATAAATTGTTTAAGTCATTTATGGTGTTTTGTTATGGTTCCAAGCGTTTCAATTACAACGGAAATCACGTTTACCTCTTTACATTTCCATAGTCCAACTAATTTCCATGTAACATCTTTATATAAAAAAAAACTTCAATCTCCCTTCTTTTCTTTAGCCATCTCTCTTATCCTCGTCCCCATCATTTACCTCCCTCTCTCAACCTTCTCTTTCCCTTTGTCCTATCTGATTATTCCCTAAACGTTTAGAGACGCGCCCTTGTGGTACCAAAGAACTAACACTTTAGAGACGCCCTCTCTCCAACTCTCTGAGATGTACTTTCTGTATTAGCTGTAGGAATGACATGGGTATCAAGTAAACATCTTGGAAATTGGACCTCCTCCTTCCCAGAACTCGTCTCATACCGACAGAATCAAGGTCGGTACCGGAATTTCCCCAGAATAAGCGTTTATTAATTTTTAATCCCACCCTCCGCAACATCTATCTGATATAATTTACGATTCAATTTTTGGGAATGATTTACATTCTTTTTTCATGAATAACTTGCAGTTTTTTTTACAAATTACCAAATAAGATAATTGTTTTCTATTAAAATTAATACATAATTAAATTGAAATTCCACTGAAAATAGCTGAAATAATCGGACCGCCCCCCCCCCTAGACGAAATCTGCCCCAGAGTCACCTTTAGCTGTACATTTAGAGAATTGGGAATACTACCATCATCTTTCTCCGTTAATTTTATATAAAGTTACTTTTTTGGAGTTTATCAAGCTTCAGTAACTTTTTTCTATAATGCACACACAACTACATGCAGACATTGCATTATATATATATATATATATATATATATATATATATATATATATATATAGAGAGAGAGAGAGAGAGAGAGAGAGAGAGAGAGAGAGAGAGATTATTATTATTATTATTATTATTATTATTCAGTAGAAGTTTTCACACAGGACGTCATCACAGATTGCTCACTGACATAAACCGGTGAGGTTCCCTTGAGTCAGAGTTATAACAAGTATCCAAAGATTTCCAGTTTTCTCAACGTCTTTCGATAACCATTGCAAATATATTGGTGCTATTGCATCAGCCGCTTACTGTTGGTTTATATTTATAAACGACTATTGGTCGTCTAATATTCGGGTGGAAATAACCCTCTTTAAGGTCCCAGTAATATCCGCACCTTTCCAAGGGGGTCTGGTTAGTGCTCTCTCTCTCTCTCTCTCTCTCTCTATCTATTTATCTATCTATCACTCTCTCCCTCTCTCTTACGTTATTCCATTCATCTTGACACTTTACAATACATTCTATTTACTTAGGCTTGTGTGTGTTATATTTTAGGGAGTGTAATTCATGAAATTTCTTGCAGTTTCATTTAACTTTGGTTTGCATAGTGTTCTTTCTATTCTTATTTTATTTTTACATCTTTCTATTGCGTCCGTGTTTGTAATATGTGTGGCTTTTATGCTGCATTCACTTATGTTATTTACTGTTTCGTGTCTTTGTCTACAGAGTCTACATTTGCTGTTTCCTGAGTTTTGTTTATCTTATGTTTGATACAATTAGGTCTAATCGTATTGTTCTGTGTGGCTGTTAGTAGTGATTCCTTTTACGTAGCATTTTCTAAGATGTTTTCAGAGAGTTTAGTCATTACCGAATACTGTACTGGTGTCATATGTGTAACATAATCTTTGAATTTTCTCAGACAAGCACTTCATATATAAGATACACACTTTGATGAATTTTTGGGTGGTGTCTTTTGATGTTTAATCCAGATTTTGGGGAGCTGGTGCCGATATCTCTTGCTAGTTTTTTCGAGTGAGGGTTTTATTTAAGTTATCCATCTCCTTTTCATATATATTGCTGTTACTACCTACTGTTAGCTCAATGTTATAGACAACAGGCGATTTTTTATTTTACATTATATGAATGGTGACAGTAGGAATTTTGATGTGGTTTAGTAAAATGATGATTTCGATACACGGATGATTTTAAGTCCTGATCAGTGCGAGTTATCAAAACATCTCGAGAGGACAATTTGTTATTATGTTTCTTTTCCGTGGTAAATTGTATGAACTGAAAATGGAGTTTACATTGTCCAGCAATGCTTGAACATGTCCCTGATGAGACCAGAGTGTGAATGTGTCATCCATATATCGCAGTTACATTGTTGACTTTAGTTGTGTGGATCCTAATATAATATCCTCTAAGTATTACATTTATAAATTGTTTGGCACAATGATGATCTCATAGTCAACTCTTCTTCCTGCCGATATATCTCAGCTCCTAGGACGAAGTATGTATTTTCTACACAGAAAGTCACAATCTCTAACAGATTATCTATTGGGATGCAAGTGCGTTCGTTCAGTGAAGTAGCTGAAGTCAACTTATCCCGTACCACAATCAGAGTTAAATACAAATTAATGATCCTTATCTAAAAAATTCCGAAACATAATATCGTTTTGGTCTGTGTATATTTTTAATTATTCTTTTGCGTTTGTTATATACACCACTTTTGGTAAGGGTTCGAATTAGTTGACCGCCACATCGGAATTAAATGTAGTGTTTAGGTTAATGAAATACATTATTTTTAACGCATGTTCAATTTAGAACCGTGCTTTTTTTAACCTTACCCTAAGTCTTGAATCACAGTCTGAAATGCTGGGATCGTCGTCGAACTAAATAAATTTGGCCTCAACTCATAATCCACACCAATAAAATAATCAGGATTTATATCCTACACTTATTTTTTAATTACACAAATACCGACAATTAATAACAGAGAAAGAAGTTAAATAATGTTTGCTTTCTTTTTACCAGCGTTTCATATTGTGTTGTCTGTATGTAAGCGTTGCCTCCTTGAACGTGTTTATGGAAAGAGCCGAGATTAAACAGAAGTGCTGATGGAAACAAATCTAAAAGAAAACAGTTCAACATTTCATTTCATGTTCATACAGTGGAGCAACGTAAATTATAGAAGAATGCTTTAAATGTTTCTACCGTTGTTTTGCAGACAGATTTCCTAAAGCATTTGTGCAATGAATAAGACGCCATTAGTCATATGATCTTTTTGTAAAGTTCCAACAAATAATTTATAGTAATAAATAATTCGGAACAAGTTAGTAATAACGAATGGTTTTATAATGATACTTCGCTTCAGATAAAAGAAATGATTTCATAACGTTTTGTCGAAATTTATTATTTAAATATGATTGAATTTCATCGAGCTTGTTCTCAAGATGTCAATGTGTCAAAATTATATCAATGTATGCAACATAATCTGCTCCTAATCTGCAGAAAATGTAGAACATAATTTCCAAGGCTTCTAACCCTTACTCTAACCGCCACGGTGTTTCTAAGCTCCATCTTAATCGTATTTTAAAGCTACATACTTATTTACATGTTATAATTTGTAATGGAATTATCGGCAATTCTCGTAATTTATCCGAAGTTAGACGAAATCAATTCCAGTAAAATAGATTATAATACAAGATGAAAACAGAATGTTATATATTATTGTGCGATCATATTTAATGTCACAATATCAAAATTAACTTCAGTAAGTTAAATGAAATTGTGTTGCTTCATAATTCCTTCATCCAATATCACAGATCTATTGTCCTCAAAGAAACGGTTTACCGAGCGGTCAAATGTTTGAAAAGCGGTATTGAACCCTCTTAGATTTCACCAGGTTATTCTCCGTTTGTTATTGCTTCTTTTTACCGATGTTGTGCCCGATATTGATGAGCTCTTTCAGAGCACTCATTTTCAGGAGATATTTTAAATTCTTTTATAGCCGATATTATTTGTTAGTTTTATTTATTTATTGTAATCATATTCACATTCAATGACCGTATGAGTGACAACACAGGAGCTATTAAATTCCTTCATGTAGGTGATAGTTTTCACAATGTTTGATTAATTATATTTCAAAAGTATCTAATAAATTACTTTTCAAAACATTCCCCACCCCAAATTATTTTAGTAATATTTGCTTCAACCTTCTAACCTAATCTTAAATGTTATTCTAACCTTAGCATTTCTGGGAACCATTCAAACTAATAGTAAACTGATTGTTAACTGCTATACAACGCTAACATGGCTTGGAAAGGGGGAATCATTCTAGGTTAAATTTATGTACTGAGCTGATCTCCCACTCTAAATACTTTTTTAATTAAATAATATAATTACCTGAAAAAAATCTTCATTTGCAGATGGAGGGTATTATTTATATTGGGGGAGGGGGTTCAACAACAAATGTTTCAGAAAACATATTTTCCGTAACGGTTTTATTAGTTTAAGTTAAAGAAAATGAGGTAACACCGAAATAATGGCTGTACAGAATCTCAAATTAATCACGACGAAATAGGGCCTGTCATAGAATATCAAAAGTACCGTTCAAAAATGAATTGTCGTCTCAGATAAATAATTTCGCAGGAAAAGAAGTCCGAAATTATTTCCGATTTGTTCTAGTAAAATAGTTCTGTAATTGAGTGCAGCCGGTAATAAATCTGCTTCGAATTATTGTTTATAGTTTGGGCTCTATCTGACGTTTTCTTCTGCTTTTTTACACGTGCCTTCATTAACACTAGATTCATTTTGTTCTCATCAATGGCGAAATATTAATACATTTTACTCTCGCGTATTTATTATAGAAGATATATAAAAAGAAATGTCATAAAAATACATTAAGGGTAAAAATAAATATTTAATTGTTGAGATTATCTTTTATTAGCAAGACGTAGTCAGGATTAACTACAACAAAAACAAGTAGAAAAGTTAGCTAAAATCAATGAATGCGTCCATGGGGCAGTCTGACCAGGACTTCTTTTTGTATTTAGCAGCAAAACGACAGTTCGAATTGTTCACAGAATAATAGATGAAATTCGTTCAGAATCTTTACAGAAAAATCACAATGAAAGGGAGATTAACGATCAAAACATTAAGATAAAAAACGAACTTAAAAAAAAATCAGCGATTCTTCTCCGAACAATAACGAATTATTATCTTGCAAATTAATATTTGTACTATTCCTCAAACAAAAGACAAAAAGATCAAATCGCTTGTAATGAAAATAATTTATTTCTAAATTAAACACTGAAATTACCTCGAACGACAGACAATCAACTTTACAAATGGACGAAAGAATATTAATAATCATTTAAAAACATGTCATTCCTTCCCTTCTATCATATTATATTCATCAGCTCTTTTGTCTTCTGGCCATTATGGTAAAAGTTTTTTTCCCCACAGAAACTGATTTGAACTACAAAAGAACTGTGTTTCTGTTCATTGATTTATCAATATTAAAATCGAATTTTCGATTGAATATCTTAATAGACATCATGTCCGTCTGTTAAAATTTTCTGACACAGGTCAATCCTATTATGGAAGTTTTTCGAACTACATCTGGAGCATCCAAGCCGATTGAATGAGATGATTATTATTGCTTTAACAGGATGGATTGCTAGTAAATTACCGGAAATTATACACACTTTTCTCGTAAAAAAATAGAAGTCGGTCGGTAAAATGTGCCTCAAATATGTAAGGTTTCTACTTTTGTTAAGAACAAGTAAGACTATCTGATGTTGTCATTGATTGAATCATCAACAATATATATTTCTTCATCAATATTACTTGCTATTCTTAATTTTTACATTTTGTAATGTATAATCTTGTAGGTGAAGCCTAAGGATATACACAGAACATATTTTCTTGAAGAAAGTGTAAGTAAAGTGAAATTTGTTGAAATGATTTTGGATAAACCAATAATGTTTAACCTCCTATACAATTACATTTTAGAGCGCTATCAAGTATTTACGAGGTTTATGTAGGCGTAATGTATACCGCGCACTGTAAAATATATTCCAGCAAAAATAAACATCATTATTCTCATTACGATCCATGGTGTTATGTGGCTATATTTATTCTAATCATGCAAATAATTAATTACCAGAGATACGATGTACTGCGTGAAATTATTGACCAGAATAATTCTCATGTGAAGCGCGGTAAGAAAAAGCAGGTAATTTGATTAGTATTTTACACATATTTTGAAATTTTATCACACGCTACATCCTATCTAACAACAAAGAGAACGTATATAAAATTATAAGGTCTGTTCATTGTCCTTCTGCGCAGAATAGAAATGTATATACTCGTATGTGTTTCTTATAACTTAATTATTAGAATTTGCAGGAAATATATTCGTTTTTAGATTAACGTGCGTATGTAAAATGTGTTGAATCATTCGACAGTATTAAGTTTTTTCAATGTTTTCTATTCATATGTTTTGTTAGGGTAGAATAAGTTTTTTATTCGATATGTCTAAAATATGTTGCATGTTTGTGTAATCTATCTTTAAAAGGAACAGCTTTTTAACAATTCTAAAGAAAACACGTTTAGGGGTCGCCATGTTGTTTTTGACATTGTGTGCCTAAGGGTTTTTTTTAAAGCAATTATTATAAAATTTAAAGTAAGTCATGCTGGTTGTGTTTGAATACGACAAGGAGTACGGTAATGGCTACAGATAAGTTCGAATTCTGGTTTTAACAAACTTGGCAAGTTGCTTTACGTTTTAGTGTGTATATGGCCGAGAACAATTTCATGTCTAGTATGCATATGTTTATTTTTATTTTTATTAAGAAGATTGCTATTTGTTCTCATATATGCCAGGCGTATTGTGCCTTATACGCTGTAAGTATATTATGTGACATATTGCACTATCCTGTCGGTAGCGCTATATCTACTAAGGATAATGGGTCATAAGGACATATTTGGTGTAAGAGTATTGAGTAAACCATCTCCTATAATGAAGATTAAGTCGTATCCTTTGACAGATATAGATTGTGTTCTTATATCTCTACTGGCTATATTCTCAAAGTGTAATTTTCATAACTAATAACAGCCGATGTCTTTTAATTGATATATTCAAAATATTTCATATTACTATATGGTTTAATTTTATTAGATTATATCTGAATGTCTCAATTTATTTCCAACGCACAACCCCCACTATTTCATTCTTCTAACCCGTGCATGAAATAGTGTACGTGATATTTATACAAAGCGTGTACAATTATAGCAGCGTATTTTCGATTCATCAACGTTCTGAAATATTCAGGAAGATCACTTTTGAATAACGAAAAACTCAACTGAAAATGTTATATCTCTCATTTAAATAAAATTCTAACCATTGTTGATTTATTCGCCAAGTTAAAACAGAGTTCTATAATTTAAAACCACTAATGGGAACCTTTTGAAATAAACCATTTTCTACAGTTTATAACATACCACGTGTAAGCTATACGCTTGACACAGTTTTTCTCATTATACTTTGTTTTTGATTACATTGAAATAATTTGAAATAAGATATCTTCGAGTTTTAAACTTCGTAGGCTAGCTAAATATTATCTATCTAGTCTAGTGCGGATATTGTCGTAATCCGTATGATACCATGCTAGTATACGCTTTTTCAGTGTAAAGCCCTATTAAAAATTATAAGATCGCCCGACTACCAAATATAAAATGTAAAAAAACAAGTTTCGGGTTATATAATATCGCTGACTGTCCAAACATTTATTTTAAGCATTTAAAATAAAATACACAAAATGTTATTTATGTCATTGACTAAAAGTGGCATTCGATTTATTTGTTAAAATGCTAATTAGCCTACCAAAATTGCGGTAAGAAGAGAGTATTTATTTTAAAATAGTAGATTTCTTGCAAAATATAAATGCTTTTATTTCTTAATAAGATTTGACATTTCTTCAATGAGAATAAAGAGAGAACGGTCCGTAAAAACATCTGAGAATCCATGTGGTTATCCGAATATAGTCACGTTAAGCAGCATAATATCTGTTTCCGATAATTACTCAATCGAAATATGCTATTGCCATGCACTGTTACGCTTTGAGTATATTGTTGCTGACTTTGTTTGCATATTTACGAAAAATACCTTTTTATTGAGAGGTGTTTAATACCGGAGAACAATGTGATTGTACGCAGTTAACCGTATATGAGTGATTGAATAAAGGTTGATAGTTTAATTATAGTTTTAGGGTGAGTGAGAATACGTATTTTTCCCGAACGTATAAGAGCATTCTACAGAAGCCCAGTAATATATGTTGCATTATAATATACACCATAGATCGAATAATTAATGTAGTGATTCTCATATATTTCCAAATATTTACATTCAGATTTATATTGAAAGATATTATAGATAATACTGCAAACATAAATACAGGAAATGTCTTTCAAGATGTTGCGAAAGGAAGGGATATTGATATATCAAAAGGAAATTATGGGAATCCGATTCGGGGGATAACAATTAGGTAAGGAAAACCGTACGGAATGCTCATGTGTTTGCGGAAGGAAATTCAACTCGCAAGCAAGAATGAACATCGGCCGAAAATAATTGGAGTTTGCCACGCAACCGATTATTCATAATCAGCGCTCGCTTATCACAGGTAGGTCGTTGAAAAACGAAGTACAAGACACAATCATCTTTGCTAAAGATATCGAAGGAGTTGCGTCAGTGTGTGCAATTCAGTTAAACCTTCCCATGATGAAATTTCCGTCAGCGAGAGACTTTGAAGAAGGCTGAATGTTTGGTTACACATTGACGAAAACACTCCAAGAAAGAATTTAATAAAACGAAATATTATCAACGGCTTGAAGAATACGAAAATACCATCTAGCGGATTTGCGGGAGGTGACGGTGGCCAAATTGTATACGACACGGATTGACGTGGAAAGTTAGAATCCAGTTATTTCCACAGAAACACTTTCACTTAGGATGTTGGCAACCTTCACGTTGCCCCTCCTGAAAGTACCCGATGTTTTTTCTAAAAAGAATTCTAAATAGAAAGATATCGGGGAAACCAATGCACACAATGGAACTATCTGATTCATATGAAATTAATGGATGACCAGATTTGCATAGACACATGTGGTGTGAACGGGAAACAGACTAAGCCACTGGTAAAGCAAAACATACTACTAAGTGTAAGTGAACGGGAAGATTACAGAGCAGAAAACACATCAAATACAACAAGAACGCTCTTTATCAGACGTAAAGCTTCAGCAAGATCATTGAGACAAAGAATAGAGCATACACAGTTCTTGTAACCGTGTAAATATGCAAGATATAATTCCAAATAGCTCAAATCAGAATTCCAAAGGAGTGTCACTGTTTGCTCTTCCGTTACGTATTCGTGGTGCACAATTCCACGGATATCAAAGAAGACAGGCAACACCACCTTGATTAGGCTTCGTACCTGTCGCGCTTTTTGGGCCTTGACGAATCGGGATGCTTCCATTGCGACGACTGCCTTTTTTGTTTATGGATCGTACACGTACACTCATGACTTATCTACAGTTATCACGGTGTTCATAGACCCAGATATCAGTGTTGGCGGTTTCCAGTATATCCTGTGCAACTTGAACACGGAAGTTTTTTGTTCCTGCCACAACAACCTGGGATCACATTTCGCAACCATTCTGTGAATGTTCAAATCATCACGAAAAATTACATGCGCAGAATCCTTATACACACCGAACTCTTGGACGATCTCCCGCACGGTTTAACGACGATATTCCAGCACCAAATTTCGAACCCTCTCAACAACAACTGCACACCGAGCAGTTATAAGCCTACCAGAACGCTTGTCACTCCCGCTGATGTGCGGCCATTTTTTAATCGCTTGAACCACTCCTTAATTTGTATAACACTCATCACATCTTCTCCAAACACCTGCTGAATCTTAATTGTTTTGCTTTGAGAATCACCAAGCTTTTAACAAAATTCGATGCAGTTCCTTTGCTCAACACGTTCAGTCATCTTAAGAGAATCTGTAATTCGACGAACACGTTATGTAGAACCTAACTTAGCGACCGACAGGCAGCGACTAACGCGCTGGAAAGCGGTGATTAAATTCACACATACGCATGAAAGTGTCTTCCTGCACTGTGTAGAGTGGTGCCGCCCTATCGTCTCTATTTCACACGGAAGAAATAATGGTCGGCTACTTTTTAGACATACCCCGTATATTACCAAGCCAACAACGAATGGATCTTCTACTTTAGCAGTTCAAATATCTAAAGTAAAAAGTTTAATCGGCTGACGTCTGATTATTGAAAATACTTCATATGTTACCCAA
This sequence comes from Sepiola atlantica, assembly GCA_963556195.1. Classification (NCBI taxonomy): domain Eukaryota; kingdom Metazoa; phylum Mollusca; class Cephalopoda; order Sepiida; family Sepiolidae; genus Sepiola; species Sepiola atlantica. The sequence goes on along the minus strand of OY744526.1, from coordinate 58,174,697 downwards.
CACATCGAGCAAAGGCAATATGTAGTAACAAAAATACATACCAAGAGGAGATAGACAGCTGAAGCGAAACCCTCCACCGAAACAACAACTAGAGAGCATGACATCAGCTCCAAGAAATCTGGATCAATCATCAAAGGACAGTATCCGAAAACTCGTTACAGTGTGTATACTATATATGAAGGGCTTCTCTTATAAAAATAAAAAATATATATAATCCGTATGACATCAGGACGGTATTACGGATGGACTGATATCACCGAAGGCATCTTTTTCGAGTGAAGCTACCTCAAAAAATACCATTGACGAGAACTGTGTGCATGCAATTTCATGTAAGTGTAAAGTAAATACAAATGTTAGATACGTCGCCCATTTAAATGAGGGAAGATACTATTTGAAAAATCATAATATGTGTAGATATTGAGTGTTGGGTATGGCTGACTACACACGAACGGTTAAAAGAAACAATCTGCTTTTATGAGACTAAGTAAAAATGATAGATTTGGAGAAACAATAGAGAGTAAGACGACTCACAAAAGAACCGCATATGTTAGCGACAATGTATACTTAGTATATAATTTAATACAATATGAGAAAAACTAATTCTAAATTACATATTAGATTATTATTAATATATATATATATATATATATATGTATATATATATGTATATATAGTAATATATAATGGTAAGAGATAATCTATAAGACGACACATCTAAAACAAGAATAGGTTTAAATTCACTAGACTAACTCGACAATCAACTAAATCTCATTCATTCACTGTGGAGGTCCCCAGATGTCGGAGAGCCTTCTATTCAAATAGCTTCTTTCCTCGTGTTGCTGGCTTCTGGAACTCCCACCCTGCCCCCTGTTTCCTCGAATCTACAGACATGCAGAAGTTTAAAACTAATGTAAACAGACACCTCGCTGCGCAGATCCCAATCTAGGTTGACTACCCCCTACATTCTCCCCTCTTTTTTCTCAGTAGCCCCTTACGTCTACAGTGGCGTCCTGCCTTGTTTGGGGTGAACTATGTTAAAAAAATGCTCTTAAACTTCATACTATGATTGCCCGCAAAGACCTGTTGCGTGACCTACTAAGTAATAATCAGTTCTAAGTGACTTCCTTCTGGAGGCGACACTAATAATACAGTAATGCATTACTTAAGCCTTCTACCCGATTATTCCTGACAAGACAAGAACACGCTACAATTGATTTAATAAAGGATTCAGTAAGAAATTCTGTAAAAATCCACGAGTTTGGCAAAAAGGTTCCGGAGTTCGACAAGATCTACGTGAAGGAAATTGCATCGGCCGAAACTTTGTGTACATAGCATCCAAAATAAGAACATGTGCACTCCTAAATGGTGAAGTTAACAGAAATATAATGAGACTATGTTACTAGATTGCCGACTAAATATATTGCAAACGTTATAATGATAGGTTGATAACAAATTTAACACCATGAAAATTAAAACCTGTAAACATATGCAACTATTAAATGTTTACTTTTAGTAAGAAAACTTATGTGTCTATGTTACTGTGTTGCATAGAATATATATAACAATATTCATTAAGAACAGTGTATATATATATAAATATATATATATATATATATATATATATATGTATATATATATATATATGTATATATATATATATGTAATGAAGTCCATTGTTCACCCTCAAATTTGGCTACTATAGGCTGCAAACAAAGAGCATCATATTCTAACCTGTTTACATAACCACTTACATCAAATTTTAATGCCTGTTTCTAAATAATATGCGTACATTTCGTCATGTCACTAAAATTATTACATTCATTTTGATCTAGCTGTTACTCCAAAATTCGTCTTCTACAAAAAGGATGCCAAACATCTTCTTATCCTATACTTATCTATTCACACGTCATTCACATGGACCGGATAATTACGTAAAAGTGCGAATCACTATTAAGTCACATTTATGTATTTAGTTTGTGAAATCTTACTATTTTCTTAATGCTACATTCAACTCTTCATAGAAAAAATAAACTCTCCGTCAAAGATGATTACAAACTGTGTTCGAGTAATAGCGGAATATTGAGTTGTTTTAATTTAAACTCTTTTGACATTGACAGAATCCATTAACAAAGGACTCATATAGTAATCACGATGGCGTCTTAGCCTTACTTCTTGGATACTCGTAAGTACCTTTTATTTGCTTTCTACGCTTCATAAACGTTATAACAACTGTTTTGTTGGTAACCGGCAATTATCGATATAATGTAATTACATAATGAATTACTAACGGCTGTAAAACATACCAAGTCAATCGCTCATAATGTTTTAACGTATGTTTTTTATTATTACTAATAAACAACCCAGTACTGTATTTCAATGTTGTTACCCGCATTAATTGACAAAATAAAAAAACAATGATCCCTAATAAAGTGTTAACGAAAACTTTTCTAATTAAAAATTATTACAATTTACTAGAATTATTTTAAAACGTACATTACATATCGAGTAATAATGGTATTTGGTACTTGATTACTGAAGAACATCAAATAATTCTAATAAAAACATTTTTAAATGTAATTCTTTATAGTGTGCAATACACAAATCTCAACTATTTATGCGATAAAGATCGTACATATTTTAGACAAGCCCCTGTTAGCTACATGAACTGTTCTAGACTACAGACAATGTGGTCGTATGTTCGAATCTTACCAAAGTCAGTCAAGCTAAAGATCAGTGGTGCCGTAAAACACATGTGTACGTGGATAACATCTATAAATTTATCAATACATACGTCACATAGTTGGGCCGACTTAATGCATATAATATAATATGTGTAAAGGGCGGACACTCTCTCATCAATTATAAAGTTAACTTAACATATGATAGCGTGTATAACAGATGCAATTATCGAAGGAAATCTTAACTATACATACATACAAACATATATAAACATATATATATATATATATATATATATATATATATATATATATATATATATATATATGTATATATATATATATATGTATATATATATATGTATATATATATATGTATATATATATATGTATATATATATATATGTATATATATATATGTATATATATATATGTATATATATGTATATATATATATATATATATATATATATATATATATATATATATATATATATATATATACTAATGGAATTCCTGTTCCAGGCCGGGTATTAGAAATACATATAGAATTACTATAAGATTTGAATGTGTTTCTCTTTCTTTGGTGTATGGTACATTTTTAGTGCCTTCTTCAAAATGATATGATTTAGAAAAATAATATGCAAAGGAAACACACTGTTACTTTGAATCTCGAATAGATATGCCATTGCCCATGAGTTCAATTGTTTAAGAATTTACCACATACATAGTATTAGCGGTCATGCACGCATGCCGATTAAAAAAAAAAGATTTACTTCAAATATTTAAAAAATCTTCAAGCAATTCATTTTATTGATTTAATTATTTCTATCTAACTTATTTTAAATGTTATTTTATAGGCGGGTGAGAATTGGCGCAGGTGCCCCTCGAAAATGTTAAATGATAAAAAATAATAATTTCCCATGTAATTCAATCGAGTTTTCAGGAATATATATTCAAAAATTACGAATGATTGGTTCTTAAAGAAATTAATTAAATTGATAATATACATCCACTGGCTGATGTTTACATTTACAAAAAATAACGTTCCCAAGTTTATCACCGTATGTTTAGAATATATATTCCAAAATTCATAACGATCCGATTACCCTATATATATATATATATATATATATATATATATATATATATATATATATATATTATTAATGAACATATATGTATTACAATATACCATATGTTCCTTTTACTTTGTAGTCTCCCTTGAAGATACAGCTCAATGCTTGTCAATTATTGATAACAGAGCAAAATATAAGTCAGTTTATATTATATTCACATAACCATGGTTTTATTTTATTATTTTTATTTTTTCACATTTCCAAAAAATATAAAATTTATGTGAGATATATTTTTTTACAGTCCGTTTCATTTGTCTTGTGCCAAACAACATTTTTATGTCAATATTGTATCTGCAACACTACAAAATCATCAGAAAAATTTACAAAGAGTAAAAAGTGCTTGGATTAAAGTGTCTTGAAAACACCTACATTATACAGTAGTTTCATTTTAGGGTGAAAACAAATAAAAAACAAACAAAAAGAGAGAGCAAAAACTCACACGTGTGAGTCCACGCTATTACGCCATTTTGAATTTTTCGTACAAAGCTAGTATATCCTAAAAATGTAGTGCAAACAATTTTAAATTTTTAATTCAGTTCTATTTCCTCAAATAATTAATAAGTTCTATAATTTATTCATAAAATTTTAATTCACTTGAAGATAATTTTTTTTTTCTACTAAAGTTACAATAATGTTAATTTAGGTCGTTTAGGTACGTTTTAGAGCTAGTTACATGATGTCAGCAGTCCATATGATCAACTATTAAAAATTATTCTACATTGGTGTTTTTGTGGAAGGTATATAGTATTTACTAATAAATATTTTTCAATAATATTAAGATAAGCTTAATTTCCCACAATTCTTCACTCAAGAAGTAAGTTACTAATTAAAAATGCGAAACTACGGGTGGGGGCGGTATCACTCAAGACGAAAATATATCGTCCAATTTCTTAGACTCGATCCCAAACAAATACCGAAGGGGGCCATTAAATATCTATTCATCTATTTTATTTCTTTAAATATTCTGAGGATTCTAAAGTAGTTTTACGGACATTCATACCTAAAATCACTATTTACTAGTTTTAAATCTAATTCGCATTATCATGTGAATCGCGACAAAAAAATCCAAATGCAAACACTGGTTTCACTTTAATTTCAGTGTTTACATTTATTATTTGGTCATGTGCCTTTTATCATTTATCTATCAAAGTATTTCAGTACACATACACGAAGATGTTTTATATCTATTAATAAATTGTTTCCGCATACACACACACACACACACACACACCTACATATATATATATATATATATATATATATATATATATATATATATTATATATATGTGTGCGTGTATATATATGTATATGGATATATATATATATATATATATATATATATATAGAGAGAGAGAGAGAGAGAGAGAGAGAGACAGACAGACAGACAGACAGACACACACACATATATAAATATTACTTCGGTAGAACTTATGCGATGAAAACTCGGTGTTTCTTTTTCTTCTAAAACCTAAATTAATTTTAGGAATGATGCCAAATCCCATTTCGCTCTAAATAATTAACGTGACTAAAATAGGAATTAACTCACCCTTGTTTATTTTACTACGATGAAACTTGGTGTTTCCTTTTCTTCTAAGACCTTAATTCTTTTCTTGTTTTTCATAGTCGAAGTCTTACAGCGTAGCGGAATATCGAGTTTCTGGTGTTATTGCAAAGACGGTTTTGTGTTTTTTTTTAATGTCCGATCTGTAGTGAAGAGTTCTGAAACGCATGTGTACAATACTGGGATTTAAATGTTACTACAGATTAGAAACACCGTGTAAATGATAAACTGTGAAATAGTAGTATCAGACAACATGACGCGAGAATTTGTCAAATAAATGAAATATTTATTCAATCCTTTTTTTTTTCAATCCGAATTTTCGGTTTTAAAAAACCTTAGTCATTGTAGAACAGACAATATATACACATTTTCATGAAGGGAAACCACACCCTTTTAGCCTCCTATTCATCAAACTAAATATAGCTTACATTATGTCTCCATACCTCTAGAAGCTGTTTTCCAAAACTCATAATGATTATTTAATTAATTTAGGAGTTAATACTGCGCATATAAATACACAAATATTTAGACATACCTAACTTTTCACTCTCTCTTTCTCTTTCTCTCTCTCTGGATCTCTCTCTCTCTCTCATATATATATATATATATATATATATATATATATATATATATATATATATATATATATATATGTGTGTGTGTGTGTGTGTACTAGATTAGTACCTGCCCATAACGGACGTATTTGTAGGTTTGATCCTCCATGCTACTCGGAACGAAATTATTGTTTGTCCTCTGTCCGTTAATCTAGTATCTACTATACTCTAGCTTCTCTACAGGTTGCTAAAATGCCACAACATTGCCCAAAAGGTTATTCTTTGTAATTGGATATATTTCATGCTAAGAACACACAAAAAAATGTTGGAAAATATTTACGGACATAGAACCGATACTGATAACCTCCAAAACCATTGTTTTAACCGTTTGCAGATTGAAAGGCACCCCCTCGCCAAATTAGTAAATAGCATTTTCTTGCAAATAATCCAAAATTACACTCATTAGTTATACCTGGAACTATACAAAACGTTGTGGTTTGTTTATGTGGTTAAAAAGGAAGTGCTCAATCGTGTGCCTCACATACCTTCCTTGTGTGTTAGTAGTGTCTTATACACTGTATATTTTTTAGTGTTGTTTATTGGTGTCGCTTGTGTAGAGCAGTTCACATCGGTGCGTTGAGTGTGTGATTGTAACACGATTTCAATAAATATTTAATCAAGAAAGAAAATGAATCTATTTCTTTAGCGTCTGCGAGTAATGAATTCTTGCTTTGCCATTAATAGTTAAGTGGCAGCCTAGTAACCCGCAGTTAAACTATTTATGTATATCCAGTCAACGTATTTACTCGATTTTAGAGTTTGTCTTTTCGTTTATTTTCCATTTCTTTTCGAAATCATTTTGTTTGTATTCATCCAAGAGAGATTTTTATTTGCTTTTTATTTCTTGACAACAAATAAGATATTTATCAAAGTGTCTCACTTAGCGGGGAAATACGCTGAGATACGAAACATATCAATCTCAGCGTCGCTTCAATCAGGTGAGAAACATTCTGATTTTTTTTTAAAGTGTCGTATATAGTTTCCGTCATCATCTCAGTGACTTTATTTTTTCCAACTTGTGTCCTTTTTCTTGATCACCACCATATCACTGTCTTCTTCAGAGATGTATGTTACATTGTCATCTATTAATGACTACGAACAATATAAAATAGTTCAATATGAATTCATTAACTCAAAACATGTCTATCTACAACCAGTGTAAACAATTTATTTATTCTCTGTGAATCGAAAACTAAAGTGAACTCTAATAAACAAAGTGTATTTCCAATAACGTCCTATACGTGCTATCCAATATTACTAGACTGCTTTCCAGCTTTCTACACCATGGTCGTTTTCCAATCAAATGGAAACACATTCTAGTCGAGCCGTTCGCTTAAATAATTTAATTCTGACAATTTCACCCTTCGTTTCCAACACTCCCAAGGTGTTGTTCATTGCCAACTGATTTTTGCACTTGAAAAGCGGTTACACAATACTACAACAATATTTTTACAGTAATTATGTCATGGTTAGTTGCCTCGTACGTTTAATGACTTTGTATTTTTCATTCTTTTTATTCAGAGATTCTATTGTGAAACATCGTCTTATATGACTATTTAGAACATAGCGTCCTTTTCGAAGATAAGTTAAAAAAGAAAGTATCTTTAATGATTAAAGTTAATGATTTTCATCATTTTTTATTATACAACAATTATTTTGCTGTTTAAAATAATTTTAATCCCAATCACTAATTCATTGATTTCATGAGGATAAATTATCTCCATGTTGGTTTATTGTCAACATCAGGTTTGACGGACACGTTTTGTAAGATTGGCGTGACTCAATTACGGCCTCATTGTACAAGGGCAAAGGGAGGAAAGATGAGTGTTGCAATTATTGAGGTATCTCTCTTTTGACAGAGGATGTATTTACCAGCATCCTATTAGAATAACCTGAATGTCAACACCTGCATGATTATGTTACCTGAGTGTGGCTTTGGAAGATATAGGCCTACCACTGGTATGATATTTACGGCTCGTCAAATGCAGGAAAGTGTATTGAACATCGTATAGATCTATATCACTTCTTTGTTGATCTAAAGAAAGCGTTTGATACAGTTAATCAGGATGCGCTGTTGAAGGTATCGGCTAACTTTTTTAGACTCCTTCGTGAGCTGCACGACAACATAAAAGCACGTGCAAACTACGGGGTTGTCTCTCTGAACCCGTTGCAGTTGACAACGTTGTTAAAAATTGTAATACACCTGCACTAACTTGGTTTTCAATGTACTTTGCTTTAACTGTTTGGATTTCACAAGCTGTGACAAAGGTGTGTATCTTTGATTTCGCACATCAGTTCGGCTGTATAACTGACAGCGTTTTAAGACGTTTTCAATTACATTCTCCACTGTTGTTCGAAATTTGCTCTTGATGTGTATCTCTTGGCTCACTCGCATAATAATATACATAATATCATGGATCGCTTTGCATGGGCGTGTAGAAGCACGGATCTCACAATAAGCCTGGGCAAGACAAAAGCTATGCTAGTCTCAGCCCGTAGCAACCCGAATAAAGAACCGGATATATTTGTTGAAGGCCACATAATATATGTGGTGGATAGTTTTATTATCTGGACAGTGTTTTTTAGAGATGGGTCGTTGGATAATCAGCTATATGGACGCATAGAACGGGCTGATTTGTCTTTTGCACATTTGTAAAAGCAAGTGGGGGTACCACGTTATGTCAGGCTGGACACTAACTTATCTGCGTAGCAGGCCTGTGGGGTTTTAACTTTGTTATATGCTTGTAAGACATGGACCACTTAAACAGCTCATATTCAACTGCAGCATTGTTTTATGCACTAGCTTAAACTCCGTTGGCATAGCCTTACTTTTGATACCGAAGTGATAGAACGAGCTGCTATTCCAAGCATCGACTCTCGTATGACGAAACCCAGACGTCGTTGGGCTGGTCATCTCATACGTCTTACTAATAACAGACTGCCAAAGCAGGTAATATATGGGGAACTTACTGGGAATAGTCGCTCATAGCATAACCCTCGTTTGCGATTCAAAGATTGTCTAAAAGACGATTTGAAGTGCTTTGGAATTGATGTTGGAGAATGGGATGGGTTTGCTGTTGATAAGACAAGGTGAAGGAAAGCGCTTTTTGAAGGCAGCAATCTTTTTGATAAGAATAGGATGAAACACCAGCAACAGAAGAGATCAACGAAGAAGAGACGGGACGTGGCACCTCCGCACATGGAGGCACCATGGAACATCTAAGATGCCAAGCGTGCAACTTGGTAACTATGTCACGTACAAGTTTGGTAGAAAAACCAACGAGTACATGCTTGCGTCATTCATGGCATCCTCTCATATCATCATAAGACTTGCCCAATATGCGGTATGGTATGTAAAAGTATGGCAGGCTTTAAGATCCAAATCCGCGCCATGCACTTGAAACCTTCACACTAATATCACATCGAGACACCCAAAGTGGTCGTATTCGAAATCGAATTAACAGCCACACACACACACACACACACACCCACCCACACACCCACACACACACACACACACATATATATATATATATATATATATATATATATATATATATATATATATATATATATATGTATATGTATATATATATATTAGGGAAAATGCTCACTACAAGGCATGGAGGCAGTTGATGTATGTAAGGAGTTCACAGACAAATAAATACTATTTCAAAGTCAGAAATATCTAACAAGAAGTGCTATATATATATATATATATATATATATATATATATATATATATATATATATATATATAATGTGTGTGTTTTTCGTTCAAGTTTTAAAGTATTGCATGGAAAGTTAATAAAATTGAAATAAAAGCCAAATTAGCAATACAAGATTTTTTTTTTCTTACATTAATCCTATCGATTACAGAATAAAATTCCTTCTTCAGGGGTGACCAGTATTGAGTCATTGCATGAATAACCTCTCTTTTAGATTGAACATTTTTTTAGCAAAATCATGCCCAATATCCAAGTTAAAAACCTTTGTTAGCAATTTGTCTGAGAGTCAGCCAAATTTTGACTTGACTAATAATGGAGTTTATGTATCTGTCTGTCTTTCTGTCTGTCTGTCTTAAGCCAAAACTATACTATTTAAGACTATTGTACATATGAAATAATAAAGTATATATTATTTCACACTAATGTACGATCTGTAAATGCTAATTAAGGTGCATAGTGTCGGTAGTATCTGTTCTGTTGTCATGATACCATCTTTCCAGGAATTACTGCCTCCTTTTTGAGAGGTGTGGAGGTAGTGTAATATATGTTCTGTAGTCATGATAATATCATCCCAGGCATTACCTCCTTCTTTTTAAGAGGTGTGGAGGTAGTGTAGTATCTGTTCTGTTGTCATGATACTATCGTCTCAGGTATTATCCCCTCCTTTTTCGAGAGGTTTGAGGGTGGTGTAGTATCGTTTTTCTTGTCATGATACCCTCATCCCAGGTATTACCTCTTTTTTGGGGGGTGATGTGTAAAGGTAGTGTAGTTTCTTTTGGGGGAGGGTAAAAAAATTAGGGGTGGGGGTGAATTTTTTGGGTGGGTGCATTTTTTTAATATTTTACCAAAAACTATTTCTTTGGGTGGGGGAGAGTAATACGAAATTGGGGGGTAGTTATTTTTAACTAATAATATAACTTTAGGTGGCGGAGGGTAAAACAAATTAGGAGGAGTCAAAACATTTTTTTTTCTTACAAAAAATAACTATTTTAAGAGGGTTTGCGTGGGTGAAAAGAATTAAAAAAATGTTTTTTTATTATTTCTAACTAAAAATATTTCTAGTCCGAAACTAAGAAAACCAATGTCTAACCACCCAAGAAATATGACTGAGGCGCCATCGGTTTACGGGTGGGCGTTCATTTTTGACACGAAAACCTAGCAAAAATAGACGACCGTAGAGAGGCCATTTTGGCTAGTTTCGTTAATGTTTCGAATCTGTGTAAAACATTTTTATACAGGGTGACCCCAAAAAACGGGCCAAAAATCTAATTAGGCACTGTTTCTTAGTGGTTCGTCCGAATTAAATGTTTTTGGGGCATAACTAGTTTATTATATTCACAACATTATATCAAAACACTAGGGTCTTTGGCCTTTTTTCTCCGTTCTACAGCATGTGTTCTAGATGGACTCCTTTTAGCTCCGTGCATTTTATGAGGCGCAGAACGAAGTTGTCCATAACGTTCTTACAGACGGAATTGGGAATGGCTCTCATCTCCTCCCTGATGGCTTCCTTGAGTTCCGTGATTGTTCTGGGTTTCCCTGCGTACATTCTGTCCTTAAGATAGCCCCTAAAAGAAAATAATCTGGGGGGGCTTAGGTCCGGGCTATGGGGTGGCCACTCAAAATTAGTCTTGAGACTGATCACTCGGCCTCCGAAGTTCTCTTTCAGCCAATCTCGGGACAGGTTTTAGGTGTGAGAACTTGCTCCGTCTTGCTGGAACCAGAACTTGCTCATGAGCGACGGGTAGAGGGTCTGGAGCTCACTTCTAAAGGTTTTGAGGACCTCCACATACCGCTCCTTGGTGACTGTCACTGCTGCGCCAGATTCATCGATGAAGATTGGTCCGATGATGCCTCTGACCGAGATTGCAGCCCACACCGTGCAATTAGGAGAGTGCAGGGACTTGGTGGCTACTTCATTGGGTCTGGAGGACCACCAGAAAACATTTGTCTTGGAGGTTGCCTTTCCGTCAAGATGGAAGCGGGCTTCATCTGAGGTCCAAAAGAAGGTTAAGGAAACCTGGTGTCTCCTCGATCTTATGGCCATAGCGCTCCTCTGCTTCTTGTCTGAGGCTGTAAGTGTCTGCAGGGTCTGTATTCTGTATGGGTAAGCCCTGATATTGTTCACCAGCACTCTCCTGCAAGTCTCACGGGAGATACCGAGTGACTGCCTTCACTTACTCACAGAGCGTTTCGGTCTCTCCTGGAGAGACTCTCTCACACTTTCGACCAGCTCGGCTGTCCGCTTCTTGGGGCGTGCCGAGTGGCTTGGACGGTTCTCACTGGCCGCGTTGAAGTTCTCCACGGTCCCATACTTCTCGAAGTGGTCCACACAGTTCTGAATTCTGCTTTTGGGTGGAGCCTTTTCACATCCGAACTGATGCATGAAACTGTACTGGGTTTTCTTAAACGAGCCTGTCTTGTAGTAAAATTTAACACAGTGTATTCTTTGTCCCAGCTCCCACTGAGGTCTTGGTGCACTCACGGTCGTTGATTCTACCATGTCCTTTACAATAAGGGCAATCGGTGAATAAATAAAGGAGATATCACATAAAGTAGACATGGGGCCTGTTTTTTTTAGTCACCCTGTACATACCATTGTTCATTCTCATATCAAAGCATACAATCTCTTGCAACACAAAATCAAAGTATTTTCAAAAACAGTAAGTAGATAAAAGTGCATGATAACACGATCTGTAAAAGATAATGAAAAAAAGAAAGAAAAAGAAAAAAAGAAAGATAAAAGAGGACAATGAAGGACACAGAAGCAAGACGATTTATCTCTTTATATTAATTTTTTATACGTATCATTTTAATTAAATTGAATTAATGGTGGACATTTTTAAAGAATAATTGATTCCTTTTTATTGTATCAATATACTAGTTTTGACCTTTGACTAACAATAGATATCATTTAAATGTATTTCGATTTGTCTGTGAACAAATTCTTTTTTAAATTGACTGAATGAACAATTTTAAAAAGTTGGCGATTGTGTATTTTCTTTTAAACACATTGGTAGTGTTTTTATCAAGAGAATGTATGGTTTGAAATGTGCAGAAACTATTGTTTATTTTAAAATATTTTAAACAAACTTGGAAAATAAACTGAATTATTATTATATTATACTAGCTGGTCTTTCCAGCTTGCTATCGCTTCACAAATTGCGCTACTTGAAATACTTGAAACTAAAATGTTAAATATTAAACATTTCATTTATAAGTTTGCTGTAACAACGCAGTTATTCATGTGAATATATATTAACATTTTGTTAATTTAGATCTTTTAAATAAAACCGCCAATAAATGAACAGAAAGAGGAAATAAATTCGCTCTGTGTTTGCACCTTTCCACCGATGGCGTCGCTAACAAGAGAGAGAGAAAGAGAGAGAGAGAGAGAGAGATATAGAGATAGAGATAGAGGGAGAGAGGGGGGAAGAAGGGAAAATCAGTCGGTCATCTTTTCCACTTTCTGTACCCTTATACCTCGTATATCTTTCTATCTTAGGTTAACTTATTTGCCTTGAAAATTAATCGTCAAACATTTTCAAGAAAGGGTTAATAATGTATCCTTGTTGTATTAAAGTACTTTAATTAAGTACTCTTAATATCGACAAAAATATTGCATATATGGAACGAAAAACAGAAAAATTACATTCAAGATAAATAACACCAAAGCTCAATATATTATGAACTGTTTAAAAAGTAATTATACAAATTAGGCATGGAAAAATTTTTTTGGGGGCCGCTTGTCTTTGCGATATATATATATATATATATATATATATATATATATATATATATATATATATATATACATTATCTTAAAATAGCGTATTGTTTAGTTAATTTAAATAGCACTTAGCTGTTTTGCTGGAAAGATACGAGTGATTAATGAAAATACTTGTGTATTTATTCATTTATATATATATATATATATATATATATATATATATATGTGTGTGTATTTATATATATATATATATATAGAGAGAGAGAGAGAGAGAATAGAGATAGAGAGAGATGGCTATTTATTATCGAGTGACGGATTGAAATAAATCTGAAAGTCTTGCTTAGTTTCCTATTGAATTGTCACAGTATTTCTACGTTTAGCAATCACGTTTTAAAACTTATTAATTCACTCCAGAAATGTCAGGATCAGTTTAATATTAACATTCGTTAACTGATGAACAACGCAAATGCGTATAGGCACCTGTTTATTTTTGACACCAAATATAACATTTTGCTGTAAAAAGTAACACATCTTTTATCATAGCGTTTTATTTTGATACATACTTGGAGGAACGGAATTCATATTTTCCCTCAATTTTACCTATCATCTATATGTTTACCTCAAACGTCAAACTATATCATCTTTACTTCCGCATTGGGATACTCATCCCATGTGTCTCACTTTGCTAATGCACTGGTTCACTTCTTATCGTTCAACCTTTTTACATGTCCGGCCAAGCGGAACTTGCATTTCCAGGACTCTAGAATCACTACTTTCACTTCATTATATTCGCGAATTATATCGTCTCGTATGTTACCTCCGGGAATATTAAAAGCAATAGTATTTCTATTAAATTCCTGATGACAAACGATTCACATACATTTTTTATCGCATATACGAATATCGTACTAAAGTAGTTGCCATTTAAGTTGTTCTTAGTATAAGGAGTGGTGGAGAGATTCTTGGAACCTTTGTTTCTTTTTAGAACAAAAAAATCTTATTTTAAAAATATATTTTAAATTAAATTACTTCTCTTGATATATTTATTTCTCATGTTCTTTTCTCATGTTGCAGTTCAACTCGGGAATTCTTTTTGACGGGCTAATACGCTTTCTGTATATGTTTTAATTATAATTATTTTCATTATAATGTTCATTATTATACTAAGACATAGATAGATGCATTAAAACGTACATAACAACATAACACCGAGCAATCACATGTTATCTTAAATAAAATTTATCTGCATAAACACAACTATAATCAAATGTAGAAACATTACACGTTAATCCAACCGAACGGAGAGTGTAAGAATATATAAGAAAAAGCATCTACTCTAACCCCTTTGGCTCCTCAGAACGCGGTGGCACTAGCATCGGTTGTTAAAAAGGAATATTTTCGAAATGTGAATGGGGATGCACAATAAATAGGAGAATGAACGCATTCATACGCTCCACTTAACGGACAGTGAGATAGAGAGAAGGTACTGAAATGCTTAGGAAGCTAATTTTCACAAAGATTGCAGACAGAAACACAATAACCAGTACTAGAGAAAAAAAATCATAATTGCTGTTCAGCCAATGCAAAGTGAATTGCAAAGTTTTGGAAGAAAGCGAAAAGAACTGGAACTAAATGGTTGCTTATAGTCATTCAGACGTCAGTGAACACCACTTGTATTTGCAAGTCAGCCATCACTTGAAAAAAATAATAATCATAAGTGATGATAATAATAATGTATTAATAATAGAGATTATTTATATATCTTCCTGTTGCTCAAACTATTCTATAGTGTTGTATTGTAGTATTGTTTGTATTATGAAATAGAATAGTTTATATTATTGCACACTATTGTAAAATTACATTTAGTTTTAAATAGTCTAGTTTCGGTTTAAGATTATTTTCTTATTGTACTTTATTATAATGCTCATTTAAAATTTTATTTATAGAGAAAAAAACCGTTCAAGGCATTACATCCTTCTTCCGGTTAGATATTGGCAAGTACACCCACTAGTATGTTAAGTGGCTGATTACGAATATAAGCAAATGAAAGTTCAGTAGGGGTAAATCTGATGATCAAGAAGATAACTAGATGTATGAATTGATACAAATAGATACGACGTCACATGGCTTAAAGAGGAAGATGAGAAAAACGTTAGCTCAGTAAAAACACGCTACACGTGAAAATTAAAAAATTGTGATTAGCTGACAAAATCGGATTCAACAATCAATATCGGGCTCTGTCGCTCTGCTCCCACTACACTTGTTGGTGCATTAGAACAAAGATCAGATTAAATGAACCTCGTCTCTTTTCCATCATTTTTAAAATTTTTTTTTTTTTTTTTTTTAAATAAGGAGCTTTTATTTCAGCTGACTATCCCTCGGTTTGGAATGATCACATCTGGCGCGTACACGAACAAGCAGCTGACGAGATATGGTTGATAATTGTGAACTTACATGTGCTTTTGTAATAATGACGAAAATGTTGTTTTCTGAATATATAGCACCAGGTGAAAATGCAACAGTGTCGATATTTATCTAGAATTTTTATGATGGGGATATTATTGCACCGTTGACAACGTAATACGGGTCGTAATAAAAAATAGTAGTTTAAGAAAAAAAATAATTTATGATAAAATAAGGGCATTAAAAAGTAAAAAAAAGTTAACATCCCAATGAAGCGGTGGGGAGAAGATACGATGAATAGAGAAAGAAGAAGAGAGGCTTGAAGCACACAAGAATAAAATGAAACGTAAAATGACACAGACATTTTACAACAAAAACACAAAAGAGTTGACGGTATACGCACGTCTATACCTACATTTAAAAAAACGGAAAACTTGATTATTTAATGTGACTAATTGAAGTTTCTTTTACCGATTTCTTTTTAATGGAATTATTCCGTGCTAGTCGGGCTTGACTTTATTTCTCTTTCTTTGGGTGTCTGAGGGGCGATCTGTTGTGTGGACAATACGAAGAGAGTTACCATTCGAGTGGATAATTGTTATGCTAATAATTACCAGTGGTAAAACCGATGGCAAAAGACGGTCCATGATGAGGTTAGATGTGGCAATGGTTCCCTACATTGCTCCTAAGAGAGTTTTACCTTACACCTATAAGAGAGGCCATGTGTGACCGGCAACGAATCCTAACGGATGTGGCGACGAAAATGATGACGCTAACTAAACGAAAAAAAATTGGAAATGCCTGGTCCTTTTTGGTTCTTGAGGAAAGAGAGAGATATCTTGCTTGACACTCCGGAGTGAACAGAACTCTCTAAAGATGCTTTCCAATATGGAATGAAGAGATGTAATATATTTGGCTAGTAAAGCCACAGGTATATATATATATATATATATATATATATATATATATATATATATATATATATATATATATATATAATGTTTCGTTAAAAATAGCAGGAAATTAAATTTCGGTCGGGGTCAATCTGCTGAACTTGAGATAATAGACGCATATATTACGTCACACGTCTAAAAGAAGAAACCCGAAAGAGGAAGGTTTGTATATAGGAAGCATGCTACGCGTGAACATTTTGATTGACTGACAAAATCTGTTTGAAAAGTGATTACTGATCTCTATCTGTCTACAATACCACATTGATTTACAACGAAGATCAAACTGAATAAACCTCTTCTGTATTCCGTCAGTCAATGGGTTGACATCATCGATTTTGAAAGTGTATATGAAAACCTTTCATATAGTAATTGTGAACTTCGTGTGTTTTTGTAATAATGACGTTTACTTGGTTTTCTTCATGGATGGCACAAGGTTGAAACACAACACTATTTTGGGTTTATAATGTACTATATTCAATGTCATTTAATACAATAACACATTTTTTATGATATAGCAATTCTTTTTAACACGCCTGAAGTCCCGATTTATTTTCATTCCCACGATGACAGTAAGACGCAGTTTTGAATGTGAGAAACATCTAGCTCCCTATCAGAGGCACTTGAGATTGAAAAAAAAATCAGAAATTGCACCAGTCTATTTAAAATATACCGTTCACCAGCATATGAGAGAACAGATGAATATCAATCCCTTTTTATTCATTTAATACTAAACCACACTTTTTAGTGTTGTATCCGTTTTAATTTTCACAAGACAATCGTCCGAGACATTATCATCTTTTTGGGGGTTTATTGTGTTGTCTTTTCTGTTGTTATGATACCATCGTACCAGGACTGTCCTTTTTCGTTTAAGGGGGCGTTAGTGTTGATACTATTTTTGTCATGCTTTCTTTTAAAACAAAAAATGTCAATAAAATAATTTCCCGTTGAACATTTCTTTCTATTTATAGGAGAGAAATTCAAGATATATTTAAAAAAAACCTGAAGTTAAAATTAGTTGACATTACTATTTGCTCAGCCTAAAATTAATGCTACATTTATTTTAATAGCTTACGAAAATATCCGTCCGGTGATGGTTATTTTGTTGCACTATTAAAGCCAATACACTTTGAACAGACCGATACATGCTGCCTGCAAAAGCCGGATCCAATCTTGGAAAATAAAAAAAAAACATATATAACATTTTATGTGACATGAAAATATCAACAGACACATTCATCCAAACACTAAAAACAAAAAAAAATATTAGTGACCAAATAAGAACAATATGCTAAATAGTAGATTTAGCTCATGGTTGTCAAAAGCTGGTGCCTAATATTGTACTTATCATTGTTCAGAGAGGATGTAAATACTGAGAACAGAGTGCAACATCCAGACCTGCACTAGAGGGCACAAAAGGAGTACACCACACTTAGAGAGCCGTTCACCTATTTAAGTAATTAGCTAGAAATCAATGGTAAACAGACTTTGCAAGAACCCAAATTCATTTGCAACCGAGATCAATTGAAGTGAAGTACTAGACATCTTAGCAGAATAGTTGTCATTCAGATTCCTAGAACACCCAACTGTTAGAGCCAGTAATGGATCACTAGTAATACCTCGTGTGTTGACATCTACTGATAAAACAAAAATAATATCAATACCAATAATAATAATAATAATAATAATAATAATAATAATAATAATAATAATAATAATAATAATAATAAAAATAATAATAATAATAATAATAATAATAATAATAATAATAATAATAATAATAATAATAATAATATTAATAAGGAAAAATACAGGTGAATGCGAAACTAGAAATAAAAATACTAGAAAATAAAAGTGGGAAGAAAAACAGCGACATGGATAATACATAAGAATGACACGAGAAGAGACCCACGAAACACCTGGAAACGGCTACAAAAATACACGGAAACGAAATCGCTAATGACAGCTGTACAGAACAATGCGATAGAACTTACTACATCAAAGCTAAAATAGGTGAAACCGAGCTGAACAGTAAATGTAGACTATGCAGACAAAGGGGCAAACTGCTAAGTCACATCATACGTGAATATATCAATTTAGCTCCCAAGTGATATAAAAACAAGAGCGACTGTATGGAGAAGGCAGTCGACAGGGAACTATATAAAATACTACATTTTTAACATGCAGATAAATGGTACGGAGACAAACCGGAGCGAGAACTGGAAACGAAAAGCACACGGAGTTACAAACAGATACACTCATCCATGCAAGGAGACCTGGTGTAATAATAGTCAACAGAGAGGAAACAACTTCAAAATTGTTAATGTAGCTGTCCTAGTAGGTCACAGCGTAACAAAGAAGTGATATAAAACATGATGGAACCCAATATAATTCCAATAATCATAGGAGTACTAGGAACAGTCTGGAAAAAACCTGGAAAACAGACGGACACATTATTCTTTAACTAATCATATTAAATCGTTTGCAAGTTTTAAACATAATAGAACATATCTGTATATATATATATATATATATATATATATATATATATATATATATATATATATATAATATCCGACCGTTTACAAATAAAGAAAACATGTTAATAAAACTACGAAAGGGATTTCAATAGGATAATTTCTTCATGGCAAGTGTTTTTTGTTAACTTGCTACTCACTGTTGTACAAATTAAACAACATAAACACTAAATTCGTATTAATCAGTATATCATGGCCTTTTCTCGGCTTTATTCTGTTATTGACATTCTTTCCGCGATGGTTTCTATAATCAGGTACACACAGAAAGAGCAACGTTAATGTTGTCAACATTTATAGGGAAGTTGTGCTATAGAAACCGTTATTCGAACTTGGCACACTACGATCTTCAGTCCACGTATTTATGCACTTTACCACATACATGCTAGAATAAAAAAGAATGAAATATGTATATATATATATATATATATATATATATATATATATATATATATAAGCCAAAATCTACTTTGAGAAGACGTTAGTTACAGATTAATTATTTTCCATTCGACGCTATATATATATAAATATATATATATATATATATATATATATATATATATATATATATATATATATATATTTCTCTTCCTGCTACACTCCATTATAGCGTCGAATGAAAAATAATAAATCTGTAATTTACGTCTTCTCAAAGTAGATTTTGGCTTGATGGCTGGCTTATTCCGACTCACTCTTTGTTTAAGAGTAGACATATTAAATGCTAATCGCAAGACATGGCCGATTCAAATGTATTTGCTATTATACGATAGTCAAAATATATTATCGTGGATGAAAGTGTTATATTATGGATGGGGCCCGATATTTTTTGATACCATTAAGTTAGCTAGTGTGAATTATGGCTGGGGTCAAACGAGACAATGAGTGCGGATCGAGCTGGCATGCACCGAAGGGGACCGTTATGAGTAAATCATGTTTTTGTAAAACCATAACAAAGTTACAAATTCGGCGGTGACACAGGAACTCTCGTGTCAGAGAAGGTCAGATATGGGGCGATTGTGAATGTCGTGTTTGATTGGCCGACCCGAGGAAGTGTCGATTACATCATTTGTTTTCATCAAAAACGAGAGTTTTCGAAACAGAACGCTTTTGGAAGTGATAGCGTTAACATCACAATGTAGCCGCTCCTTCCGAAAGCAAGCGGACCCATGAAAATACGGGTTATTTTAAAAAAGAGTCTGGGGTTTTGAAGCGAGCCGAACGGTCGACTTCTCTATGAGTGTTAAAATGCAAAAGGAGTTCTTTTGGGGAGTTCGGAGCGTTAACACCAATATGTAGTTGCTCATAGTGATGAGCTTGATCGCGAAGAGATCCAGCAAAGATCCCCGTGCATCGTCGCATCCCACAAGAGGTATAAATGAGACGCACGGCAGAAACGAATGGATAAAACCCAACCCCAACAACCAAGTCCAGCATAAAAGAATCAAATCTCTCTGTAGAAAAACTGCCTCCATGTGTTGTCTCCTGCCTGTCTATAAAGTTTATCCACAGATCAAAGACCACCAGCATCGATCACGGCCAAATACGCAATGAAAACCGGCGGCACAAATTGCGATCACGACCAGTAGACGAAATAAACTGTAAGGTAATTTTGTGCATTGAACATTTTTGGGTCCTAATCTTTTAAAATTAGAAAGACTTAAAACAGAAAGAACAAGTGGACGATGTTTAAAAAGAACTATGTTTCAAGTGAACAATGTTTAATTTGAAGTTGATTTTTAAAACTGAAAAGATAACCTGTTACAATGTTATAACGAGAAACATGTTTTTAAAAAAAATGTGCTTAACGACCAATTTTTAATATAAGTAAAACGTGCTTAACGAACTGTGTTAAGAGAGAACAATGTTTAATTTGAATCTAACTTGAAGCTGGAAAGAAAGTCTGTTACGTGTTAAAACATAAAGAAAAAGTACGCCATGCTTAATTTGATATGTTAAAAAGAGAACAATGCTTTAAAGTAAAATCTTTTAACGAGAAAAAAGCTTACTGTAAAGAAAAATGCTTCAAAAGAAATGTTTAAAGAAAACAGTGTTTTAATAAGTAAAATGTTTAATGTAAAATGTTTAAGGGCTTAAAAATAAGTGTTAAAAAAGTTTGGAAACGTTTCATTTGATTTCGTGTTGTTTCATGTTTCGGGAAGCGTTTAAGAGACTTTTGATTTCGAGCCGAATAATTTTCATTGATTATGTAACAGATCTCCATTTGGTGCCGTGAATTATTCATATGTGTTTAAAAGATATTAAGAACTTTGGATCGATTTTGTGAGACGAGCCTTGGTCGGCGCTTCCGAGGGATTTTCGCATGATTTCGTATCATGATTTTGTGGGAAGCATTGGCCACGAGGTGTCGTCGGTTCGAACGATGTAATGTAACAGAAACCCCTTTTGGTGACCTTGACCAGCATTTAAGAGAACTGCCACGGCCCATTCCGAAACGACGCTATGTAACAAAAGAACAATCCTGACACTCGACAACCCCGCAACCCTACGTAAAAGAGGTTTTCATTGAGCCTCGATAAACGTGTTTAAAATATATTGACAGATCTACGGAGAAATGGAGTTTACTTTATATATTAGACTAGCGGGGCTACCCGGCGTTGCTCGGGGTCATAAAAACATATATTTGAAGAAAGATCGTGTGTGTAACATCTTTATATTCAAACTTCTATGTCCGCCCCCTCTCTCTATAGCCGTCTCATTATCTGCTACCTTTCTCTTTCCTGGTCGCCCCATTTCGCCGCTACTTTCTAATTTTGCCTTTTGCAAAAGCTGTTTCTTCCCCACCATTTCTCCTATTGCCCAGGGTAATAGTATGACATATTTCTATAAAAAGTAACACCTCTATCTGCGCCTTCTATATAGGTACTTATCTCCACCCCGGTGTTCATACTATATACGTATCTATCATCACCCCGGTGCGCATACTATATACGTACCTATCGCCGCCCCAGTGCACATACTATATACGTACCTATCGCCGCCCCGGTGTAGATACTATTTAAGTACCTATCGCCGCCCCATTGCGAATGCTAAATAGTATCTATCGTTGCCCCGGTGTGAATGCTAAATACATACCTATTGCGCCCCGGTATGCATGCTACATAAGTACCTATCACTTCCCTAGTGCGAGTACTAAAGACATACCAATTGCGCCCCGGTGTGCATGCTACATAAGTACCTATCGTTGCCCTAGTGCGAATAATAAATATGTACATATTGCCGCTTTGGTGTGAATGATAAATACGTACCTATCGCCGGCCCAGTGCGAATGCTAAATACGTACCTATAGCCGCCCTGGTGCGAATGCTAAATACGTACCTATAGCCGCCCCAGTGCGAATGCTAAATACGTACCTATCACCACTACGTTGCGAATGCGAAATACATACCTTTCGCCGCCCCGGTGCGCGTGCAATATATGTACTGATCGCCGCCGCAGAGCGCATGCTATGTACGTACTTATTGCTGCCCATGTGTACATGCTATATACGTAGCTATTGCCACCCCTGAATTCTGAATACGTACCTATCGCCGCCCTGGCGTGGAAGCTAAATACGTACATATCGCCGCCCCGGTGCGAATGCTAAATACATACCTATCGCCGCCCCGGTGTGAATTCTAAATACGTACTTATTGCTGCCCCGGTGTGAATTCTAAATACGTACCTATCGCCGCCCCGGTGCGGAAGCTAAATACGTACATATCGCCACTCCGGTGCGAATGCTAAATACATACCTATCGCTGCCCCGGTGTGAATGCTAAATACATACCTATCGCCGACCAAGTGTGAATGCTAAATACGTACCTATCGCCGCCCCGGTGTGAATTTTAAATATGTACCTGTCGCCGCCCGGTGTGAATTTTAAATATGTACCTTTCGCCGCCCCGGTGCGCGTGCTATATATGAACCGATCGCTGCCTCAGTGCGCATGCTAAATACATACCTATCACTGCCCCGGTGTGCATACTATATACGTACTTATTACCGCCCATGTGCACATGCTATATAAGTACCTATCACTACCGCTGAATGCTAAATAAGTACTTATCGCCGCCCCGGTGTGGAAGCTAAATACGTACATATCGCCGCCCCTAAATTTGGGCAGTCCCCTAAAAAATTTGGCCTGACCCCTAACATTTTCCCCGTCCCCTAAATCTCTCCAGCCCCTAATTTTTCACTCTCCCCCAACCATGAGAAATATTTTGACTTCAAAAAAAAAAAAAAAAAAAAATTTGGCCTGACCCCTAAAAAGTTCCGCCTGACCCCTAAAATTTTCCCGACCCTAAATGTCTCCAGCCCCCTAATTTTTCACTCTCCCCCAACCATGAGAAATATTTTGACTTCAAAACCAAAAAAAAACAAAAAAATTTGGCCTGACCCCTAAAAAGTTCGTCCTGACCCCTAAAATTTTCCCCAACCCCTGAATCTCTCCAGCCCCCTAATTTTTCACTCTCCCCTAACGATGAGAAATATTTTGACTTCAAAACAAAAATAAACAAAAAATTTAGCCTGCCCCCTAAAAAGTTCCGCCTGACCCCTAAAATCTTCCCCGACCCCTAAATCTCTCCAGCCCCCTAATTGTTCACTCTCTCCCAACCCTGCGAAATATTTTGAGTTCAAAACCAAAAAAAAGAAAAAAATTTGGCCTGACCCCTAAAAAGTTCGTCCTGACCCCTAAAATTTTCCCCGACCCCTCAATCTCTCCAGCCCCTTAATTGTTCACTCTCCCCCAACCCTGAGAAATATTTTGAGTTCAAAACCAAAAAAAAAGAAAAAGATTTGGCCTGAACCCGTAAAAGTTCGTCCTGACCCCTAAAATTTTCCCCGACCCCTAAATCTCTCCAGCCCCCTAATTTTTCACTCTCCCCCAACCCTGAGAAATATTTTCAGTTCAAAACCAAAAAAAAGAAAAAAATTTGGCGTGACCCCTAAAAAGTTAGTCCTGACCCCTAAAATTTTCCCCGACCCCTCAATCTCTCCAGCCCCCTAATTGTTTACTCTCCCTCAACCCTGAGAAATATTTTGAGTTCAAAACCAAAAAAAAAAAAAAAATTTGGCCTGCCCCCTAAAAAGTTCCGCCTGACCCCTAAAATTTTCCCCGACCCCTAAATCTCTCTAGCCCCCTAATTTTTCACTCTCCCCCAACCATGAGAAATATTTTGACTTCAAAACAAAAAAAAACAAAAAAATTTGGCCTGACCCCTAAAAAGTCTGTCATGACCCCTAAAATTTTCCCCGACCCCTAAATCTCTCCAGCCCCCTAATTTTTCACTCTTCCCCAACAATGAGAAATATTTTGACTTCAAAACAAAAAAAAACAAAAAAATTTGGCCTGACCCCTAAAAAGTTCGTCCTGACCCCTAAAATTTTCCCCGACCCCTAAATCTCTCCAGCCCCCTAATTTTTCACTCTCCCCCAACCATGAGATATATTTTGACTTCAAAACAAAAAAAAACAAAAAAATTTGGCCTGACCCCTAAAAAGTTCGTCCTGACCCCTAAAAATTTCTCCCGACCCCTAAATCTCTCCAGCCCCCTAATTTTTCACTCTCCTCCGACCATGAGAAATATTTTGACTTCAAAACAAACAAAAAGAAAAAAATTTGGCCTGACCCCTAAAAAGTTCGTCCTGACCCCTAAAATTTTCCCCGACCCCTAAATCTCTCCAGCCCCCTAATTTTTCACTCTCCCCCAACCCTGAGAAATATTTTGACTTCAAAACAAAAAAAAAACAGAAAAAAACAAAAAAATTTGGCCTGACCCCTAAAAAGTTCGTCCTGACCCCTAAAACTTTCCCCGACCCCTAAATCTCTCCAGCCCCCTAATTTTTCACTCTCCCCTAACCCTGAGAAATATTTTGAGTTCAAAACCAAAAAAAAACAAAAAAATTTGGCCTGACCCTAAAAAGTGCGTCCTGACCCCTAAAATTTTCCCCGACCCCTAAATCTCTCCAGCCCCCTAATGTTTCACTCTCCCCCAACCCTGAGAAATATTTTCAGTTCATAACCAAAAAAAAGAAAAAAATTTGGCCTGACCCCTAAAAAGTTCCGCCTGACCCCTAAAATTTTCCCCGACCCCTAAATCTCTCCAGCCCCCTAATTTTTTACTCTCCCCCAACCCTGAGAAATATTTTGACTTCAAAACAAAAAAAAAACAAAAAAATTTGGCCTGACCCCTAAAAAGTTCCGCCTGACCCCTAAAATTTTCCCCGACCCCTAAATCTCTCCAGCCCCCTAATTTTTCACTCTCCCTCAACCCTGAGAAATATTTTGACTTCAAAGCAAAAAAAAACAAAAAAATTTGGCCTGACCCCTAAAAAGTTCCGCCTGACCCCTAAAATTTTCCCCGACCCCTAAATCTCTCCAGCCCCATAATTTTTTACTCTCCCCCAACCCTGAGAAATATTTTGACTTCAAAACAAAAAAAAACAACAAAAAAAACAAAAAAATTTGGCCTGACCCCTAAAAAGTTCGTCGTGACCCCTAAAATTTTCCCCGACCCCTACCCCCAACCATGAGATATATTTTGACTTCAAAACAAAAAAAAACAAAAAAATTTGGCCGGACCACTAAAAAATTTGGCCTGACCCCTAAAATTTTCCCCGACCCCTAAATCTCTCCAGCCCCCTAATTTTTCACTCTCCCCTAACCATGAGAAATATTTTGAGTTCAAAACCAAAAAAAAGAACAAAATTTGGCCTGACCCCTAATAAGTTCGTCCTGACCCCTAAAATTTTCCCCGACCCCTAAATCTCTCCAGCCCCCTAATTTTTCACTCACCCCCAACCCTGAGAAATATATTCAGTTCAAAACCAAAAAAAAGAAAAAAATTTGGCCTGACCCCTAAAAAGTGCGTCCTGACCCCTAAAATTTTCCCCGACCCCTAAATCTCTCCAACCCCCTAATTGTTCACTCTCCCCCAACCCTCGGAATTATTTTCAGTTCAAAACCAAAAAAAAGAAAAAAATTTGCCCTGACCCCTAAAAAGTGTGTCCTGACCCCTAAAATTTTCCCCGACCCCTAAATCTCTCCAGCCCCCTTATTTTTCACTCTCCCCCAACCATGAGATATATTTTTACTTCAAAACCAAAAAAAAAGAAAAAAATTTGGCCTGACCCCTAAAAAGTTCGTCCTGACCCCTAAAATTTTCCCCAACCCCTTTTGTCTCCAGCCCCCTAATTTTTCACTCAACCCCAACCCTAAGAAATATTTTGAGTTCAAAACAAAAAAATGTTATTTAACATGTATACAAATATTAGTGAAAACAATGGCGGAGCATAATTATTTCTCTTTTTACTTTACTTATTGAGACGTTATTTAACATGTATAAAAATATAAGTGAAAACAATGGTGGAGCATAATTATTTTTCTTCTTTCTTTACTTATTGAGACGTTATTTAATATGTATACAAATATTAGTGAAAACAGTGGCGGAGCATAATTATTTCTATTTACTTTACTTATTGAGACGTTATTTAACATGTATTCAAATATTAGTGAAAACAATGGCGGAGCATAAGTATATTTCTTCTTACTTTACATATTGAGACGTTATTTAACATGTATTCAAATATTAATGAAAACAATGGCGGAGCATAATTATATTTCTTCTTACTTTACATATTGAGACGTTATTTAATATGTATACACATTTTAGTGAAAACAGTGGTGGAGCATAATTATTTTTCTTCTTACTTTACTTATTTTGACGTTATATCATATGTATACAAATATTAGTGAAAACAATGGTGGAGCATAATTATTTTTCTTCTTACTTTACTTATTGAGACGTTATTTAATATGTATACAAATATTAGTGAAAACAATGGCGGAGCATAATTATTTCTCTTCTTACTTTACTTATTGAGACGTTATTTAATATGTATACAAATATTAGTGAAAACAATGGTGGAGCATAATTATTTATTACTTTAATTTTACTGATACTACACTAACTTCACACTTCTCAAAAAGAAGGAGGTTATACCTGGGAGGATGGTATCATTTCAACAGAAGAAATGCAGTTAGGATTAAGCAACCCTGGCTTCACTACAAACTCGTGTTCAAAAAAGTGCCGTTATTGATTAAGCAACTCTGGCTTCAATGTGGATTCATGTTCGAAAAATTGCAGTTAGGAATTAAGCAACCCTTGCTTCAC
Source organism: Sepiola atlantica (assembly GCA_963556195.1). Lineage (NCBI taxonomy): Eukaryota > Metazoa > Mollusca > Cephalopoda > Sepiida > Sepiolidae > Sepiola > Sepiola atlantica. The sequence goes on along the minus strand of OY744526.1, from coordinate 58,147,184 downwards.
TATGGACTCATGTACAAAAAAATGCCGTTAGGGATTAAGCAACAGTTGCTTCAATAAAAACTTATGTTTCGTTGGGATAAGGCAACCCGTGCTTCACTATAAACTCATGTTCAAAAAAGTGTCGTTAGGGATTTCCTCTGACGTCATTTCCTGCTAAAATCGTGACTTTGCATTATGCCGACAATCCCCCATCTCCAAATTTGGCCTGAGGCGCACCACCGGCGAATGCCGACACTCCACCAAATTCGGCCTGAGTCGCTCACACCGGCGAATGTCGACACTCCCCCAAATTCGGCCTGAGGCGCTCATACTGGCGAATGCCGACACTCCTCCCCGAATTTCGCCTGAGGCGCCCCACCGCCGAATGCCGACACCCCCCCTCTTCCCCAAATTTCTCCTGAGGCGCTCACACCGGCGAATGCCGACACCCCCCACACCCACCCCAAGTTTTCAATATGTATACAATATGTATAGAAATATTAGTGAAAACAATGGGGGAGCATACAAATATTAGTGAAAACAGTGGGGGAGCATAATTATTTATTACTTTAATTTTGCTGATACTACACTAACTTCACACCTCTCAAAAAGGAGGAGGTAATACCTAGGAGGATGTTATCATGTCAACAGAAAAAATGTGGTTAAGATTAAGCAACCCTTGCTTCACTATGAACTCATGTTAAAAAAAGTGCCGTTATTGATTAAACAACACTTGCGTCACTATAAACGCATGTATCAAAAGTTTTTATACATATATAG
>OY744526.1:58111425-58141425 GCA_963556195.1 Sepiola atlantica | reverse complement strand
TTGAGGTTTATGATAACAATGGATATCGGCTAGAAAATAACCAGAACACTATTACATAAATAATTGCTAGTGTGAGATTTAAACACTGACTCATTGAAAAACATATTTAAAGTGAAAGCGACCGATGAAATAAAAGTTTTTTTTTCTTTTTAAACAACTTGGTTTATCAAAAACAAAAATAACATGAAACTAAAATTAAAAATAAATGTTCCGCTTGTTTTATCGTTTCATTTTGAGTTTGATAGTTTCTATTGTAAGCGGACTGAATCATATGATTATTATTAGCATGTGCTTCGGTTTACTACATTTGCACTACCAGTAATATAATAAATATTTTGACCTATGGGCATAAGTCGAGGTTGCTTTTGTAGAGAAATAATCGTACATATTTTATATTTCTTTTTTTTAAGTTCCATTATTTTTTAGACACTGAACTCATAATCATATGATTCAGTCGGCTTACAATAGAAAATATAAAACTCAAAATTAAACGATAAAACAAGCGGAACATTTATGTTTAATTTTATTTTCATGTACTTTTAAATTTCGATAAACGATTTTAAATAAAGGTTACAGTATCTCTGGCATCGATGAAGATATTTGGACGTAACTGCTGTTTGCAAAACTAGGGTTAATTTGGTGTTTAACTGTGATGCCGCGTTACAAACACACACACGCTATATATATATATATATATATATATATATATACATATATATATATATATACATATATATACATATATATATACACACACATATATATATATATATATATACATATATATACATATATATATACACACACATATATATATATATATATATATATATATATATATATATATATATAAATGCTTTGTACCCTGTAATCGAGTATCATCGAGCTTATTTTTATTGGACTAATTCCGGTCTTTACTGAATAAACTATCTTCTAAGTGAAAAATCTAAATCTATCTATCTATCTAAATATATATATATATATATATATATATATATATATACAATTTTGCTTTATATACACACATATATATATATATATATATATATATATATATATATATATATATATCTTGTTCATATTGTATGTGTAGAAGGTGATAGTGTAAATAACAAAGGTCAAATGACAAAATGAAGCGATAAGCAACCCCAACAATTATATGATGAACGCTTTGAACATGGACTTATAAACAATAAAAACGGCAAGTACCCAGATTATCACCAACATGAATTATTTGTCGCTAAAATGCACTCACCATATATATATATATATATACATATATATATATATATAATCAAATATTTCTTCTATCTTTATTTTTATATGTATATATATTTATATATATATATATATATATATATATATATATATATATATATATATATATATATGTTAATTCTCACCTTCTGTTTGGCTGTTTCAAAGATTCTTGGCGTGAGAACTTGAGGCTTACAAATATATAGTAAGTTTTTCGGCAGTTCGAGATTTTTGTCTCTTGTCCCATTCGAAAGAAACACTTACTGTTTTTCAAAAAATATCAGCAATCTAATAGGTTCTATAGTTTTATATATACAAGTTTTTCCTTATCCCAAATTATTCGACCCAAATATGCTTGGGGGTTATCAAGACTGAACACTTTCCGAGACCGCATCCGTATCTTATTTCTAATGATAGCGTAAAGCTGATGAAGAAGAATTGATTTTCTTTTTTTTCTTTATTGATCTAGATTCGTCCACGTATCTGTATATCTTGCATGTTGGTCAGTTGGTTGTCACACTTAAGTAACATTCTCTCCAGGTCCGTTAGTCGCTCAGTCTATTTCTCCCTAAATGTAGATCAGAATTTTTAGATACGCCAATATATGTAAACATTCTTAAGTTTGAAATAAAAAACGCGCAAATTCAATGAAAGTTTGTTAAGCATATCAGTTCTTATATTATCTGATACGTCCTTGGAATATCTTAATGATTTTCTCTTTGCAAACCCAACTTAAGAAATCCTATGCGTTCTTGGCAGTGCGCAGCTTCTGCCTGTTAGCTACATGCACGCCATGGCTTCAACTCGAAACGGTATTGGGGATTATAGCGACAAATCTTAAAGATACACTTAACAGGTTGAGCTGTTAAACTGCATGGCTTCATGTCGTATTTCTTGCCTTCTGGTGATACTTACCAATAAAAAATTTAACGAACGTATTCAAGATAACTGAAAATCAATCTGTCAATATATGTACAGCCAAACGCGGTCAGTCCTTAGAACATATATCCATGAAGTTATTATGTTTATGTTTTATCGCCACTCATATTACAATTTTTAAATTTGAGAAATATGGCTTTCATAAAGGTTTATCTGCGACAAGCAGCTTTAAATATGTGTTTTACTAAGATTCTGATCAATCTTAAGTAAAATATAAACATACAGTCAATTTTATATAATGATTAATTTTCTACGAAATATGTTTAAGATTGAACAATGTTAGGGTATATTTATGGATGAGTATATATCTTTATATGCCCTCCATCGTCATAATATATATATATATATATATATACATATATATATATATATGTATATATATATATATATATATATATATATATATATATATATATATATATATATATATATATATATAAGAACCAATACGCTCCAGGTGTTATATATGAATAGCAGCACTAATTAAACATCTAGTATTAACCTTCAAATAGAATGTGTCAGATGTGTCGACCGTCGATGCAATGCAGAAAAGTCCTTTTAACTTGATGTCGCTGTTGTCATGAACGTGACACTAAAACTAAAATACACTTTCTTAGTTTCAAGAATAGGATCAAAGTGAAGTAGAATATGTTCTGTCTGAAGACAATACAATAACATCATAGGGTCGGCGTTCACGCCGGACATCCATAGAATGGAAATATGTTAGAAACTCATACAATTTTTTTTTTCAGATAGACCCGTATAACCAGATGTATTCCGAAACTACATATATGAGAGTAATTATATATGTATGTTTAAGTTTGAACGAATGACGTGCAATAATCCCGTGTTGACGAGGGCGTTCGCACCGGACGTCAATAGACATATTTTCCAAGAACTGCAGTAAAATACAGTACATGAAAGATACTAATGCGGAATTTGAACGTATCTCGCTAATAACAATACCTCCAATGATGATGATGATGATGATGATGATGATGATGGTTATTATTATAATAATAATAATAATAATAATAATAATAATAATAATAGTAATAGTAATAGTAATAGTAATAGTAATAATAATAATAATAATAATAATAATAATAATGAAAATAATAAATAAAAAAAGTGATAATAATGATAATATTAATAGGTGTAATTACCCGACGCTATTCAAGAGACTTTGCATTCTTATTTTTGTATCGCAATTTTTAATTAACTAATTCTTTTTGTTGCTTATTTACTCAAGTACTACGTGGTTATTTTGTTTAAATTGTATCGTTACAGTTCACTTTAATTAATACTGTATTTCGTATCCGTCAATTAAAAGCTAAGTGTATAACTAGTTTAATTACGGTACTGCTTTTTATCTATATTTATAAAATTAGTTAATGTGAAAGCTTCGAAAACTCTCAATTTTTCAATTGAGGTGAACTCGCTAAGAATTTAAAATGCTTCCAAGGAAAGCTAATCTTTGAGAAAAATCTACGTCACTGAAATCAACGTAGGAATTTAGTTGGTTTCTTGCAAGCGATGTATTTATTAAAAGTTAACCGCCTTTACTTGTCGATGAGAATTGGTGAGTGAAGAAGAAGAATCCACTGGAAACGTTTTGTTGTTAAAAATAAGCATTTTTAGAAACAAATAGCATGAAATCAAACATATCCGTGCTAATATTATTGTGGAAGCAGAAACTAGTATTAATGTGTCAGACGGATTGTTATTTGGAATTGATTTCGAAAAAAATTATTCCATATGTTACAGAAAATCGAATATATGTAGCACCAACATTGGTTGGTACGACAGAACATGCTAGTAAAGTGTCAATGAGGATGAAAAAAAACGGGAAAACCGAGCGCTATCTAGCTTTCTACTAGAAAAGATGAGGAGGCTGTAATTCTCGGGAAACTGTTTGTCACTCTCAATTTAAGACAAAGCCAAATGTGTAGAGCAATGCTAAACGCCTGTTGCCATAATGCAACGTGATGACTAAATTTGGTGTAGTGTACTTGAAGACTGACAATATTTGTACTCATTCAGACTCCAGGGAAACACCTATTTATTACCCAAGGCCGACCACTGGTAATGACTCGGGTGATAACAACTTGTGAAAAATAATTATTATTATTATCAATAATAATAATAATAATAATAATAATAATAATAATAATAATAATAATAATAATAACAATAATAATAATAATAATAATAATCATAATAATAATAATGATAATTGTGGAAACTAACAAACAGCTAGGTGGCACTAACAAGTTCCAGGCAAGTTTAAATAAAAGCTAACACAACGGGAAGTCTTAATGGAGCATACGACCAATTCAAGTGAACTGATACTGTTTGCGTCTATATATAAGAAAACAACTATAACATTACCGCTGCCATTAATAAACCCTGTGCCACCATCATCATTTTGTACCACAATATTGATTAAAAATTCAAAACGAAAATTATGGAATGAAAACTTCCCGTTATCAGCGGAACACTATCTTATTTAAAAATAAGAGATCACTAATAATAACATATGTTTAAATTGCTAGTGAGTATTGATTTACTCCTCTCCAGGAGTTAGGCACAAGGCCAGTTTTTATATTACTCCCACAAGTAAGATGTGACCCAAGGTCGGGTCGGGAAAGTGGGGTTTAAAAATTGCCTGGGCAGCCCCGTCGGCATTCTCCGGTAGGGGCGCCTCAGGCAGTAAACAATAAACTTACTCCTCCCCAAAGAGAGGAGGCGAAGCCTGGGAGGGTGACCTCCTAGAACTGCACAGGACAGACCCATAGACCGGCGTAAATCAAGCCCGGAAGGCCAAGACAATACCAGTCTATGGTGTGCAGTATCCATCGGAACAGATACTACACTTTGATCTTAGCCAAAAGGCCAGGAAGAGAAAATCCCTGTCAATCGGTTGCTTTTGACGTTTGAGCAGTTCACAAGGTGAATATCCAGGTGGTAGGAAAATGAAGTAAGTACAAGGAGCGTGCCAAAGAGCTGAAGGGAATATAGAGCATGGAGAAAACTACTGTAACAATAATTATAGAAGTACTAGAAAGTGTTCTAAAATCATGATGCTGCTGCTCATCATCATCATCCTTATCATCATCATACTCATCATAATTTTAAACTCCCGCCATGTGATTGACAGCTTTAAAAATGATTCTAAACTAACAATTCTCTGACCAGGACTTTAGTTAATCCTCTCTATTTCAACTTAATCTTTATCACTTTTCTCAATGTGCTTCACCGGCGAACTGATGCTGCTATACAATTGTTCTATATCTACTAACTCAAAGGCAAATCTCCCTATATACTCCAGATGTAATAGTTCTCTGAGGCTATACAATCTACGCATTTCTTTACGACTCTCATTATAGATTCATCGCAACATTATTTTGTTTGCCATATTCATAAAGAGGCCAATTTAACTCATTCGAACGATTAATTCTGCATTTTAATCGGATATGACTTTAGTTTTTGATTGCCCGTTCATTCGTTTGAATATACTATTTAAATATAACAGTTGCAGACTACGTGTTTACAAAAGGTAACCTACACACACAGTCATCTATAACCCAATCATGTGAAAAAAAATTGTGTGGTTTCGGCATAAAATATCTCAACGATTGTCGACATGTTTTGAAACCAAGCAACTAACAAAATCGTTTGTTTTCTCATTTTGTCAATGACGTCATGTGATTGTAGACGCAGAAAACTGTTTTTTGTGTCCCCAAACATTTAAATGGCATACATTGCAATGGGTTGCAAATTAAAACTTTCAATCGTTATTTTTTGGCGAAATCTCAGAGTGTCAGTGTTAATAGTGGTTCGTTTTAATCAAGTCTGTATGACCCCATTTAATATCATGTTTGTCTCTTACATGAACTGAAACACACTACTGAATTGTAAACTCCTAAATCTAGTCGGCTGCTTTGTATTGCCATCAGATAGTAAAAGTAATGGAAATGGTCCAGCATATTTTCTATAGTGTTTGCATAACGTCGACCAAAACTTGGATCTCTGTTTAAATAATTGAAATACTAGCTATAGGAAGGGGGGCACACATGATTTACGTGTCTATTTCTACTTTTACATTCATTAGTTATTTGTTTCGAATTTCTTTTACTCATTATTTATTATTAAGATTATTTGCTTCATTCAGACAACTAGTCATATATTCCTTGTTATATACCTTGTTATGATCAGTATCATATAGGTGACGATTTGGGAATAGTAGGATGACGACAACACCTCTCTACAAGAACTCTAAAAACCTTATGTCGTTATCTCCGTTGACCGGGATATACATGTGAATTTGACATTCCCTGGAAATTTTCTCCATTTCAGGAAGCTAGTTCAACCTGCCTAGGGTGAATGACCCTTTATTAAATTACATTACATATTGATATGTCCACACATTTGTTGTATAAGTTTTACCCATTGGTGAGAATTGTTATTAATAGAAACACGGATTAAATGCACATAACTTATTTTTGATGGATCTAAAACATTTCAATGCGACGATATCTGTCAGTTGATCAATCACGCTTAACTGTAAAGTAGCATTTACATTGTTTGTTTCACTTCGCTATTTTTTGTCAAATTTGATTTCATTTGCATTGCCGAATATGCAGCTTACATGGATATATCTTTAAGAATAGATTCGTTCTTGTTTGCGTGTAGCATCATAATATTCGGTTAAATGTTTGTTATATATGCTAGCATGTGTTAGATGGCTTCTAGAAATTGATTCCACAACTTACCTATCTCTGCCAGATCTGTATGTATCCATTCTCCTCTCAAATCCATCCTTATCACTTCTTCCCATGTTTTCCTTGGCTTCCTTTGCCAACTGACTCTGCTGTCGCAACTATTGTACATCTACTTATGCAAGGACTCTCATCCATTCTTTTAACGTGCCGATCCCATCGCAATCACCTGTTCTGTTAACATCACCCAATACTCAAGATTTAACCTTCCTCTGAGGTCATCATATCTAGGCCTTTCTTTAAGACCTGTATTACACATCCATCGTATCATTCTCATATAATTTATCTCCATTCAATGAATGTCCTTAACCCTCACTAGCCAGGTTTCACTTCCATACATTACCACACTACGTACTATTGCGCTGTTCCCTTGGTCTACAGTGCTAACACTCCTGGTTAGTAATGGCACCAGATCCCTGAACTTTATTCTCGTAAATGTTAGACACTTTATTTATCCTTTTAAAAAAACAAAATACAGTTCGGCCAATGAAACATCAAACCTTATCCAGGTGCATCTCTTTGAACTTTGGAGCTTTCTATTTGAAGTTAGGAACTTTCTAGTAAAATTCGGGAATCTGTATGCTGAAATCGAGTATCTTTAGAAAATCTCGAACTGAACTCTTTACTTGATCCATGGGGGGTAGATTGTTCTTATTCCATCATTTTTCCGGCTAAAATACAAAGTTTGTTATTCCTAGTTGTTCTCACATGTAGCAAAAACTGAAATTTTAATCTCGAGAAGACTGAGTGTTTATATCCTTGAGGCTGTCCATATTGATAATTCTAGTGTGAATTTCGGAAGATTTAAACACCTATTCTTTAGATGTATTGTACTACCGTGTATTTCTATTATATATATATATATATATATATATATATATATATATATATATATATACTATTCCTTATTATATTTTCTAGATAGTAAGACTGTTCGCTCGTCCACTGCAAGAGTAGGGTTCATCTCTCCGTCGAGTCCTAACAAAATCTGGTTCGATGTCTCCTAGCAAAACAATCGATATCATAAGTTTAACATCATGGGTAAGTGGATTAATCCAGCGAAAAGAGATGGCATTTTTTCCCACGTCGATTTTGTAGCAAATGAAAAAGGAAGACTTCGGGTCACCCTGAGCTCTTGTCGGTTACTTTACTTTCTTTACTGTAAAATGTGTATGTGTTTTCCATTACTCATACTGCAATGTACTCACTTGTATTCTGATATATTATATATGATTATAGGTCGGCATGCTAGGTCATTTATCGCCCAACATTCGCATAGCTTCGTTGTGAATTTTTATTTCTCACCGTTCTCATATATCCATAAGTTTTACTTCTTCTCTCAACGGGCAGTTGGTGTCAATTTCGGTTTTCAATTCATCAGCAATTTTTCTACATATTACGGTTTTCCGATTTCTACTTAGCCACGTTTTAATGGCCGATATTTCCCACGTTTTTATATGTTGGACACACATAGGACAGAATACGCTGAGTTCCTGGTTATGATGTCTTCCCTTGTAGACTAGACTCGAATGAAATATTTACAGATAGTTATGTCGCTTTTGAATACGTTCTAATATCATATGTATTAATTGTCATCTGCATTTCACAGACAAGCGATTTACATCTAACTGACAGACTGTTTTTAGTGCTCGGTTTAATGCGCCCTTAGTGATTAATTTGGTGGAGGGTTGTGTACCTTATCTTGATATAAATGTGATTTATTGTATATATTTTTTCGAGAAAATGTGTCCTTTTTTATATTGTAAGGGTGATTTTTGTTTTTATCCACCAGGATATGCATTACCCAGTTGGGTTTGGAGTTCGATGTACTGAAATCCTGTTCAGTACGAGATATACACACATAGAGATAGGACAAACGCACAATGGTTAAAAGCGTTAGTAACCAACCAGTTTGATGTGACAGTCTTCTGGGATCGAACACTCAGTTTCAATTAGTAATTCATAATTACATAAATTAACACTTCTAACCGATCATAGGTGCCATAATTAAAATGATCTACTCCCGTGGATTAAATAAGGGGTTCATTTCGAAACTTTGTACAATTTCCAAAGCTCAACTGTAAGTTCCTTATTTCCAAACGAAAAAAAAACGGGAGAGTTGCACCAGTCGAAACATCATGAATATAATACGAAAGCTGATTATAGTATTCCGACTAATTAAAATTATATGGTAATGATTTAGCTAATTTGAAAAATGCTATAATATATAAGATATTATACTTTTAATTATTTAATGTATATATATATATATATATATATATATATATATATATATATATATATAGATATATGTATATATATATATATATATATATATATATATATATATATATATTTGAAATATTTTCATTTCAACACCTGATTAAACTTATACGATATGTGAATGACTTTTTTATGTATATAATACTTTAGCGTATGTAATAATTTACAGATTTTGTTAAAAATGGTTAAAAGCAGAACTTTGGTAATTATATCGCTCATCAGTTGTTTGTCATATTAGTAAATGTGCATAACGACAATCGTGACAACACATACGTGATTCATTATTTACAAACGGACATCATTAAATGAAGCAACATTTTCCCGCACGGAAACGTCTCTTCAGCGTAATGGCGTCATCTATAATGTGTCACTCGTTGACATTAGTAAACATGGCGTCAAGGAAGTTTACATAAAATAAACAACTTTCATATTTTCTATTTTATTCCTTCAGTTTGACATATATTGATATTCATTGCGGACTGTGATAATGCTACAAGTGTTTGGTCGATGTGATCGTAAATACAGCGGACGCATCTACCATTGGCTTATAAACATTGTTACACGACTGTGCCTAGTTGGTAAGTATCTGTTGTGATAACGCAAATTCATTTCGAGTAGTTATCAAAAGAGGTGGAGAGCACTGAACATCTGGGGAGACTTGTTGTCACTGAGACTCCAGAAAACACCACTGGTAGTTATCAATGAGCAATCACTGATAACTGCTTGCGTACTGAGTACTCATTGTGCGTACATAATAAGAATATACAGAAAATTTAAAGCAAAAATACTGAACAGGATAGTATGAATATTAAAAAGTAAATGAGGTATACGCTAAAGATAAAATATAAAAATTTTATTGGAACGAGATACATGCTGTAAGTATAATAATAATAATAATAATAATAATAATAATAATAATAATAATAATAATAATAATAATAATAATAATAATAATAATAATAATAATAATAATAATAATAAAAAAAGAGACAGGAGAAGAAAAAGAACATTTAAAATAAAAAGTATTAATAGCAAAATTAATTAGTAAATAAATACATGTGTAAATACATTAAAGATAAACTATTAATTAATAACATTATAAGAGCAAAGGGATATACTTGTTATGTTGCATACCTACTAAAATTAAACGTCACGAGAACCACAGGTAGGAGAGCTTATTTATTACTACAGGCAGAAATCCTTCCGACTGAGGCAGTCCTCCGAAACCACCTCAACAGTTCGAATTTCATCCTCTCTGGGTCGAAAATAATGCTAGAAGTCTATGAGAGGATTAATAGTGGTAAAAATCTTTTTCTTAATACTTTAGTAAAACATTTTCTGTAAACCATTTTCAAACAAACATGTTAAACACATTTTGTAAGTCATTTTAACAGATTTCTAAGAGTCACTTTTAAACAGGGATTTGCAACACATTTTGAAGAGTCATTTTTAAACAGGGACGTAAAACACACCTTCTTAAGAGTCACTTAAACAGATTTCTAAACACATTTCTCAAGAGTCATTTTAAAACACGGTTTCCAGATATTTTACCTTATAGGAGAGTTACCTCCGCAGTTCTCGTTCATCGCTGGTCCGCTGCTGGCTGTGATCGTGGTGGGGTACCTGTTTTATGTGGCAGACTTGGTTTTCAAGCATGAAGACAAGAACATTCGGAGACGATTTTTTTTTCAGAGAGAGATTTCATCATTTTTGTTTCACACATTCGATTGGAGACGTTTCCATTCGTCGGTTCTTCATTCACATCTTCTCTTCATCAATACTGTGGGTCACTGGGGCAGTTAGCTAATTTCTAGCAAGTTCATACTAAGCATCTTAACTCTCGCTTCCAGAGTCCCGAACTCAATTAAAAACTAAGTTTTTACTCAAAGTGACATGGCTGAGTCCGTTGATCCTGTCGCCTCGAGAATCGGGAACTGACTGAAAAGTTATTTCTCACATACAGGATCTGTGACGACAGAGCCCCCACCAGGCCCCTCGAACGAATGTTATAACAGACTCAGATCGCCTTTGTGTCTGACCTTCTAATCCTCAAATTTGTTATGACTTTACAAAATGATTCACTAATGAATCATAGTTGTTTGTTCCAAAATCACAATACACCTATCTTTTCTTTAAATGCTATTTCTTTCACAATTCATACTAGCTAATCTACCCGGGTCCGTCATAATCCAACAGTTATACATACGATATTGTTGTCAAAATGATAATAACAATAATAATAACAATAATAATTCTTGTGTAACGTTTGGAAAAGTGTAAAGTTCTAAAGAAGTTTTTTAAAATCTGATTACGTACGTGTGGGTTCGTCCATTAATTACTTTTATGCGACTTTCGCGTATTTATTATTTTATTTTTACATTTTACTCGTGCACATTGAATGCTTTACGCGTCTGTGTTTATGTACATCAGGTTATTTTACGCGCTTACATAAACTATTTTACGTGTGCGAGTGTCAACGAGAGTAGAAAGTGGACCTTAGGTTTACTTTCGGCAGCCTCGTAACTTACGCTTCTCTTATGTTGTCCTTTAGACCTAATATTCCATGAGCGATGTTTCTGGAAGAATTGCTGTTTTTTGGGTCGCTATATATCCATATAACACTTATCGTTGGCTAGTTTTTGACAGTCAAGTAGTATATTTTACGTTCTTACATCAAGTAGCTCCATGACTTGTCTGGAGCAGTTTTCCATGAAAAAAAACACATTCATTACGCGTCTCCTTTCTGTTATTAATCCTAGCGACCACTTTAGATGTTCATTCAAATATTATCGCGTTAATTACTTATTCCTTTCTTTCGCTTATTTCGTTTTTGTTTTCATTGCCGACTGACTGTGTACGTAATCTTTTGTCGCTTCTTCGTCTTAAAAATACAGACATCATGCAACATTTGATATAACATAAGCAACCAGATTTCGAATAAGCAAATAAAAAAATTCTGAAAATCATAACATTTTACAAATTTCAAAAAAATTGAAAAAATTGACAAAAAGACACATTTATTGCTTCCATTGAAACATTTCTAATCCACACAAACATCTTTTCTTGTTTTAAGCTCAAATGTTCAACATTATACTACGTAGCACACTTCGAGTGGACAATTTGTGTTACAAGATTCACAAGACAAACACATGTTTTTAAAACCAATAAAACTGTAAAAAATGACCAATAAAAAAACGATCTCTTTCCCCCTTTCCACAAAATCTCGAAATCACTCTTTTCACTTTTTATTAATTTGTTTAAACAATTCCGAAGGCCCAGACATTCAAGAAATGGTCAGTCTTCTATTGCAAATGTGGAAAGTGCAGATATTAAAAAATGGAAAGATTCGTCACACAGCGATCGCCATATATTTCCCCTCCAGCTTTCGGACATGGGGCCTTCCATTATGTAACAATTGCAGTAATAATGATTATGATATTGATAATCATGGAAATACAACTAATAATTATATTCATAATCATAATAAGATTAAACTCATATTATATAAACTATATTAATAATAAATAAAGGGAACGAATTACACTGGAAAATATATTAATCCTACTGTATGCTATATAACATTAACAGGCACAGGTTTTTGTCAATTTTTATATAAAAGAACGCGAAAAGGTAAGACAAATATGACTCCAGCTTTAACAGTGTAGTTATTTTTCCTATTAACCTAATGGTTGAGAAGGATGTGCGAGTAATATTAATCGATATGAGTATAGCATCCACGCTAGAATGTAAGACATAACTTATAGATAAATATATTTAGTTAAAGTTTATACTTATCAGTAACTTGTTAAAGTAGGAGTCCGATAGTTTCCAGGAGGTACATGCAGATTAGTCACGGTATCTGACTTATGCTTACAAATTATTGATGTTTCATGTTTCTAATTAAGTAAGTGACATCTGTAACTAAATCGAATTGTCTCTAGTTTTACATTTAAGCAGACGTAACATAGTTTATATTCAGATGTACAAGTGCTAGTTTTTATAATAATATTCCATTAAGTTATTGACGTTTTTATATTAGTAGTTAGATGCCAGAAGCTTGGGCCAAGTGAAGTGTTTCCTTTATCAACGATATTATTAAAAGAAAACTTAACCATTTAAGTAAATGGAGGTGTAAACAAAATAATGTCATATTTTAACCTTTTTAGGACTTTTATTAGATTATGTTAGTTTAACATAGTTGATTTCATGTGACTCTTAGAGATTGTAATCTTTCCACTTCATGTATTCTTATCTTCAATATAAACACTTTAAACAGACATGTTGATGAAGTCATTGCTTATTGAAGCTATGCTCGATATGATATATATATATATATATATGTGCAAAAAAATTGCATTATAAATGTTGTAATATATATAGTATTCACCATGGTGAGTAACATAGGCATTTAATGTTGTTTTCTTTAATATTTCGTTGTACAGGATATACAGATAAACTAATAAAGCGATCATTATGGATTTTAGAACACAGTTGTTAAGCTATATTTAGTTTCTTTAAGTTTAATGCTAAGTCGGTAGAAATGGGTGTCGAACCTTTTGTTGAAAATTTAAATTATTCAGATTTGTTCGAAATTCTAACAATAAGTATTAGACATCAATTACTAAATATAACTTAAATTTCAGTTAATTTGAAGTACTTTAAAGGGATTTCAGAGGCAGCATAATATGTGAACAACCTCGCATTTGAAAATCCAATCTATTTAGATTTGCATTACATTTGATTGATATTCTGTCGACACCAATTAAGCAAGATTATCTGAATTTTAGTTAACCATTAAGAGTGTTTATCTAAAGTCTTACATTCTAAATACTTTTAGAATACAAAAATTATGTTATGGATTTTGATTAAAATGTGTATAATAATTATAGAAATAAGGTTTAGCCTCATTATATATTGATTTTAATCATCTTTATGGTGCAAATTTGTTCAGTTTGGGAAATTAATCCTTCCTGACACGTATATCTTCTTTTTCATACACACACACACACACACACACACACACACACACACACACACACACACACACACACACACATATATATATATATATATATATATATATATATATATATATATATACTATTCTAAAAATGTTTTGTCTGAAGGTTTAATTCTAAATTGAAAAGAAAATGTCGAAAACTTCAGTCTGAAGTTTAGACAATCGTGAGCGGCACTTTTAATTTAAGTTATCTTGCTTAGTTAATGCGCTATTACTATTGATCAAATTCCATGCAAAAAATCATTATTAGAATTTCCGAATAGGATGCCCTACTATCCATTTACAATACTGTGAAGAAAATGAAATTTCGCAAGCATGTATTGATTGATATTGTATATGTATTATAATTGCAGTAAAAATAGGCAGTTTCTTAATTTTTAGCAGGGACTCTAGCTGTTCTTTGCTACTCTTGACACCTTGGCCAAATATAGCTCATATCCCTTACCCTTACGCTTATGACCTGTGTTCCGAAACACATAATGTTGCGTTAATTGATTTAAGAGTATACCTAACTTATTTATAAACATACACATTTTTTTAATATAAAGATAGCTAAAACAGAAACGCTATGTGTACCATTATAGTTGATTATATATTCTATTTAAGCTAATATTTTAATAGAGTAAATACAATTTACTTTTTGATCAATAGATTGAATTGCTTCATGTTCGATTCTTACTTACACATAAATATCAATATTTCAATTTTAGTTTTAAAAAAATGTGAATTATAGATTTTGCTTGCTTCAGAGTACAGAATGACACATAAATGCAAGCGAAAGTTGCATAGGTTCAATATAAAACAAGCAGGTGGGGAGAGAACTACACTGCTTTTTTACGGTTATTCAACTCATGGAGAAGGTAAAAGCTGTGCATATTAATAGAAAGCATTTTTATAGCGAAACAAAAACAAGTATTCCTCTGATCGAAAAGTCCAGGGCTATTTCTCATAAATAATATGTTTATCTTTACTGTTAATTATATAGATAATGAGAAATATTTAGTAGTCTCTTTCCGTTACATGATAGTATAGATTCCTGATAGTCTCTTTTCGTACTATGATTATCTTGATCAGAGGTGACCAATACGTCGATCGCAATCGACAAGTCGAGTATTGATTTCCTCCTCCCCAGGAGTTAGGCACAAGGCCAGTTTTTATCTTACTCCCACAAGTAAGATGTGACCCAAGGTCGGGTCGGGGAAGTGGGGTTTAAAAATTGCCTGGGCAGCCCCGTCGACATTCCCCGGTAGGGGCGCCTCAGGCAGTAAGTAATAAATTTACTACTCCCCAAAAAGGGGAGGCGAAGTTTGGGAGGGTGGACTTTCTAGAACTGCACAAGACAGACCCATAGACCGGCGTAAATCAAGCCCCGAAGGCCAAGACAATACCAGTCTATGAGGTGCAGTATCCATCTGAACAGATACTACACTTTGATCTTAGCCAAAAGGCAAGAACAATAAGTCGAATTATTTATCTACCTCCCACAAGGAAAGATGTGACACAAGGTCGGGAATTTGGGATTAGATAAGCCAGCGCTCGAGAGGTGAGCACTCTGGCAATTTAAAAATTGCCTTGGTAGCCCCGTCGGCATTCCCCGGTAGGGGCGCCTCATACAGTAAACAACAAACTTACTCCTCCTCAAAGAGGTGAGGCAAAGACTGGGATAGTGCACCTCCTAGAACTGCCCAGGACCGGAAACCCCAACAGACCGGCGTAAATCAAACCCCGAAGGCCAAGACAATACCAGTCTATGGGGTGCAGTTTCCATTGGAACATATACAACACTTTGATCTTAGCCAAAAGACAAGAACAATAAGTCGAGTAAATCATGTTACACTCAACATTTTATATACTTTTCAAACAAAACTGCGTTCAAGAAAATGTTTTGTTGTTTCCACGTAGATGGATTGTAAGGTTTGACTCATTCAGTCTGTAGTTTAAGCATTCCCTAAACTGAGTTCGGCCTATCCCGAAAGATTCTACACTTTATGAAGAGTTTCATATTTGAATCTTTTGATGAAGTTGAAATAATTTTAAATAAAGTTACACGTGAATGGATTTTAAGTTTTGACTCATTCAGCCTGTAGTCTAACCATTCCCTGAACTGACTACGGCCTATCCCGAAAATTTCCTATTTGAATCTTTTGATGAATTTGAAATGACTTTAAATAAAGTTTCAATTCCTAAAACGAAGGATTTTTATATACACCTAATTAGACAACATGTAGTTGATTGGCAGAAGGTTATCAAGCTCAGTGAATGTAACGTTATCATACCCCCTACATTTGCTAAAACAGACTAAGATTCAATCCATAAGGCTATATTGAGTCAATGCTCTCTATTATCAAGCGTTGTAAGGGATTGCATTAAAGTTATATGTGTCGCAGCAGTACTCAGATGTATCTAATACGTCCGAACAAACGTAGAGATAATTAGCAGAACACCTATCTCTCCCAGCAAATCGCCTAATTACGTATATATAATATGAAGTTGAGACAAATATCAACCGGAACGGTTGATGTTTGTCTCAACTGCATACCATATATAATTGTCCACATGGTTGTAAAAACCATAGATGAGCTGATTCACAGTCAAACTGATGTTCAGATGTTTTTCGAAAGACACACTGAAAGCCGTATGCTACAATTTTAGGTTCCGCTTGGAGGCTTTGGTGGAAGGTTCATGGCGACAGTTTTGAATTATCTTTATTTGAGAAAATATGACCTAACAACGCATTTTTATAATATATAAATTATTAGCCAATATATGTGTTGTTGTTCTTTCTTATAAGAACTTGGCGCTTGCTACTTTTATTAGATATTACGAAAATCGTCGTTCAGCGTATTCTTCATCGTCGCGACTTGTAGGCCTCTCTCTCTAACTAGTGTCCGTTAGCCTTGTCTTGATATCACTGTAACTTTTTGTATCTTCTCAATGAATTAACTTGTATGGTTATAGCCTCGTAATTTGCTATAGGTGTCCCTGCTAGCCGTTCATATTCGTTGCTATGATCCAGATCACAGGTGACGATGTCCAAGGTTTATAAAGAACACTGAGCTGCAGCTAAGATTTCCAAATGTTTAACGTGGTGCACAACCATAATCATGCAGTAACATTTGCACAATATGTTGAAGCTTTCTAGTCGTCATTGGCTTCCAGTTCTAAAACTAACAAAACGTTCAAAGAATGAGCCGCTCGTTTAATTATACCGCTTTTAAATACATTAAATAATTCTGAAATTCAAGAATATAAAACATGTATCATGAAAACTCAATATATATACTATATATGTATCTGCCTATTCATTTACATATATACGTGTGTTTACGTGTCTGATATATAAGGTGAAATAGGTATTTTTAGTTTGTAGTTTACTATATATAAAAAACCTCTACCATATATCTGTTTCAATGGATTGTCAAGGAGTTAGATATGAACTTTCTGCCAATATAGGAGGTCCATGATCAAATCATTATTTTCTAAAATATTTAATACATTAATATTCATAACATAAGCTTGTAGTTCGATGGTTTCTCTATATATGGGTTGTTTTCGCGCTGGTTTTAAATTGTCCGTATAATCTTGGTGCTGGTGCAACTTTGGGCTTATTTTAAGAATAACATGCCATACTAATTACTTATTGGTATACTTATTATAATATATGGTTCGTCAACTTCGTACATTTTATGATTTGCAAACACAATTTTGTCATCAGCTTGATATTTTGATTATTTCAATTCATGATTGTAAATTGCCGCTCTGAAATTATACTTAGATATTTCAATCTACAAATTATGTACAAGGGGTGTACCTCAGAAACATATTAGTTTGCCAAGACAAGTGAATCAAAACAATGATTTTAAATAATTAAACAGGTCCGTCAAATGTTAAGTGAAAAAAATTCTTGTTGCTTTAATCATTCGATGAAGTCTAAAGAGATGCTTTTCTCCAGCTGCCAGTCAATCACGAGGATTTATACTAATTCAAATCGTAATTAAAGTATGAGAATTTATCCTGAGTCAAGGATATTTATAAAAAACTAAGTGTTTTCTCAAGCTGTCACACAAACATGATAGCTATTACCATTTACACATATTTTTCTTTTTTTATTGTATAATGTAACAGAATTGTATTTACGTCAAACATTTTAAAGTGTATGGCCTGAAAAACTTGTCAGAGAAAGAAAGAGAGAGTCAACAGATAACGATTAGAACGGAAGTGACGCCGCCGTTACTGACATAGCGTTGCCACGAACGATATCCAGGGAGATGCGTTGGAACAACCAGGCTGACTCACGGGGCTCGTGCCTAGACGTTGAAATTCTCCGTCCAATGTCCTGTAAAAAATTAACTGTCTCAGGGTCAAGCACACCCGACGATTCCACTGAAATTGGTTGGAAGACGAAACGGTCAGTGAGCGAGCTATATTTTCAGCGCTTCCTTGTTTCGGCGAGCAGAGCCGCAGTGTCGGGCTTCACCGCTGATTCCGCAATCTTTGCTGGTGAAAAGGAGTCAGAACAAGTGGCGTCCCAGATCAGCGGCTTTCCGGCTCGGAAAGCAAACACAATCATCTTGTCAGGCCTGCGACCGTCGCCCCTGTCCAGGCCGACTGGTTCAAGAACTGATGCAAAACCTGCCGAGTCGAGACCTAGCCTGACTACGTCGTAAAGGGCAGAGTGGCGAGGCAGACGGCCGGCACTAAATCGACAAGAGAGAGGATGCAGGGCAAACTCGTCAACGACCTGCCCACAGCGACACCGGTGTGGGTGGCACAAACGGAGCCCCAGCCGTTGTGAGGCGGTGATCCGGATAGTGTCATCGTCCAAGAGGGTTCCAAGTGTCGCCAAAGTGATGGCACTGAACCAAGCACCGCTGTAAGGTGAAACCGACGCTCTCAGGCAGGCAACTCTATGCTGGTTACTGCTACGGACGAGTAGGGCAAACATGGATTGACATTGAATGTCGTCCCAGGACGACTGATGTATAAGATCAGGTGGCTGCTGAAGGTTTGTTGACATCAATGTTGACAAAACAGCTGTCAAAAGATCTGAAGACGGAGATTCAAGATATGAGGAGAGAATCTCGTCAACGAGACCTGCCGAGGCGTGAGTCGAGGAAGCATAAGCCGGCAGCGCAGTATCGGTTGCAGAGCGCAAACCAAGGCCACCGATCCGAAACGGCAAAGTGCCTGGCGCCAACAGGTGTCGTCAAAATTTACATTACAAATTTCACTGGCCGAGCGACGTAAAATTGTGTATATGAAATCGTTCGTTTAAAGCGGAAATAGTGATAGGCGATACCTAGTTTCCCAAAGTGTGTTGACCATACTTACATTAGATAATTAATTACATAATAAATCCAACATAAGATTGAATAATTATTATCACTTAATTAATTATTATTGCACCAGTAAAATACCCTTTTCCTGCCACACAGTTACGTAAATTAAGGGATGTACATTAAGATCAGAAAATCGTAACCTAAAAAATTGCAAAAATCGACCTCTCACTCATTCCGCATGAGGTTGTATGCATCACATTTTCGTTACTCTTATAAAGAACGCACTGCGTTTCCGTGACTTCGCTTCGTCAACGTTCGGATAGGTCTCGGAAGCGTCCGAGAGTTGACGAAGAAAACTGCAAAACGAATAACTGAAGATTGCTGACGAATGAAAAACAAAGTAAAATACATATATACAAGTAAATTACGAAAGAAACATAGGTTAGCGTTTGTTGTTAATTATATGTTTATTTTTTGCCAAAGAAACCATTGTAACCCAAATCTTTTTAAAGAAAATGTTTGTTTTTTGCGCACTGAAAAGTTTCAAAAGTTGATTATTTTAATGTTACAAACTACGAAACAGCTATTTTAAACAGATTTATTGTTTGATTTTTTCATTTTATTTCAATGATTTTTCTTTTTCACATTTTCTAGGTTAGGGTTTAGGGTTAGGGTAAGTGTTTCTTTCAAAGTTAACATTGTTAACAAAGCTAAATTATTTTTTTCGGGAGTTACAACTCTCTGACAAAGATCGTATAAATCCGTTTTTTTAACGCGCTGCAGATCGTATAAATCAATTTCTTCCAAAAGTTATCGGCCGCTTGCTTGCAACCTGATTGTCTAATGTTTGCTGATTGGTTAATCGTTTCGTCAACTCTTTGGCGCTTTCGAGACCTGTCCGGACGTTAACGACGCGAAGTCACGGAAACGCGGTCTATAAGAGTATTACATTTTCTCAAGCGAACTTAGATTGTAACTTGAGAGTTAATTTTAAAGAAAGAGAGAGGATGAGCTAAAATAGCAAATATGAGAGATAATGAAGAAAGAAACAGAACGTTGGAAATGGAAGTAGTTTATTATCATTTACGGAACGTAACGATTACGAAACGTATGCAAACAACTATATATTTACTTTTACGATGAAGAATAAGTTATACTTTCAAATGCTGTAACGAGGGATTTTTAAAACTTTACCAGTTACTATATTTTGAGTCTTTTGTAAACGTGAAATAACTTTTTGAAACAATTGAGAATAAACATCGTATATTTAAGGAACAGGCACTACAATTTTTTGGCTTGCTAGGTCTTCTTCTCAATTCCACACATTAAATAGGTATTTACATATGAATGTCATTTAAAAGAAAGTATTATCATGTAAATAATTGCCTAATTAGTTAATAATCGGATTGACAAAATCATGAAATGGACCAGTAGCTCAAAAGAGATTCTAACCGAGAGAATCAGAGTATCTGACCCCCCTGAAAAAAAACTTCCCAGTTTCCAATCTGCGCTCCTTAGTTTCCCAAGTGGGCAAATACTTAACACCTGAGGAGATCTCCCTAATCAAAACTGATGCCCTGAAGGACGCAGAAAAGGACTATCTACCTAAACAAGTAGAGGAATCCCAGTGGCGACAGGAAAACAAATGGAACAGAGAGGAAAATGGACACTCATATGGTCCATGGCATATGCGAAAACAAAACACAAAAAACAGAAAGAAATCACAAAATCATGGAAAAAATTTTCTTTTATTATTATCCAACAAAACGAAATGTCCCCTCTAAAAAACTGATATGCAGCGCTACAACAGTCTCAAATGGGACTTCAGTGAAACAGAACTTAATTCCATTGGACTAGACGTAGCAGCACTCATAACAAAAAAACATCAGCCCCCTTCATAACCCTATAACAGTTCCCACCAGCAACAAACAACTACAAAACCCAAATATATCTAGGGAAGCAAGATCGGCAAATGGTGACACTCCAGAACTGCCCCCTAGTATAGACCCTCTACATCTGCAAGCTACAAATGGATAAACTATATCTCCAACAACAGTCCCAACACAAACGCACCTCCCAATACCAGCACACCCACGTAACTCTTCAAACCACACCCTAAACAAAATCCCAAACCAAAGCCTATGGAAACTCTCGCAACAGAAAACTCTTCACAGAATACTCCCCCTTCATTATTACCAGCACTCAGCCTACCTCCACCACCACCACCATCTCCACCCTTTGAACCAGATGAGGAACAATTGGCAGTTGAGGAGGACCTCAGTAACATCATTGAGGAGGTCAAGTCCATGGGACTAGAAAACCGACCACAACTGTCAAAATTAAAACCCTACAGAACCACCAAAGCCCTCATAACTAAAGTCAACACTGCCTGCAGAGACTGGTACCCGATGTAGTGTCGCTCACAGAACTCAACCAGATCAGATATGCAGCTGAGCATAATATCGATAGGATAACACTCCCTCAAAAGAACGTTAAAAAGCGATTTAATACCAGAGCTTCCAAAACTACACCTGCATGAAAGCTCAGGCTGCCAAAAAAAAAGCCATCTATCGGAAAGAGATAAGCCAGATAAAAACATTCCTCGCAGCTCCCACAACGCAAGGGAGACTGAAAAACACCATTAGCAGACTCCATGCAAAGTAACACCAAACCAGCAGTGAGGAACTAAACAACGGTGTCAGGGAGCTGGAAGGCAAGATACCAGCACTTGCTAAAAGAATAAAAACCGAGGAAAGTAAGAATAAGGCACAGTCATAGAACAAGCATTTTGAAGCAAACCCTAGAGTGTTCTATAGAACTCTCATAAGGGATACCATTACTGTAGAAAAACCACATGAAAAACAAAACCTGGAGAACTACTGGCAACCCCTGTTTGAATGCGAGGGAATATACGACCAGGAAGCCCAGTGGATCGAAGACATACAGAGGCTAAATGAGACCAAGCCCACAATACCAGCGCCTGTGATTACAATAGAAGCGACTAAAAAACTAGCTCTGTTTGCTAACCACAAGAAACCTGGCATTGACATTGTCTCCAATTTTTGACTGAAGCAGTTATCTGCACTCCATGACAACTACACCAAATGCTTCAACAGACTGCTGAGATGTGAAGAGGCCACACCACCATGGCTCACCAAGGGAAATACAAGCCTCATACCCAAAACAAAAGAAGCACAGTGCCCAAATAAATACAGACCCATATGCTGTCTCAGTACAACCTACAAGCTCTTTACTGGCCTGGTAGCCGATAGCATCTACGAGCATCTCTCTTCTGGACACTACCTAGAAGATCAACAATCTGGCTGTAGGAGAAAATGATTTGGTACCAAGGACCAGTTATTGATTGACAAAACAATTTTAGAGGACTGTAAGAAGCGGCATAGACACCTGAGCATGGCATGGATTGATTATCAGAAGGTCTATGACAGCGTGCCCAACGCATGGCTACTGCGGTGCCTTGATCTGTATAATGTAAACCCAGTAATTAAAAAAAAACAATGACTGAACACATACAAATGTGGCAAACCAACATCTCACTAAGCCACAGCCATGGAAAGATCACCATACTTAACATCAATATCAGAAGGGGAAACTTCCAAGGTGACAGCCTATCCCCGTTGCTCTTCTGCATGGCAATAGACCCACTTAGTAAGCTTCTCAACAACAGACGAGAGGCCTACAACCTTGGTCAGGGACGCCAGAGAGATCCATCCAAGAGAATAAACCACTTTCTCTTCATGGATTACCTTAAGCTGTATTCAAGCTCTGACACTGAATTGCAGCAGCTCCTGCAGGTTGTGCACACCTTCCCCAAAGACATCGAAATGAGATTTGGCTTGGACAAATGCGCCAAGTGCTCCCTCAGGGCTGGGAAAAGGATTCATACAGACAATATACAGAAAGATGAAGAAAAGGACATACGAGATCTCGAAGAGCAGGAGTCCTATAAATACCTTGGCATTGAGGAAAATGACATCATCCAACATGCCAGGATGAGAGAGAAAATTGGCAGAGAGTATATACGCCGTGTGAGAAGCACAGCTCACAAATAAAAATAAAATAACTGCCATTAACCAAATTGCCATGCTAGTAATTACGTACAGCTTTGGCATCATTGATTGGCTTCAACAAAACATCAAAAGGCTAGATGTAAAGCCACGGGAAATGATAACCCTCTATAGGGTCATCTATAGAAATTAGTGTCTGCCAAGACTGTACTTGTCCAGACGAGAGGGGGAATTAGGGCCATCAGAGATAAACCACCAGAATAGAGTAACTATTGTCAGCATTGGCCAGTACGTAAGAAGCTCCTTAAACTCCAGCCTTGCAATGCTGTGTTAACATCAAGAGTCAAGAGCCAGCAAAACAAATTCCATCACAAAGTTTGCCAAGCATTCTGGCCAGGGCTGTAATATAGATGAGGCAGAAACACCAAAGACTCCTGCCACATGGATAGCCCAAAAGAGCCGGAAGAGATACACCCAGACTTTTAGGAACATATGCATTCATGAGTGGTCAAGACAGAAACGTGCCACATACTTCCTCGATGAACTATCCAAGGACTACATTGATAAGGAAGGGTCCTTAGACTGGCTAAGAAGGGGAGCCCTCCACTACGACCAGGAGAGGCTTCTAATGGCCGCACAAGACCAGGGCCTGATGACAAATGCGTTTAAAAAGATGGCTGGTCTCAGTCAGGACAACAAGTGCAGGTTTTGCCACACTGAAGTGGAGAGTGTGAGCCACCTGATATCGAGTTGCAAAATCATGTTGGCAGATGGCTCCTATACAGCACGAAATAATTGAGTGTGCAGATACTTCCCCTTGACCATCTGTAAGAAACTGAATATCAGATGATGCAGCAGGCACTGGGAACATCTACCTGAGATAACTGTGGGCAATGAGACATGCGCCATCCATTATGACCATGAAATCTCCACAGCTACCTGTGTGGAAAACGCAGCTGTCAAACCTGACATTGTCATAAAGAACAAGAAAGAGAGAGTGGTTACTTTGGTTGAGGTGAGTGTCCCTAATAATGGGGGACTAAACAGAGCTGAAAGGGAGAAAATAACAAAATATCAGGGTCTGATGTATGATATTAAAAGAAACTGGAACCTAATAGAGATCTCCATCATTCTAGTTATCATAGGAGCCACTGGACTCATGAAGAAGAACTTGAAAACGTATTTAGCAAGTATACCAGGCGAACCAAGTGCAAGAGAAATCCAAACGGCTGCACTCAAGGGAACAGCCAGAATCCTGAAAAAAACTCTCGGTTGGAGTCTGTAAATAGCGGGTGATCGTAGGCATTTTGAAAAATGCCCCGTCTCCAGCAAATGAATGACAATTATATATATATATATATATATATATATATATATATATATATATATATATATATATATATATATCAATACATACATTGATGCATGCGTGTGTGAATGAAACCTATATTTGTATACACAATTAAATACCTACTGGAGTGGACTTGAATGCCTACAGGAGATGGCCTGCATCATTACTGGATAAAACTTAAATGCCTACTAGAAAGGACTTGAATGCTTACTGGAGACGACTTGAATGCATACTGGAGAGGTATTGACTGCCTACTAGACACCATCTTCGAGTGTATTCAGTCTCTCTGCACAGAGGTGTGTCAGATACTCTGACATGATGATACTTCTTAATTGAGGTAAACCCTGACTAACTATTAAAAAATGTTGTGCTGCCTCCTAAATCCATCAAAGACATCACCTATTTAGCGGACAGGGGCACCTTTCTATTAAAAGATGGTAGCTTTGATTAAAAAATTAGAAACCGTTGCTGATGAGAAACTGGTACAAAATATGAATAACAACAAAACTATATACTGGCAGTTGGACACCCAGGATAAGAAATAAAACTTCAAGCCCACATACACTAGTCGGGAAGATTCAAGCAATGGCGTAAACGTTTCTGCATCTAGAAGTTGCGCTGAAAACATGGCAGATGCAAACCAGGATCAGCGATCAGGCCTTAAGATGAAAGGTCCTGCCCTCCTATCACTATCATATGCAGCAAAACAAAAAAGAAACATGAACTACTTTAAAGGCCAACCATAGTCTGTTTGCTAAAACTACTAAAAGTTTAGAAAGTGTAAGCAAGATATCCAACGAAATCCTGGCCGAAAAGATCAAAGAATCTACCCACCATGAAGAGAAGAATACACTAGATGTACGCCTACGATCGTTTGTTTCCGAGATGGGCATATACATAAAAAAGATAGGAGCACCCTCATAAAGTATGCAGATCTAAGGGAAGCGAAAAAGGACGACGTCCTAATTAGGAAATAAGAAACTAGACGGTAACAAGTGTCTTAATGGAAGAGAATAGAAAAGTAGAACTTGTTATGGGCTATGAAATATGCTCAAGCCAAACATACCAAACAAAACATGAGAAAGGTGACATTTTGTCCAGGTAAAAAAAATGTGTCACCCCAAAAATAACCTACCAAGGCTATAACAGCATGATCGTGTTCAATGAGGCTGAGCTGGATTATATGAAATCAGAAATAGCAGCCCACATAAGAACCCACTTGAAAGCTATTTCACAATTCCTACAAGTCCGATCATTGATCAACACACCTTACTACATATACAGTCAAAACCACATCACTATTCAGCCATGGATTAAGCCGAACACTTTTTGCCCATGACAATCCACTATACAAATACTTTTACATCAGAATCTTATTTATCAATTGGCTCCTCGACAAGTTTTATTTACTCCTCCCCAGGAGTTAGGCACAAGGCCAATTTTATCTTACTCCCACAAGTAAGATGTGACCCAAGATCGGGTCGAGAAAGTGGGGTTTGAAAAGCCAGCGCTCGAGAGGTGAGCACTCTGGCCATTTAAAAATTGCCTGGGTAGCCCCGTCGGCATTCCCCGGTAGGAACGCCTCAGACAGTAAGCAATAAACTTACTCCTCCCCAAAGAGGGGACGCAAAGCCTGGGAGGGTGGACCTCCTAGAACTGCACAGGACAGGCGTGCAGTATCCATCGGAACAGATACTACACTTTGATCTTAGCCAAAAGGCCAAGAAGCCAAAATTTCGACAAGTATTATTTACTCCTCTCCAGGAGTTAGGCACAAGGCCAGTTTTATCCTACTCCCACAAGTAAGATGTGACCCAAGGTCGGGTCGGAAAGTGGGGGTTGAAAAGCCAGCGCCCGAGAGGTGAGCACTCTGACCATCAAAAATTGCCTGGGCAGCCCCGTCGGCATTCCCCGGTAGGGGCGCCTCAGGCAGTAAGCAATAAACTTACTCCTCCCCAAAGAGGGGAGGCAAAGCCTGGGAGGGTGGACCTCCTAGAACTGCACAGGACAATCCCATAGACCGGCGTAAATCAAGTCCCGAAGGCCAAGACAATACCAGTCTATGGGGTGCAGTATCCATCGGAACAGATACTACACTTTGATCTTAGCCAAAAGGCCAAGAAGCCAAAATTTCGACAAGTATTTCACCACCATCAGCTGACTATTTACTATCACAAAATAGCCCTACTGAACCTTAGTTCTTCTTGACCACTATCACTGAGGCCACTGCCAACATATTAACCTCCACTTTTTACCTCAGAAATTACCGAAACCATGAACAATTGCACTTGAGGGAAGGACCTGGTTATACCATTAATGAACTTCAGATAATGAGGCTGGGGGAAAGATTTCAACGTCCAAAAACCAAAGTCTCAACAGCTAGCGCCGCAGTAATAAAAGCTATAAACATTGCTCTCCAAAGTGTTATTCTATTTCAACACATCCATCGCTGAGCTGAATCATGTAATATATGCTGCAGGATTCTACATTGTCAGGAAAACACTCCTTTAATACAAAAAGCAATGGGGGTCCAGAGCAC
The DNA here is from genome assembly GCA_963556195.1 of Sepiola atlantica. Lineage (NCBI taxonomy): Eukaryota > Metazoa > Mollusca > Cephalopoda > Sepiida > Sepiolidae > Sepiola > Sepiola atlantica. The sequence goes on along the minus strand of OY744526.1, from coordinate 58,113,948 downwards.
AAAACTTAACATCACCTTGGAAACTGAAACTCCAAAAACAACTAGGCATTTACAGAAAGGAATTGTTTCAGATAAACCCATTTATTGACGTTTACAGTGTAAAGGCCGGCTGCAGACCACAATCTACAGACTCAGTTTTAAATACAACAACCATCTAGAGGAAATTAAGAACATTGCGAAAGGAACTTGAAGGAAAAGTTGAAACATTTGCCTAAAAAGTCAACACTCTGGATAAAAAGCGCAGGGCGAAAGTAGAAAATACACAGTTTTAAAAAGAACGTAAGACTGTTTTACCGAGATGTCATAAGAGTGAAAATTAAAGTGGTAAAGTGACTGAATAGCAAGAGTTAGAAGACTACTGGAGGCGTATGTCTGCAACCAAGAGGCCAAGCGGATCTTATATATATCTCTAGTTAATAAAAGCAAGGCAAAAATTGGCACAGCCAGAGATTACGTCTAGAATGATTTACCAAACGTAGGAACACTTTTAGAATAGCAACAAAAATTATATAGACAGGATAGAACATTTCCGGCTTTATAAACTAACAGCACTTAACAGCCATAATAGTAATTGCTTCACTAGATTGTTGAGACTTGAGCAGGCTATACAAGCATGTCTGGTAAAACGTGATACAACCCTCATATCCAAAATGAGTGTGACACAACACCCGAATAAATACAGATCGATCTACTGTCTGACTACAATTTACAAACTCTTCACTGGTTTGGTCGCAGACAACATCTACGAACACCTCTCTTCTGGAGCGTACCTGAAAAAGAAACGGCACGGTGCGAACGGAAGTGTTTAAGCACCAATGACCAGTTATTGATTAATAAGACCATGTGTAAGGACTGGACGAAGAGGCAGAGAAACCTAATCAGAGCTTGGATCGTTTACCAACAGGCATAAAATAGTGCGCCCCACACATAGCTTCTGCGGTGCCTTGAATTATATAAGATCAATCTCGTCATTAATAAAACCATGGCTGTACATATAAAAATGTGGCAAACAACGCTGGTATTAAACTAAACCAATAGAACAATAACAATCTCTGACATCTAGATTCGAATAGAAATCTCTCAATGAGATATATGATCTCCTTTATTCTTTTGCGTGGCGATAGATCCGCTGAATAAATTATTGAACAAAAGCCGGAGGGTCTACAACCTAAGCCAGGGCCGCCAACAGGACGCAAACAAAAGAGTCAACCACCTGCTCTTAATGGATGCACTCAAGCTGTATGCTAATTTAGACGCTGACTTAAGCCGACTCCTATAGTGTGTCCATTCCTTTTTCAAATATATTGAAATGAAGTTTTGCCTGGACAAATGTGTCATGTGCCTTCTCAGAGCTGAGAAGAAGATCCAAACGGAAACCATACAGCTTGATGAAGATACTGAAAGCAAAGACCTTGATGAGCAGGAACAATGTAAATGCATTGGCATAGAAGAAAACTATTCAATCCAACATTCCAATATGAGCTAATTATTGTCAGAGAATATATACACCGTGTTAGAAAAATTTGCAAAACACAGCTCACAAACAAAAGCAAAGTAACTGCAATAAACCGACTAGCTCTGCCAGTGATAATATACAATTTGCCATTAGTGATTTGCCAAAAAAAGCACATCAATAGACTATACACTAAAACAAAAAAAAGTTTACACTGTACAAGGTAATGTACTGACACAAATGTTTACCTAATATGTATTTGCCAAGAAGAGCAGGATGTATGAGTATCTCAGAAATTGACCATGAACATCGAATCATAATTGTGAGCATCGACCAATATCTGATCAAGTCGCAGAACCAAAACCTTATGGCGGTAGGCTAGCACTAAAAAAACAGAGCAAATATAACTAAACATATCAAACAAGCTGCAATCTCAAAAAGATCTTAATCATTCTAGTAATTATAGGAGTAACCGGACAAATGAAAAAGAATTTCAAAAATTACACGGCGAATATACTTAAATGGACGGTTACAATTGTTAAAAGATCTCTCGGCTGGAGTTTCTGAAATAGCGGGTGAATTTGTGGCATATGGTAAGATGCCTCATCCCAGCAAAAACAAAAAGATAAGTAAATTTTAAAAAACAAAAAATAAATATATATATATAAATATATACATATTTGTGTGAATATATGTGGATATATATATATATATATATATATATATATACATACAAATACGCATATAAGTGTACATAATTGTACATAATATATATAAATGTATATGTTAAATATGTAGATAGAGACATACACATGCATATGTGCGTGTTTGTATGTATGTGCACTTTGGTGTTCTGATATTGTAAACTAATACATTTATATGATGTTATGAAGGGTCAAAGACCAGTTAAACTCCACATTTTATTTTATAAATACACATATTTATTTATTTTAAATTCTCATTTTAGTCCTATATAAGAGGATTCTTAAGGAAAATACAGACAATATATTTTTATGCGGCATGTTGTCATTTTTGTTTTTATGTTCTCATCGACGAGTTCAATTTTGGAA
>OY744526.1:58083925-58108925 GCA_963556195.1 Sepiola atlantica | reverse complement strand
TGAAACATGAAGGGACTGTTTCATTATGAGTAACTAGAACCTAATCAAACAATCACAACAGTTAATTATTGTTCGCAGCTGGATGATCTAAGAATTGCTTTAAACAAAAACGACCAGCATTACTTAATAGGAAGGGTGTAGTGCTTCAGCATGATAACGCACAACCTCACACAAAAAAAACTCACTCATGAAAAGGTAACAAGTGTCAATTGGGAAGTGTTGCCCCATCTACCTTCTTCACCTGATATTGTTCTATCTGACTAACATCCTTTCCGGTCGTTGCAGAATCATTTCAACAATAACATTTATGAAAATGACGACCAACTGAAAATCACAAAAATTTGTTTTTCTTTCAAAAATCAGAGACATGTTTTGAAGAAGGCATTAAGAAGCTAGTTGATCGTTGGGCAGAAGTCATAGAAAATGAGGGAAATTATTGTAAAGATTAAAAATGCAATAATGTGAATGATTTACACGAAATAATTGTGTTAAACAAAAACGACATTACTTTCTTTCCAAACTAATATATATATATATATATATATATATATATATATATATATATATATATATATATATATATATATATATATATATATATATATACTGCAACTAACATATATATATGTATGTATGTATACTTTGTTTGAGTGATGTCGAAAAGGGAGAATACAGAATTAGATCTTAATTTATATTGTTTTTTATATGTATAAATATATATATGTATATATATATATATATATATATATATATATATATATATGCGCATGTGCGTATTTGTATGTGTGATGAGTATACTATGAATCTATGTGTAATAATAAATCATATATTTTTGTATGTAGATTTGTGTACATAAACTTTTGGCTACATGATTATATATATATATATATACACATATATAATTTTCTAATTTCATACGTAACCATATGTTGGTCTACTCTCTAATAGGGATATATATATATATATATATATATATATATATATATATATATATATATATATATATATAGTAATCCAGGTAGGGTAAAAATCCACAGGGTAGAAATCCAAAGGGAATCAAACCGGGTTTATAAAAGAGTGCTCAATAAAAAAATATAGAGCTGTATTGTGAATGCTTTTATTCAAACATGTACAAGGTCTGCTACACTGGCATGTCGATGTTATCGATCTACAGCTCTTGAGAGCTGTAGATCGATAACATCGACATGCCAGTGTAGCAGACCTTGTACATGTTTGAATAAAAACATTCACTATATATATATATATATATATATATATATATATATATATATATATATATATATAGTAAGCTATGAAATATATTCATGGCAATTAAGCTACAGACGTTCCCGCGTTTTATCTCACGAGGAAATCTCTAGACTAAAATGCCTGATGCACTCTATATTTTCATAGCCTACTACGTAGCTTTATTAACATATCAAGCACTGTTGAAGTAAATACTGAAAAGTGATACATGACAAAATATATCTCCTTATAAAATCTTATGTGGACACATAAAATAGTAATATTATATATATATACACAGACATATATAATATATATATATATATACATATATAGATACATTGCCAGGATTAAATAAACGATGCATTAACATAATAATCTCACAACATGTTTTAAACATGACTTATTATAGTAAGTGGAACTATCACTATCTTCATCTTACATCAGTAAATAAATCGTGATTTGAATTCTAAATTTTATGATATATTATACACAGGCTAATTGTATTCATCTGAGAAATACTTTATTTGAATAAAACAAACAAACAAGAGTTTTAAATAAGACGTAAAATTACAGAAAATCAATATTATTTGTAAAAACACTTTTTTGTTGACTCTTGTTATCTTTCTTATCTCCGTTTTCATATGTTCTTATCTTAGAGTTCATCTGATTCCTCTATTTGTTTTATAATGAGAAGAATGAAGAATTATCTGTGGCGTGAGTTGCAGTGAGTATTTGCTGATGGCGATTGCCTTCTTACCCGGGATAGTAGTCATATTCTTACGTATATGGAAGACTTTCATACGGAATATAACTCGGCCTAATGGTTGGTCTGGTTGAATACGCATACACTAATGTTTCATTTTTACTTCTGTTCCCGCTAGAATATCTCTGCTAAGGTGTTAATAAAGGTGTCAATAATCAGTATTTCATTATTGTGTAAATATCTCGTCCAAACGAAATCACATGATAACAAAAGAGAGTAATGGCTTCCTGATTATCTCAGGGCACACCTCTGTAAAAATTTTTTTTTCTGAAAGTAATTGGATATATACATTTAGAATAAAAACGTGTAATTTAAAAATATTAACAAATTAACAAATACTTAATAACATATAATTAGTATTTATCGAAGTTATGAATTAAATAATAACGTTTTTTTATTCCACGTGGATTATTACATTCATTTTATGAGATATGTATTTTCTTAATGTCTACGATCGTTTATACCACAGAGACAAAAAGATCCTGAAAACTACAGATGTATACATATCATTTTCCTTTTGATGACGAATAAAAATACAAGCTGATGTAATACTTTTCAAGATATTGATCTACTTAAGTTTTCTGTGACCAATAATTATATTTTTACTATATTTACTGTTCTAGAGACATGCTAGGTTCTCAATTGAATTCTAATTCCTGGTATATCCATATCAGCTATTCACAGCAGGACCTCTTTTTACCACAATTAATTTTAAAATAACTTTCCTCTCTAACTCGTTATACCAAACAAACACTAAAATTCAATGAACACATTCTTATTCCTAGATCATTCCATCAGTGAGACAATATGCTACATGTCTGCTTTCCAGCCGATTACTACATGGTTGTCCAGCAATTCTAATGTGAACAAATACTTGGTGAGTAATTTTCCTGGATAACAAATTCCTCTTTAGTAATCTTCTGCTTATCCTACATATTGGTTTGATCGTCTCGCTATATGATTATAGTTCAACTGACGATCTATTTAACCCTTATTTTTGTTTTATCAATCTCATGTTTTCTTATTTTAATAGAACAGAACTCCATCCCACAATTGTCTATACACACCATTATATTGACACAGTACTTAATTCTAAAACAGTATAACACATACAATATCTTACTCAAGCTGTTATAACTTGTACTATTCTTCACCTATTGAACAACGAGTTTCTGTTTTATGTAGTTGTGCTTGTGTATGTCTTGTAATAGATACAGACTTAGACTTTTGAATCGGCTTAATCTACTTTAAACTGTCGGATGTGCTGCGTTCATTTTTACTATGATACAAAACATAACAACTTGTTTAGCATTAATCTTTTAAAACAAATCGTTATGTCTTGGTATAATCTCCTTGCATTACAAACCCTAAACAAGTTGTTTAGATGACGTATATTAAAAAACAGCCATATGCTGTCATATATAAAATATCTTTATGGCGAATTAATGACTTACATGATATCATGACAGACACAAAATAAACAAACACATCCTTATATTTAGTACCAAGATACAAAGCAAATGCGTACATTACAAGTATGTACAGAGAAGGATAACATGATTATTTCAGCTAATTATAAGTCTGGCTAAGAATCCAAACTTTTACATGAATATTTTGTTAAGGCTCGGAATGTATTTGCTAATAAAATGGGAAAGTATTTGCATTAATATCAGGGTGATCTTTCAGCTCAAAAGCTTTCCCAAGTTGATTCAATGTTACTAGTTTTCAATGATGTTTTCGATAGATGTTTCATAAGCGATGACTACTATTAAATACATTTCAATAATGTTTTTACTATAAAATTGAGAATGAAGATAGGAAGTTAATATTACGCAAATAAAACATAAATACGCATAATGTGCTTGGATGTTTTCAAATTTGAGTCTAATTGTTTTCAAACAGCCGTCAATCTAAATATAGTATGAGAAAATAAGTTTTAATCTGATTTGAGACTATATAAATTGTTTCAAGAATTCCATAGGTATTATGATAGTTATGAATGTTTTAAAGCTATTATTGAACAAAATAAACATAAAACTGTTCAAAATATATTCGTGATCTTTCATGCCAATTTTTAAACCTTATTTTTGTCTTCGTTACTCTTTCACAGGGAATAATTGGAGACTATATTGGAAAATCGTTTACAACTGAAATTAATGAGCTTGAACCTTATATAATGCAATATTGTGTTAGTTCTGAAAATTTAAACATTTATATCGTAAGGTTGAGAAAAGATTATTTTCGCACTGTTTGACCGATGAGTTTTTGTGCATTAATTTATTAGATATCGACTATTAATTTAAGTAAATACCATCATCCTCGATCTTCTGTCAATGAAATGAAAGCGTTTGTGGTTTAGTCAATGTATGAATCTCTCGTCTTAAAATACAAAACATTCTCGACAAATGTCCTCAACTTCATGGACAAACACAAATCGGCGAAGTTTCATTAATTGCAGTATTTCTTGCAATAGACCGTAGTCAGATAGAGCTACGACTGAGACATAGTTTGTATTCTTTAGAACTTCCACACCATTTTAATAAGTTATATTGTTCCTAGCCTAGTTCTTCAATGAAGTTAAATCTTGTCAATAAACTTTTTATTGATAGCCGGACGTTTTGTATTTTCATCTCACGCAAAAGCTTGCCGGTCGTGGGAAGATAGTAGAGGGCAATAATGGGCAAAGGAAATCGTTTGTTTCAGTAGATTCTTGCATAATACATCTTTGCTGTTGATGTGACAGTGTCGGTTAACTGAATGATACTGTAGGGCGAAATTTGAATACGTGAATATGAGTTAATAGACAAAACTATGAAAAGAATTTGAATAAGAAAACGTAGTATGATTAAGAATAAATTATTTATTTACTTTTTTACAATGCAATGAATAGGATTTACTAATTGATTGAACAGTTGTTGTAGTAACTGATAACGATAACGTATTTAGAAAATGTGTGTCTGTTGAAAGTCAAGAGCGCGTCACTCTCCAATTTCGTGAGGGAAATAACAAGTTATCTCCCTTTAATATGTCAATTTTTAATGTTTCGTAATTTTCTAGCAATAATAATTCTAGCTAACACCTCCCCTGTTTAGCTTTGCGTTTTTTGGCGTAGCTTGACTTGCACTGGATTCAAACAATGTTGTATGCAAACAGAGCTTCCTTGTTAATGTCTTCAGTTGAGTTTTTCTCGGATGATTGAGGTGTATTTTGTAGACAAATCAGATTTATTCAACAGTATCACTAATTGAAAAGTATATTGTGTATTTCGTGTGACTTGCATGCCAATCTCTGTCAGGTGTGAGGGCCGTAACTGGTTTGCGTGTCGAACCTAAACAGAAGACCGCGCATTTACGTCATAAATGACATTTACGCTTTTGCGGAAAATGTAACACTATGCCGACTTTTGTACTACTATTCCGATAGTCAAGTGATAAGCCTTTTTGTTCGAGTTTAAAAGTGCGTGTTACTTCACCATGATGACGGTTAAACTACCGCTCCATCTGTATGTTTCTATTGTGAGAATTGTGCGCATCTGAACGATTGGTATCCATTGGTAAACGGACTTTACGGTTCAATATAACTTCAGCCGGTGAACTACCATTAGTGGCATTTCAGTTGGAGTAGTTCTATAACTTGCTAAAAAAAGAATTCTAGGATTTCTGGAGAAGTTCCCTCTCATTTGAGTTTCAAGATTGTTCTCTTAAATGTATCCACAAAACGTTAGACCTGCCCGTTTGATTGAGGGTGAAAAGGTGGAGTACATGTGCGTTTGATAATTTACTCCTTGCAAAAATCTCTGAATTTTGCTAAAGTGATTGCAGTACCATTGTCATAAACTATGGTGTATGATACTCCAAATCTTCTTTTATATGTTGCAGTTTTAAAATGGTTTCCTCAGAAGTAATGCGGTTCATTATCAAATTCTCAGGCTATTTACTGCAGGCATCTACTCGTAGTAGAAATTATTTTCCATGAATGGCCTATGCAAATTCAATATAAATACGTTGCCAGGGTTAATCTGGAATAGGTCAAGAAAGAAAAATTAGCTTTACTCGGAGCTTTTGAAGCTAACTAGCATTTTGAACAGTTCAGACTCAGTTCGTCAAATTGTGTCTCCCTGTGTGACACATAGACGTAGCTGAGGCTTTCATTCGGCTAACATCTTGGTGTCCAAAGTAGAATAGTTTTAAGACACCATCTTGCAATTTTAAAAGAAACAGTAACACGCTCTTCAAAATGAATACAACTATCAACCTCATTAATGATGATTGACGCTCAAAAAAGGTTGACAGTTTTAGGGTTTACATACCTCAGACCATTTAGTTACGTTAGAAGTGCAACGATGATTTTAGTAAAGGGGTCATACGTTGTAACATCGCAAATGATTTGTGAAGTAGTTTGCAGTGCTCTGACAGTTATAGAAGTACTGACATAATTTCTGGTATAACAGATAATGGTGAAATGTTTAATCTTTTTTGATTTTGGTTTACTTATGCATGAGTCTGGATAAAGCATCTGCATGTTCAATTGCCTCAGCTGAATAGTATCTGATGATGAAATCATAACTTAACAGTATAGTGGCTAATTATAGCAGACGGTTAGCTGTGTAGACAGGTATTTGTTTCTTGGATCCGAAAATTCTTAGGAGTTCATGATCTGTGATCAAGGTAAAGTTACGTCCAAATGTTATGTTGTGAAACAACTATGTAGCAAAAATTATCGCCAATGCTTCTTTCTCTATCTGACTACAGTTTCGCTCGGTAGATGTCAGTGGCTTGGATGCATGAGCTATTGCTTTTTGGCTGCCATCAGCTAAGCTATGTAAAATGGCAGCTCTAACACTATATTCAGAGGAATTAGTAACAACAATAATATTGAGTTGTAGTGTGTGAGCAACATATCTGAGGAAAGTAACATTTAACCTTATTAAAGACACATTTAAACTAAGTCATCTATTTTTATGTTGCATCTGATTTTAAAAGATTGTATAGGGGTGCACGAAGTGATGAAGTTCTGGCAAAAATTCAATTTATTTGCATAGTATGCCAAGAAAATACCGTAATGCATTAATATTTGCCAGTGCCGGCATTTTTCATGGCTGAAGTATTTTTTGGGGTTAGTCGTCGACCATTTTTGTCAAAAACTAATTCCTAAGTATTTAATTTGTGTTCGGAAAAATGCACATGTTTCTGCCTTTACATGGAATCCATACTTTAGAATTCTTTCAAATGTAGAAATCAAAAGTTGTAGTAGTTCTTGTTATGTAGCACCTGCACCGATGATATCGTGGATGAATGATGCAACTCCTGTCAATCCGGGTGACATTGCATCTATTATTTGCTGACATATGGGTGGGGCTGGTTTGACACCGAATTGAAGCCGGTCGAATCTAAACAGTCCCTCGTGAGTGTTTATTGTCAGAAGCTCTTATGCCTCCTCATCCACAATTTAATTATGCAAAATATCCTCTGGCTAAGGTAAAGCGTTCTGGTGTAAATTTAAACAGTTGTCTTATCCTGTAGAATATACTGCACATATTCGAACTCTTCTATTCGCCTTTTTAACCACAGCAATGGGAGTTGCCCATGCGAAATAATTACCTCTGCTTGTTGACGGCATCCACACATAGCGTACCGGACGTTTTGGTCCGACAATAGGTTGTGCATCAGCCTTTGATTTAAGAGTTCTTTTTGAGTTGGTGCAACCTCCTAAACTAAACTAGAAAACATTTCAAAATTTAGATTAAACTATTTCTGTAAATTCTTTATCAATGGCAGGAATCGATTAAATATTTAAAGTGTTTAAACCACACTTAAGAGGAATATCGAAAAGTCCTAAATTCTCTATCCAGTCCAAACCCAAAAAATTCAAACCAGAATCATCAGAGAAATAACATGTTCCAGTAAATATTTTTTTTAAAAGACACATTTCAACCCAACTAACCCGTACCCTGAATTATGTCGCCTAGCGCACTTTAGGCTATATGCTGCGTTTCTGTTTATTCCCACTTCACAATGTTTTTCCACGTTGATCGCGATATGAGGTTAATGTCCGAAAACATGCTGAATTGAAATGTAATTGGGTTGCTATAAACAGCAATAGTGATTAAGTTTCTGCGTGATCGCAAATCGATTTTAAATGTTGCAGTAACACAGTTTGAATTTAATTTGTTCTCGGTTTTTAATATAACATTTCTTGTGTGTCAAATGTTAGTGACTTGTGTGTGTGTGGGGGTTTGCTTTTTGAGAATTAAAAACCCCTTCTTTGTGTCCGAAATTTAGGCATTCCTGACATTTATGTTTTTTTGAACGGGCACAAACGTGAAAAATGCATTTCACCACAATTCCAACAATCACTTGGAGTTATTTTACTTGCTTGAGGTTTATTAACTTTTGTTTGGACACTGTTTGTTGTGGATTATAAGATTGTTGAACATCATTGTGTCGCTTAATAAACGTTGTCATTCCGTAGTTAGAACTTAAACTGCGACATCTTTATCTTGGTTTAGTCGTGAGAGTGACCGTGTTCGAATTCTCAATCCTGTAGTAAATGAAGTCCAGAAATAAATATAAAACATTAAAATTCATCCTTGGCGAGTGATTTCATTAATAATATTTGAAATTCACTATAAGTTTGACCGGTAAAAGTAATGCGATCATCAGCACTGTATTCCGTCAATTTTAAACAATCATAGAGGCTGTTGAATCACGATTGCTGCATACTGAATATGTATATATTTCTGTGTTTATCACAAAAATATCCCGTTTTTTTCTATAAAAAATCATGCAACGATTAGATAAGTCTGCTCTTTTTAATAATAAACGTACCTTTTTGTAGCGTCGTCAATATACGAAATATTCGTTTGGAAAATGTCCTGTCAACGCCCAAACCATGAAGCAAAAGCTACTCATTGATGTTTCATCATAAGAAACGTGTTTAGTGTTTGCAAAAACAATGGTTATTCTGCTGTTATCCACAGTTTTTGTTGGACGTTCTATAAAAGTGTTTATAAAATCCTGATTTGTAATTCTTCTAATAACTTTTGTTAATCTGTTAATTTCTTTTCTAATAATCTGAGCGCCATACTTTTTTTAATGAGTAAGATTCAAATTATTTTTTGTTTGTATTCAATTTTTGTAAAGTATAACCAATTATGTTTGATTTTTCAAAATCTTGTAGCCAGCTGAAGTAGCCGTGTCAGTTAACCAAATGGTGTTGTGTGGGTGTAAATTTGAATATGCTAATTTGAGTTGATAAACAAACATATGAAAATTATTTGAACGAGAAAACTTAATATAGTAAAAAAATATTTATTATTTACTTTATACACTTGAATAAAAGAAAATTTACTAATTAATTGAACGGTTGTTGTGGGAGCTTATAACGATAACAATTTTTGAAAATGTGTGTCTCTATTGGAAGCCAAGGGGACGTTACTCTCCAATTTCGCAAGGGAAAACACTCTGACAAGTTATCTCTCTTTAATATGTCCCTTCCGAATGGTTAATTATTTTCTAGCTAAAATGGTTCAAGCTAATAATGTTAATACGGCGTACGTAATTTTCCTACGTTTCATGAAACGGAAATGCACTTTTCGTTTGAACCACCAAGTTTTAAGCATGTACAATAGCAAATTTAGATTAAATGTGTAAAAACTGGATTCAGGTAAATGCCGTAATTTTAGTTGCGTCAAAGATCCTCAATTATGGGGCACATTATCCTATAAGTAGGCTAAACAATAAGTTCCTATATGAGAACACAATGTCGGATTTGGTTTCGAACACGTTTTAAAAAAGACATACGTAGTGTCCTCGACCGCAGAGCGTTGATTACATCCCCTCAAGAGATTTAAGGGTACTTGCAGAATCAGGTATCTTTTAATAGCCTATAGTAAATTCTAATATTTATCTCATAGGTGATGTATCCATTATAGACACGAGTTCAATGTCTTTATAAAAACTACACCATGCATTCTTATTGTAAAATGTATGAGACCACTGACTCACCTATTTATCTACGTCCCACAAAGTAGAATGTGACACAAGGTCGGAAGGTGGGAATTTTCACTCTAGAGGAAGAGTGAAGTGAATCTAAAAAAATTGCCTGGGCAGGGCGCCTCAGACAGTAAGCAATAAACTTACTCCTCCCCAAAGAGAGGAGGCAAAGCATGGGAGGGGGTTAACCTCCCATAACTGCACAGGACAGTCAGAACAGATACTACACTTTGATCTTAGCCAAAAGACCAAGGAAGCATCCGAAATTCACTCTGACTCACAAACCTTCCTCTAATGTCGTTATAACTTATATATTTAGTTCGAACTCTGCAAATGACGCCATAATGTATCAGGTAAATGTTTTTAAAAATCTGAATGATGTAATTGATATGACGTTATTTGTTGAATGCCATCGTAATGGATGTCGGTTAAAAAGTTTAGATTAAATTTGTATGACTTCAATCGATATTGTCTCTGATTTCATGGCTAGAATTTAGGTGATGACAATCATTTCTTTGGTGAAATATTTCTTTTGTTCGACTACTTCCAACAATGATTGCTTAATAATTGTTGGTTGTTGACACTGGTTTTCATTCGCTATAAACGGCAGAGAATCCTAACAATTTGCAAATGAGAGTATTCAACTAAAAGTATTATATTTCACATTACATATATAAATATTTACAACATCCTAGATACTTGAAATCCATTTATATTCTTTAAAACAAGCTGACGCACTTCTTTAACACGAACAGTAGCGTTTATTCACAGAACAAGCGATAGCACGTGCTTTCCGATATTAACATGGGTCATCAACCTGAGCTGGTCCCATAGTTTCGGTGGCTAAGACAGTACTGCCACAACAGGCGCTACCAACCGTTCCGGACACCAAAAATGCTATATCTTTGTGAGTTATATATAGTATCGCGTACACAATCTTTTTTCCGTTAGTGCTTTTACGTTGATTGTATGGGGTTTTATTTTCTTAATATTTGTAACTTAATCTTCACTTGAAACTGGTATAAAACATATATTAGTTCGGCTATTTGTGAGTATTTGCCTGATGGATTGCAAACTTTGATTAAGGATTTAAACATCATCGATAAATAATTAATATCTTGTAGCAGCCATCATGCGCGTCCAGGGGGTAATAAAGTGAGGGTCGCGCCGTGTGCCGTTCATCAAGGATTGAACCCAGAGCCTTCCGATTACAAGATAGAGTCTTGTTATTTCTGTGCGATGACAAGTGCTGACTTATGAAAATTACTATTATTAGCATGGCGAATTCTCGTTGAAATAAAAAGAATATAAACTTTTCTCCTGGTATGTGCCGCTAACATTCAGTTGGAATCATTATCGCGGATATACACGTCGAAGTTCCGATCAAGACAATCTGTTCGGTAGAAACGTGGGCCACTTCGGTGGTCTTATTTTTGTCGGGTTGACGTATCCGTTTTGTGTAGCCCTTTTTGAGGGGTGGTGTTAGTTTATTGCTTACTTCCTGAGACGCCCCGATCGGGGAATGTTGACGAGGCTGCACAGGTAAGTATTAAAATGGTTACAGTGCTCCTTCTTTAAGGAGGTTGACTTGACTCTCCCCACTTTCCGGCATTGTGTCACATCTTCCTGCAAGAGGGGGGGGGAGTAAATACCGGTACGATAACATAAGGATACGTCGAGTGTTATGCAAGAAAAGTAGAAAGTAATTGAATTTGTGTTGTGCGTAGGATAACTCGATTGACCAGAGTCGGATTATTTGGCGAAGTCGTGTTTTAGGAAATTGTTAATGCAATTCGGGAATCGGACTTTCGATTTTTTTCGTGTGAGCACGTTTGCTTTTCTTTCTTGTTTTTCAATTTTCATTTTTACAGATTTTATTTTGAATCGCGAGAAAAATAGAAATAATGTAATACACATTTCAAGTAACATGTTAATTCTTATTCTCCTACATGAAAACCTGCCCCCAAATGATGTAAGCTGTGAACATTTCAATTTAGCATATGTAACAAGTATTAATTAAACTACCTGATCAGGACATGACAACGTAGCTTTTAGTTTAACTATAGGTCAGTTAATTGTAAGCTTGCTTAGAATTTAGCTCGGAGCCAAATAATCAGATAAGGTGGTACTCAATACTGTGAGTGTATTTCGGATTCCTGATTCACGATTCGTTTTAAATCGACCAGAAGAATATCATAGTTCTTGCTCCACTGTGCCTGTTTAAAGCGAATCCCTGCAGGCTGTTGATGGGTCTACTATAATTGGGCGTTGTAAGCCGTCTGCTATCGTTAATTATGCAGCCTACTCGAATAAATGATTCAGAATGCTCATTATTTTAGTTTAGATGTATCTATTTCTTTAAAATTCTCTAGAAACTGCGCTGACAAAAAAACGTATGTTCAAGCAAATATAGTTCTCAGTATACAATTACAGTAAAATGTAAATATTCCGCATGGAAATACACGGATAGGCTATTTCAGCTTACTAGATTGCAAAATGGCAGAAATAATCTGCTTATTAGATATATTTGTCCCCCCAATCATTAGGATCTTACTAACCTAAATCTAACACATCTAAATTTAATGAGTAATTTATGACGCCTGCTATATAACATACAGGCGAGGGAAAAAGTATACTATAATACACTTATTTCATACCAGATCATTACATAAGTATCTATGGTGTGTTCAACACGCGTATATAAATTAGATGACGGCGTCGACAGAAAAGAGTTACTCTACGTCTAAATCATCACATTAAACGTTAAGAAATATCAGAAAATTGGTGATCAACCTATGGCGATACGAGGCGAGAAAAATACATAGATAGCGAAGAAAGACAGAGAGAGAGAGATAGAGGATAGAGAGAGAGAGAGAGTACAGGTATATTTTAGAATGTATTTTCTGTTATTAAAATAGTAGATGAAATACACTAATATCATAATTTTCGAAACTTTTTCTGGAAATTTGTATCGAAAGTTTAAAATTTAACGACATCTATTAAATATTTTTTATCCATTTTTATCAACATTATTCATGTTTATGATGATGATCGGTATAATCAGGACAATAATTGGAATGCTGTAGAAAAAAACAGTAATGTAGTGATTGAGTCGAACGCAAACAGTTTATCTGCAAGCCATCGCGATAACGGACATATGTTTTTAAACCTACTTAATTGAGTTCAGCGTAGGCAGTTTTTCACCTTTCCACATCGATGTGAAATAGTTAGATTGTATCAAATAAATAAACAAATATAAGTATACAATATAATAAAATCTGATTAAAGTAATATATATTAGTGAACATTTATCAAATATTTTTTATCCCTTTCCAATAAAAAGGGTACATATTGAAAATAAATAAACGTTAAATACGTTCGATGATTTGACGTGGAAAATACTTGTTTGGTCGGCTGTAAATGAACGCTAAAAAGTAGGAACGTTTGTTTCTCATGTAATTCTTTAGTACTTTTAATTTAGTTTTAGACAAGGTCCAATAACCTCTGATGTAGATAACCGAATCTGATCAAACGTGTTTATTTCAAATCCGCAGTCAGTCTGCATATCGACCGTTTAACTGCGATGCCGCGATACACATACGCACACACATACACTTTATTTATATGTTTTAATATAGGACACCTTAGGGGAAAAATGTTCAAGATGTCACATTTAACATAGCATATACAGAGAAAAGTAAATGGGGAGAGGGAGTAAGAGTAACTGAAAGATTGAGGGAGAGAGAATACACTCAACTTTCATAAACTGCTTTTTTAAAATAAATTCCTAAACTTAATCTGATTAAGACAACGAACATTTTTACCTACAAAAAGTTATCTATATAATTTATATTACAATAATAAATTGTTAGCTTATTATCTATTATCGTCTTATAAATATGTTACTGCTAAATTCAACAGCTAATATCTTGAACATAGAAGTCAGCGCGTAGCATGGTGAACAATCATTCTAAATTATTATCAGACATTCCCACCTCAAGCATTTTTATCGGAATCTAATTCCATATAGAGAATGTGTGATGCACATAGCCTCAAAGTCTTCAAAGTTATCTTATATTACACTAACAAAAAACACAAAAAAGAAAAACAATTATTAGAATAATATATGCCAGCTAAACGCATCCGGATTCTGATGTGCATTTTTCCAGGGGTAAAAATCTCTTATACTTCAAATCGTTTGTATGCCGATTTTTAAGGTAATCAAATCATAAAGGTAATAACACAAATATATATTTAAATCAACTGAGATAATGATATTTCCACATTAAAGACGTGAATAATGTTCATGGAACTTAATATGAAAATAATAGACAACCTAATATTATCACTATGATATTTTCGTGATGATGTTTGTCCGGCTTAATTAGAGTTGACAGTAATTTGGCATTCATATAATTATTGTTCATCGCAACTGGGATTCGGTTAATATGGGCGACAGGATAATTCCAAGCTATTGCATTGGATTAAAAGCGTTTCTAATCAGATATATTGAAAATAATACAAAGCTCAATCAGTATCAGAAGATTAGTGTTTATATAAGTGATATGAACTATACATGTAACTGGAAGGATTCATATTATATTAATATGGACTATTACAAGTTTGTGGAATTACCAGTTGTTGTTGTTTTTTTACATTTAAATCAAAGTTTTGTAGGGTCGAATATTCATTTTAGCTTGTTTGTTAATAAAGGTATTCGTTACTTTATTTTAAACAGAAATAAGTCACTTAATAAAAATAGAATTGGCTTGACTGGACAAGGTGAAAACAATTTAGATGTCAACTTTTATTACCAAGATTAAACGTGAATTTTCTCAAGCCATTGTTACATCAGTCCTTGAATATGCGAGTAGCACTTGGACTTTTACTAAAAGACTGGAGAAGCAACTCGACAGTGTGTACACTATAATGCTAGTAATTGCACTTAACATATTTGGAAGTAGCACCACACAAGAGAACACCTTCATGGATTCGATCATTAGATCTTGATCAGAGAGTAAATAACCATATTTTCTGATAACTTGTAAAGGCTAAGGAAGTAGTTCGTCAAGGAGGTTCTTGTGTGGATGCCAAACAGGGATGTAGCTCACGTAGGTAAACCGCTTAGAACTTGAGTAAACCAACTAACAGAGGACCAACAATGCACAAATGCAGATGTCAGTCCGGAATTATAGAATTCATTAATAGTATTGCCATACGTACTATTTATTCATGTAAGAATAGTAGCCAGGAATGAGAGAATATAACGATTTAATTATCTCTATTAACCAGTCCCCTTCACCCAAGCTAAACATTATGGAACATTTTAGCTTTGAGAATGTGTTTAACGCAATAATCTCTTAGCTTTTTAACATTAACATCGTGTTGTCTATATTCGTGCCTGGCAACCATAAGCGGCAAATAATTCAATAAGTTATTGTTGGAACATAGCAATTCTTAAGTTAATGTATTTTCAGAACAACGCCGGGACATGGCCCATCTAATAATAAATAAATATTTTATTTTTTTAAAATTAGAAACATGTTGGTAATGACAATGAAATATATTGCCCAGACAGTAAAACTTTGTATTTCGTTTTTATGGATGTCTGGTGAGAAGATAGATCTTACGGTAGTATCGTCTACCCTATGTATTCATTGGATGACACATTTTAAAATATTAAGGCTTGATATGCCTTATCCCATGAAATAAGATTGCTTGTAAACACTTTTTAGCTAGTAGTAATTCTCTACACAACAAACTACTATTCATTTCTATTCAAGAAATGTCGTTTTATGCTCCATAAAGATGTTTTAATAAATTAAATTGCTGTTCCTACCCGACGTATCCAAAGATATAAATGAATCTTGTAAACTCGTCTTCTTTCGTGTGAATCAGATGATTCTGGTGTTGGTATTAGTTTCCCCGATATTTTTCTAGTTAGAAATATTTCTGGAAATACATCGGGTACTTACGGGAAGGACCACGAGAAGGTTGCCAACATCCCTAAGTGAAAGTGGTACTGTGCAACCGACTGGATTCGAACTTGGAAAACCCAGGTCTTCAGTCTGTGTCGATATCCACTTAAACGCCATCACCCACCATCTTGTATAATAATACATTAGAAATAGCAATGTAATTTAAATCCAGCAAAATACAATTTAAAGAAATAAATTAAAACTCCCGAATGATTATTTCCTGAATGAGTTATTACTGTTGTAGTAAAGGCGCCGATGACGCAGCAATTCAGAGCGGATTTAGACACGTTACAGGCTATTAAATATTTTGCTGTGTAAATCTCTACCACCCTTTCTATATATGGTAACTGAAGCATGTTCCTGTTATAATTTGCCGTATTGACTTTAATTATATTAATTATATATATATATAGAGAGAGAGAGAGAGACAGAGAGAGAGAGAGATAATGAATTTATACGTACATAAAAGTAATAAATGTACACGTGTTTCTGGCTCACAGCTGTCATCAGCATGGTAACCTCGGATAAGGATAGAACATTCAATATTTATGTCTATAGTCTAGCGTGTTATTTCCGGATTATGACGCCTTGCCTGGAAATATGTACAATTTTTACTACTTTAATATTTAATGCATTTTTATGTAATTGTTTTATTGGTTAATTAGCGTATGTTTCTTTGTGTACTGTTATGGATGACTAATAATGCAATGTACTACATATTTATCATTTAGGAAGTGACACGATTTATATAGTAGTATATTAAAAAAAGCCACGAACGCCACAATCTACAATACAAATAATTACATTAAATACGTAAAATAATAAGGTGATAAAACTCGTTCATATTTCCAAGTAAGGCGTCATAGTCCGTACGTACAAGGCTATACTCTAAACATAAATATCGAAGGTTCGATCATTGTCCACGTTATCCACGATTATGACAGCTTTGCGACAGAAGCACTTGTCCAGGTATTACTTTTATGTACGAATAAAATTTAAAAAATAAATATATATACAGGGTGGGCAAAAATAAGGGTCTTATTTTTAAAAATTCATAACTTTTTTATTTATTGATTTAAAAAAATTTTTTTTATTAGAATAAGTAAAGGACCCCTTCCGAAGCAAGCATGAGCCGTATTAGCCCTAAGAAACGTACCCTCATTTAGAAAACATTATTTTTGCTTAAAAAACTCAAAACAGTGTAAAAAACAATACTTTAGTTTTTGTAAGTTTTAAGAAGTGTTTTTCGGCTAAAATTTTTTTTGTTTATTTCAAAAAATCTCGGAAGGGTCAGTCTACACACACATAAAGTTTGGTAGGTTTAACTTTTATTTTGTGGAAGTTATTCAAATTCAAGTTATTCAAATTTAAAGATAGGACCCTTATTTTGGCCCACCCTGTATTAACGACAAATACGTCCTATAAAGTTAAGGGTGACTAATAATACAATCTACTGCATCTTTATCGCTTAGGAAGTGAACTAATTGATATAGTAGTATATTACAAAAAGCAACAAATAGTACAATCAGCAATAAAAACAATTCCATAAAAATACATTAAGTATTTAGGTACAGATTTTCAAGACGAATCGTCATAGTCCGGAGGTTATACGCCAGACTATAGACATCAATAGTAATGGTTTACTATGCTGATGACGATTGTGAACCAGAACGAAGTGTCCATAGATTACTTTTATGTACGTATAAAATTAATAAAGATGCCCATATTAGGGAAGCATGCATCTTATCAAGTTAAAGGCGACTAATAATGCAATCTTCTGCGTATTTACTACATGGGCAGTGAAACAATTGATACAGTAGTATAATACAAACATCAACAAACGTTACAACAACCAATATATACATATATATATATATATATATATATATATATATATATATATATATATATACTAGCGTTGCTCGAAAGAAATATACAAGAACGAGAGAATCACCACCATTTTAAAATAAAGAGAATCGTGTGCATTTAATGTTTCAAATATAAAATCCGGTGCTTATTTTTATGGACCCCTGAAAACAATATATTTTTCGGTTCATTTTTATTATTATTTCGTTCTTTGCAAAATATAATTAATGTTGATTGATAATCCCCAGATTATTAAATTTGGTCTCGTTTTAAATATTGTTTACTTGTAAGTTTGTAATAGAATTAACGTTTAAATGTAGTATCTTCTATATTATACTTTACGGACCGTTCTGAAATAAAAACATCATTATAACCATACCCATGTTAACAGCAGGATGGTTGGGCTTTGTTAAATATTGTGTACTTTCGCCTAATAAATTAATGGGCAACATATGTCCGTAAACATTGAACTTAACATTGACATTAACTCTGAAAAATAGTACTGTCCTTGTCCGTAAATTGCAGTAACTTTTTCCTTTCCGGGTCAGCGAAGGAGAAATCATTCTAGACACTGATAATTTAATTTTTTGTCCCAATCCGAAGTGCTACATTTTATTGGGAGATATATTTTTCCCCAATTAATCGACGAGAGAAGAAGATACTTGTGTAGTATACGGACCTATTCCCATTTTTTAGATAGGATTTCCAAGTAAAAAGTCATTCTTATAGTATCTGCTGTTTATTAAATTGTACGGTGAAAGTACAGAATAGTTAACATATTTAATTAGGAAAATCCATCTCTTTGCAAAAATGCCACCTTAAGATTGTAATGAAAACAATATAGCACACTCTTGAAGGATTTCTCCTTCACTTGTCGAGGAGAGAAACAAGTACTTCTGCATTTTACGAACTCGGGTTGTATATCCCTCTCATCTCTTCTATGTGAATAATTCCTATGTAAGGATTAACGGTATCATTTCAGCACAGTCTGTGAAGTGCGAAATACTAGGAAAAGATTGATGCCAGTAGCATTGCAAAGTAGAATAAGTAAAATACATTCATAATTAGAACTGAAGAAATTATTTTATTGTAGGTGAAATGTTAGCCAAATCTATAACACATTGTATGTATAGGTATTGGTATAAAAAGAATAAGAATGTGATTTATGTTGTAATATTTAGTAATAACAACAAAGCCTAATTACTATTTATATTTTGATATTGAACTTATTCAAAATGCACTCGCGTAATAATGTATTCGTGTAAACGTAAGCTTAGTATAGATAAACAGAAGTGAAATAGGTACTTATGGTGAAGAAGGGATCGCCTAGGAAAACAAATGAAGTAAATAATTATTTTGTGTGAACACGTTGTTCATGTAGCGTAAAGAATGTACTTATAAGTCATGAATAGTGAACACTAACGGTAATGTCACGATGCGTATTCTAGCTAATAATCTATTCAAGAAAGTAAACCTAGCTGCTCTCATATTCAGGGTAATGTTTAAAAGTTAATCGTAGCTGTCTGCGTCGTGTAGTAAATGCCCATACGGGCTACCGTACAAATGTTGGAAACAATAGAATTAAAGGTTGTGCTGGCCGTCACAATGTTATGGGTTCACAGAAAATGACGAAGCCTTTAAAATATCATGAGTGTGTTTACTAAAGATGTTATGTACGAAATGAAATTATGATAAAAATGTATGAATTAAATACATTGAATAATCGCAAATTTAACTTCCTTGCCCATGAGCGATGTAAATTGAGGACACTATTTTGAATTAGGTTTTGTTAAAAAGTGAGGTGTTCGTTATTTATTCTGAAATTCAAGAATGTGAATATATTTAGTTGAAAAGTAACAATAAAATGTTAGGCGAACACTCGGTAATCTGTTGTTCATGTAAACGAAGTACACGTTTCTTATTCATTTTATTCAAACAATGTTATGGGTTTTGATGATTTTAAATTGAAATAATAATTCGTGTTTCGAATCTCAGTGTCTTATTTGATATTATATACGGTGTCTAGAATTTGCGTTGTAGGAGTAGAATGTAAAGAGGAAACTGATATTTCTACCCTCTGTTTTTATTACGTTTCGAGAGAACCAGACATAGGTGTCTAATAACATTATTTAATGTTTAAGGGTTATATTAACTCCAAGTTTCTAAGAACACGCTTGGGTTAAAAAAAGGTGAATGACGTGGTGAGTTTCGTAGCCTCTATTGTATGTGCTTATTCTCTTACTATTGTCACAACTACTGGAAAAAACAATCTACTTTATATATATATAGTCTAAAGAAGCTTTGAGTCATTTTAAACAAAGGAAAATAAAAGAAGTAAAATGCAGTTTAAATTCCCAGATAAACTAACTAAATCCCAGATATTGCAGACTTAACATTCGTTGGAAAATTCATAAATAAATAAGTAAATAAAATAAAAAGGGGGGTTAAGTATCTAACAGTGAAACAAAAACAAGAGACCTTAAGCGTAACATGGGGATCATCAGCTGTTTACCATGTTACTGTTTCGGAGATTTAAAAACCGGACAGTTATGATATTCATGGCTTTCCAATGGTACTGATTAAACTACCATTTCCCCAATAATCAAGTGTCGAAATATATATATATATATATATATATATATATATATATATATATATATATATATATATATATATATATATATATATATATATATAAGGTGAGTTAATGAAAAATAGTTAGATCTGCAAATGGAAACAGAACACTATCTTCAGTTGTTCAGAACAAGGAGCATTTAGTAAATAAAAATAGTTCTTCTTCTTCTCTTTCAATTGCATTCCTTAAGCAATTGAAAGAGAAGAAGAATAAATATTTGTATTTACTAAATGCCTCTTGTTCTGAACAACTGAAGATATTGGTCTGTTTCTATTTGCAGATCTAATTATTTTTCATTAACTCACCTTATTTTTGCTCTATCCAGTATATTGAACTTTCCTCATCTCACAATATGTCTAATTCTCTAAATGTTATATTTTAGTTATAAACCTTCATATATATGTATATATATATATATATAACAATAAGACACAGCCTCTTGGAGACGGTTGCGAGACCGAAAGCGCTAGAGAAATGGCCCAAGATACAACGTAAGGCGCCATAGTCAAATAATTGACACCAGAAAACCGACAAATCGCTCGCTGCGTCGAGAATTAACCAGAAAAATATCAAAGAAAGAAAACTCCGTGGTCTTCAACAACACATGTATAATGAATGACTTGCTGTCGATATATATATATATATATATATATATATATATATATATATATATATATACATATATATATATATATATATATATATATATACAATTGAAATATAAGCCATATTAGCAATACAAGATTTTTTTTTTTTTTTACATTAATCCAATCAATTTCGGAATAAAATTCCTTCCTCAGGGGTGACCAGTATTGAGTCATTTTTTTTTCATAAAAAAACAAGAATAAACAAACTTATTTCTTTGTTGCTTGATAAACGTCTTTGGTACGATGTGTCCGTAGTGATGTTTTCGGCGGTCATGATTCAAATCCGGTGTCGAACGAAAGAAGCGTTGGCTCGCTGTCAAGAAAACGTGTGGGTTAGTCGTTCGATTTCGAAGTATTGCAAGGTTAGTTAATAAAATTGAAATATAAGCCATATTAGCAATACAAGATTAATTTATTTTTTATTTTTTTTATTTTATTTTTTTATTTTATAAGCGTAGATTTTCCTAAAATAGCAGCATTCATTTTAGCTAAATGCTTTAAAATTATTTCATTATTATTCCAGCATGTAATTTCAGTAGTTTTTTAATTTTCCGTGAACAATAGATAAATAACAACAAACTTATTGTTCAATGTTTTGTTTACAAACCGCATTTCACTATTCTTTCCAAATTACGGAAACAAAATTCATAATATATGTGTAGATTAACACCATCTGTTAAATGACCCTCCCTACCACTAAACAAAAAATAGATTCTTCTTTTTTAGGCAATTACATATGAACCCCCGTTAAAAACTAGGCTGAAGTATAAAAACGCTTATTTAACAATTTATTATGGGGATCGTTTTCGTATATTAGTTTAATTTAAAATTATCCCTTCACTTCCGGGCACTTATAGCGTTTTAGGTTAGTCAAATTTACGTGTGGTTTAAGGACCTTGCCACCCGGACTTAAGCTTAGTGGTTAAAATATTTTTATTAATCTCACTAAAAATTAGAATGGCCTGGAGATTGGGAATCATTTTACGTTGAATATATATGAAAGTGATCGCCCACTCTAACTTCTAAATTAACTCATCATTAGTCGTATTTTCGTTTCCCACAGTGTTCACTCTTCACATGTATTCGCTCAAATAGCTGAATTTCATTTCAGAGGAGGAGGGTTTAACTGCGGCTGTTAATCTACACATTTATTCATATATTATTTCTTTAATCTTATACTTTTTAACTATAGATTTTTTTTTATTTCAATTTTAAGCAATTAATTTGTTTGGTTGGGTTCACCTTACTCGTAAAAATTAAATAAATAACTCTTTTTAAATTGGTTACTTGAATATCTTATTTTTAAGTCGTAAATACAATTTTTTTAAAGTTTAAGTATTATTGTAGATTGACACCCTCACGCCCTCACGCCATATATATATCTGCCTCGACAGTGAATATACCGACATTTTAACCTAAGTTTATCGATGGAATTTAACAACAACAAAAAAAGAAGCTAAGTATCTTAATTATTTTATTCTTGAATCTTCTCTTTCTGAAATAATCCATGTATTAACAATGCGATGAGTTTCTAGTTAAATAATCTTTCTTTCCAGGTTTTTGATTTCTTGACTGTTCAAAAATATTTATCTTGTCTTTCTTTTCATTTCTTGCTAACATTCTGCTAGGTTATAGAGGGGTCATTTGCGTTCAGGGTTGAAAGAGGGGGAAGGGGAAACCTATCGTCAACTTTCTGTTTCCTTTTTAGTATACAATGAACTTATTCAATCTACATATGAACATATATATATATATATATATATATATATATATATATATATATATATATATATATATATTATATGGAAGTTTTTTTGTTTTTTTTACCCGCGGGGGCTAGGAAATACCCGACTAGTACACGGGTGCAGGCTATATTTACCCCTTTCGGAGTGTTGGACCCGTAAGACCTCGTCAAGATATTCATCTAAGAGAAGGGAATCTCTGACAAAAAAAACTTGCTACCAGCTACTTACGCCGTGGCAATAAACCGTTGGGGAGGGAGGTCTCCTTAGTCCTGATCGACACCCTTCCTAGAGTTGGAATCTCGAACAAAATATCCAGTTTCTCTCTTTTTGGGCAACTTAGGGACATTTTTTTCGTTACTAAGTCTTACATGACCAGACTGCGTCTCTCTTGTTCCGGCAGGTTGAGGGTACAGGTTAGACAGCTTGTCTGGCTGCTGTTTCCGACTAACAGCAAGGAGCTTAAACTCTTGTGTAGCGCCAAGAGCGGCTGCTTCATCATCAGTTGCACAATATCGTGGAGAGTTGTATGTGCCATGTCGCGCATGGAAAGGGACCCTGCAATTATCTCCGGTGGGCTTTCCCGAGGCCACAACCCCCATGGATCAGGTCGTGACTAATGGACTGGTTGTGTGAGCTTATTGACACCAAACAAGTACCCACCTAGGCCAACCGACTCTATAATCAAACAAAAAATGTCATGGCAAAGAAATAAAAGCAAACCTAAACCAGACACCCAACAAAAACACTTTCGCCTCTGCCCTTGAGGCTCGCATTCACAAATATCCGGGGACTTAGAACCTACATCAACGACGTAGACACCTTTCTCCTTACAAACTCCCCGGATATCCTAGCTCTTAGTGTAACTAACCTTAAATCCTCAATCTCCTCTCACCACTTTGACATGACTGACTACCTCTTACTCTACCGTAAAGACTCTGACTAGAGAATATAGATTAGAATCAGATGACCACGACTACATGTGCTTTATATTGACTTTACATCACAGCGTAAGTTACTTATATTTCTTATACCGCTCCCCGTCGACCCAGGACTGTACTCTGCTAAACTCTGTCTCTGAAAGCATAGATAGAGCACTCTTAATTGACTTGAATGCCCAGATACATGTATTTGGGGATTCTAATGCCCACCACCGTGACTGGTTGGGATTCTCCAGCCTTACTGACGCAGCCGGCGACACTACGTGTAATTTCTCCTTAGCTCACTCCCTCTCTCAGACTGTCGATTTTCCAACCCGCATCCCCGATCGAGTAGACCAACAAGCCTCACTTCTAGACCTCTTCTTGACCTCAATGCCCGAGGGTTGTGTGACGAAAGCTCATAGCCCACTCGGGAATGCTGATCACATTGTGCTAATGATACATATCGTCCAAAAGCTGATGCACCGTTGCTCATAACAACAAGATACAACGAGCAGGCTGATTTCGAGTCAATCAGAGATCACACCAGTTACGCCCCATGGAGGGGCACCTTCTAAATACGTACCAACCAGTGTGCAAACAAATTAACTGAATGAGTCAAAGCAGGCATTGAAGCCTATGTGCCCATGCGAAACTTTTTTAGCAAGCCCCACCCTCCTCAATGGTTCACTTCGGAATGTACAGCTGCCATTTCTGAGAGGCAACAAGCTTTCCGTAAATTCGGCCGCCATAAGTCAGCTACTAATAGACATACATTTATAGAGTCAATAAATAATTGCAAGCCGTGATAGGCAAAGCGAAGAGAAGGTATAATGAGTTAACAAAAAAAACGCATCCAGTCACAGAAACTAGGTACTCGCGATTTCTGGAAAATCTTTAATAGTGTAGTAAATAATGGTCAATCAACGATTCCCCCACTATCAAACCACAATGATGTCGTTTGCACGGCCACTGATGAAGCTGAACTACTTGTCCAGCGTTTCGCTTCTAACTCTACTTTAGACTCAGATAACCACCCCCTCCCTGAATTCATTTTGCGGACCGAAGCCACATCATCACCCAATCCCAGGTCAGAGACAGGATAAAACACCTTGACACCTCTAAAGCTTGTGAGCCTGATCTTATACCTGTAATAGTAATAAAGAAATGTTCTGTTGAACTGGTTCCTGTCCTCTCCAAACTCTAC